>CM022756.1:35354323-35781576 GCA_012411365.1 Ameiurus melas | reverse complement strand
CTAGCACCCTGGTATAATGATCAAATGCGTACTTTAAAACAGACCACTCTACAATTAGAACGTAAATGACGTCCAACCAAATTGGTTGTATTCCAAATAGCATGGCTGGAGGGTCCACTGAACAATAGAAAATCTCCACCTTAATAGGAGATAACAAAAACAATTCTAGATTTCTATTCAACACAGTAGCAAAACTAACAAGGAATAAAACCACTACAGGAAAAAAGCACTCAATCACTACATAGCAGTGAAGATTTCATGGAAATTTGTCATTGGGAAGACTGAAAATATTAGATGTGAAATTTCAGGCTATTAATTAAAACCAGACAGTATTATGACTAACCCTGTAGACTATAATATAGCAATATCAGATCAATGTTTAGAATGTGTTAGGGGAATAGCTCAGTGAAGGGGAGGGGGCACAGATATGCAGGAAGCTGGTCCACGGCTGTGGATTTCCTCTCAGCCGGGGTGACAACTTTCAGCTGATATAGAGGACCAGTGTTCTTCTCCCTTGAAAGTTTGTGAGAGAACTGTGCCAAGCCTTGTTTTGAATGCATCGGTGTGCACCGTGAATGGGATGGTGAAGTCCAGGTTGCGTAGTACTGGTGCATTGGTGAGGGGGCACATTTCCAGAACTTGGAAGCCCCTCTCCGCTTTGGCTGACCACTTAACCCGGTCCGGGTTGGCTTTCTTTGTAGATCTGAGAGGGGAAGGCTACAGCAGGAAGTTAAGCAAAAACCTCCGGTAGTAACCCGCCAACCACAAGAAGGCACATACCTGTTTTTTGGCGTGGGTGAGGGTAGTCCTACAACCCGATTTTTTCTTTGTTTGTGGCTTCAGCATCCCCGGCCTCCCGATATCCCAGGTACTGGGCCTCAGTTATCCTGGGTGGCATTTCTTGGGGGTTGGCTGTCAGGCCTTCAGGACCTCCCCAGATGGAACAGGTGATCCAACCACGTGGAGGTAGATGATTCGTCATCCAGGTAGGCAGCTGCAAACGTATGTGGTGGGGCGCGGGAGGATGTCCATCAATCTCTGGAATGTTACAGGTACCCGTGTAGACTCAAGTGGAGGACCACCCGGTGTACTCCGTCGGGGGTGTTACCGCCACCAAGATGTACTCATGGCCCCGGGCAGACTTGGGAAGGGGGCCCATGAGGTCCATGCCAATCGCTCGAGAAGGGAATAATGGGCAGAGGTATAAGAAGCGCGCCGGGGGGCCTCTGTGGGGGGCCGTGTGCTTGTACTGAGGGGCATTGCTGGCAGAACCCCGGGACCTCTGCGTCCATCCGGGCCCACCTGCAGCGATCCCTCAGCTTTTCAGGGTGTTTTGTGGCCCCAGGTGGCCACCGGGGGATGAGGCGTGGAGCCAGAGTGCATTACTATTTGGGTCTTTGATTTAGGTACCATCAGGAGGTCCACCTGCTCCGTTGCAGGCTAATCATGCCCATTGATAGGGGGCGCCGCCGGACGAGGAAATGCAGGTAGGGACTCAACAGATCAGGGCTTTGGTTGACACCCCTCTATCACTCGCACCTGTGTACAGCAGTGCTTCAGGCGGGCCGTCTTCCTTCTTCTCCCATCAAACTTCCCTCCAAGTTCACCTGGTGGAAGACAGAAGACATAGGATTGGTGTGTAGGCCTTACACCCCGTGGTGGCGTCTCTGTCGTCCTGGGCCATGTAGGCCTGCTGGGCCTGGGTCCTATTAGGTGCATTGCCATAAGCGGAGGGCACACCCTGCTAACCACGGTTTCTGGGTGCGGCCTGGTGGGTTCCATCCTCAGCTCTGTGGGCATGGGCTCGGGATTACATGGACAGGTGACCTTGGCGGGGCCTCCAGGTGCCGGGATGGTGTTGGGGCAAGGGGCATGTCAGGGGCCACTGTCCAGCTTGGCGGAACTTCGAGGGTGGCCATTGCTCGGAGGCTTTCGGCAAGCTGCTGTGTAAAGTTTCCAACAGGTGTTTTAGTGTTGGGGTCCATCTGTTTCTTTCTCTCTTTATTTAATTTAATATAATTGAATGTAATTGTATTTTATTTTACATAATTAATTAATTAATGTATTAATTATGCAGCTAATTATTCAACTAATTGGATAATTTACAAATTTGTCAATTAGTCAATTATTATTTAATTAGTTAATCAGTTAACCAATTAATTATGGTTGGTTAACTGATTAACTAATTAAATAATAATTGACTAATTGATAAATTGAAGTATCAATTGAACCGGTAACTACATAAATTAATTTAATTAATTATTATTATTATTTTATTTATTTTTTGGTTGTTGTCGGGTCTGTCCTCTATGCCCGCATCCTCCACCAGTGTAAGAGGAATAGCCGGGGAAGGGGTGAAGCAGTAAAACAGTGATAAGTCTTTATTTTTCTTACGCGTGCTGTCTGCAGGGAGAGTGCATGTGTGGGTGAGTGTGAGAGGTTTTGTTGGTGTGTGGCAGCCCGTTGCGGCGCTCTGGGGCGTGTCGGGATTCCCAGAAGTGTGTTGGGGGTTTCCGTGCGTCATCCACTGTCGTGTAAAGTTTCACCAGCTGGCGTCTTCGTCCGCACCTGAACCTTCAGGAAGAGGATGAGAGAGAGAGAGCGAGATTAGTGAGAATTATATGGCCGCGTCTGAGGTCGAAAATACCTGTATGCAGCAACGGAAGCACACATGGTCTGTGAATTAGTACTCACCCTCTCGTGGGCAGAAGAGTGTCCTTTTATATCCCTTCCCCCATACGCCCGAGTGGTGGAATTCTCCCAATTGACTCCCCCAGTCGCTGGCCACCCGTTGTGTCAGCGGTTGCCCCCCACCATTACGGTCCTTCAGGCTGGTGTTGTGCTCTGGCGCGAGACTGTCTGCTTCATGCCTGCACAGCAGTCGGGGAAAGGGCGACTTTCTTATCATCTTGGCGCCCGGCTGTCGGTCCGTCGGGCAAAATTTTTACTCTTCTTAGAGACCGAACTAGCTACATCGATCTCTTCGGCAAATTCATCAACTTGCATACTAGATCCTGTACCTACATGTTTCTTAAAATAGATTTGTACTGGAGTAATTGAACCATTTTAAATATTATCGATTTTTTCCTTTGCACGGGCTATGTACCTAAATCACTTAAATTAGTAGGTATTAAACCCTGATTAAAAAACCCTGACCTTGACCCCTCTCAACCTTCCAACTATAGACCTATATCAAATCTCCCTTCATCTCCAATATCCTAGAAAAGGTTGTAGCAAAGCAGTTATGCTTGTACTTACATAGGAATAACATTCATGAAATGTATCAGTCAGGATTAAAGACTTCATCAGCACAAAGACAGCTTTAGTTTACAGTGAGGGAAAAAGTATTTGATCCCCCTGCTGATTTTGTACAGGAGTAATTGGGCACAAGGTGGGGTACACCCTGGAAAGGTGCCAGTCCATCGCAGGGGCACAACCACATACACACTCACACACCCATTCATACACTATGGACACTTTACAGACACATGCCAATTAGCCTACCATACACTTTAATTTCAGAAAGTTTGTTTTAGTAACCTAATTAAAATAAGACTAGATCATACTGAATGCACATCCAGCACCTTTATTCTGAAGTTAGGACTATTAAACAGTAGATCTCTTCATCTAAGTCTCTTTTATTATTGAAATCATTACTGATAACGAATGTAATTTAATGTGTTTAACAGAAACTTGGATTAAACCAAACGAGTACATAGCATTAAATGAAGATGGTCCTCCGGGATACAGTTATGTACATCAGCCTCGTACAACTGGTAGAGGAGGTGTTGGTCTCATCCATAGTCAAATTCTAGTCATCACACAAATACCTAGTCATGAATTTAATTATTTTGAAATTCTATATACCAGTTATAACTTATGTAGCCACTAAAAATTCCTCTCTAATTATTATTTACAGATCCCCAGGGCCAAGTACTAAATTTCTTAGTGAATTTGCACACTTTATCTCAAACCTGGTTGTTTTCGTAGATACAGCATTAATCATCTGTGATTTTAATATTCATTTTGATAACCCGGAAGACCCTCTGAGAACAGTGTTGTGTCCATCTTAGATTCAGTATGGATTAATCAGAACGTAATATGACCTACTCATAATGGTGGTCACAGTCTTGACCTCACACTAACATATGGATTGAATATAGAAAATATTGTAATTTTTCCACAGTCTGAAGTTGTCTCACTCCAGTTTCCTCCCCAGTTCAAAGACATTCATGGTAGGCTAATTGGCGTGTCTAAAAGTGTCCATAGAGTATGAAGGGGTGTGTTAGTGTGTATGTGATTGGATTGTGCCCTGCGACACACTGGTACCCTGTCCAGTGTGTGCCCGCCTTATGTCATGTTTACTGGGATAGTCTTCAGGTTCCGGCGACCCTGAAAAGGTATAGCGGTAGAAGATGGATGGATGTATAGCTTGGGGAACAGACACAGTCTCTATAGTATGTACTACAGGTGTTGGACTATTAATTGAACATTGCTTATGATGAATGTTGTTATTGTAGGAAGATCTACTTATGGTAGGCAGTCAGTTGGTGTGTAGCATCTTGGAGATGTTGTCTGACAACAGTTCTGGTCGAGGCTGCTGGGGTGTAAGCCATCAGGACAAAACAACCTAGGACACTCCCAGAACAGATTCCATTTATTAACAAACATCAGATTCTATTAATTATACCAAGAAACTAACGTTTCAAGCAATAAGTCTACTGAACTTTTTCAGCTCCACGTCTGTATGTGGGAAGAGGATCAGAGATGATTATCTTCATTGTGGGTGATCTGCCTCGTACTGGCTCGATCGGGCTGGGGAAGTCCCTCTTCTGAACTTCCATCTGTCGCATCCTGATGTCGTTTGCCCCCGCATGCAGCACGACCACTCCAATGAGCTCATCCTTCTTCAGGATCCCGGATACCTGCACAGCAACATCAAGGACACAAGCACCATAAAAACAATGTGTGTGCACCTTACCCTTTGTTGAAGCAACACGGAAGTTTTGCACAATGGAGTCCCGAATGATCACAGTGTTTGGTCTGGTCTAACTGAGAGGAGCGGTTCCTGGTTGGCATCTTGAACATTGGAGGTGCAGAGGTCCTCATCCGAGGTATGGCTCTCTCTTTTCACTGCTGGTGCGCGCAAGGTCTGTGTTGAGTCAGCGTGACAGAGACCTCGGCTGGAAAAGTCTTGGGTGCGCGGTCCCTGCAAAGAGAAACACACAGCGAAGAGGCCTGGGAATGGTAATACCATGCTGCGTGCTTACCTTGGATGTGTAGGCAGAAGCACAAGATGTTTCCAGCACGGTTTTTGAGCTCCAGCAGCTGGGCATGCTTGTTGAGTAGGCTCCGGATCTGTTTCTCCACATCCTCCAGTTCCAGAAGCACCACGGTAGCTCGAGCGAATTCTCATCTGCACTCAAAAGCTGAGAAACAACAGACATATTTTCTTTTTCTTTTTTTTTTAAACAGTGGTAAATGAGATAAGCGTGAAAAATAAACAAGGCTAGTGGTAAGGTGATGATAATGGGCTACAAGCTGGTACGCAGATGTTTGTAAAAACCAATAAAACTTAGCGACAGCACAACATACGATTGTTCCCTTTCAAAGGGAACTTCGACAATGCATTTAGCATAACAGTATGGGGCAAGCGCTGCGCGTGACCAGTATCTGAAAGCTTGTGTTAAATCATGCCTCTACTTATAGTTCTGCCATGATCAGGTGACGTGGCTATTCAGCGCGGTCGCATGATATATAAATGGCACCTGTGAACCACACCGCCAGCCTTATTATCTTCAGCGAGACTGCATGTCTGTTGTTTGTGTGACAAAAACGGCTTAATTTCTACTCGATATTTTCTCAAAATCTCTTAACTTTTCTATCCCTTTTAAAGAAAAGGAGAGGTAAGTAATGAGCGAGAGTTCAAGGTGTGTAACGTTCTCCGTTTCATCACAGGGGAAAAGTGCAAACTTTCTGTGTGAAGTGTTAGTGGTGTAGTATGCGATGGCAGTCTCGAGAGGCTGCGCATGGTAACACTACACTATACAGCTCGATTCGCGATTCGGCTCTTCTTGAAAAAAACGAACGAAACGAGCGGTTGGGTTTCACCCGGCACGAATCTGGGCGGCTGCTGCCGAGGCAGCCAACCGTCTCTCAGGTTCGGGGATCTCTTAAATCCGAAAGAGGGCGCGCTGCTCTATCTCTTGCTCTGACTTCCGGGTTCGGCTCTCCGCTGGATTTTGGAGTTTGCGTCGCGACTCCTCCTCCCGCTATGAGCAGCCAAAGGGGTAATAATTCCTCTCTGACTCCGAAGAGTTAGAAAGATGTGTTAAAAACTGAGAGCAGTGTATAAAGAGCTGCTTGAAATGATTACCCAGTGAAAGTAAATAATTCATACTGCAGAAACTCCCTGTCTACCAGAAGTTTTGACAAAATCTCAAACTTCTGTGGAAAACACTGCTTAAGCCATAGTCATAACCCCAAAATGTTGGATTATTCAGCCATTGTGGGAATGAATGGCATGACTATTTAGCTATGCTCAAGATGGAGGGAGGCTTGCTAGCTACCTCTCTCCACCGACGGCAGGTAATTACAGGAGCCGGCTTGCATACAAGGTGGCATTGGTGGGCAAGCCTATGCAGTAGTAGTCTTGCTTGTGGGTCACTGCAGACAGCATCGGGGTTGCAGGCCTACCAAGCGAACCTGCTGAGTGAGTATACATATGGCAAAAAAAGTTGTCTCAAGCTCATCCAGGTGTCCACGAGTAGAGCCTGGGCCAGCACTAGTGTGAGGGAAACCAAGAAGGCGAGTATGGCAGCCCGGCCAACCCCCACAGACAGCCAGGGGAACCATACGGCCACAGTCGTGGTTTGCTGTTAGGCCTGATCTGAGAATGGTCATAAAGGCCAAGCAGGCAAAGATGAGCATTCCTGAGGGGCTGTGGAGGGATGTATCTGGAGACATGAGGTTGTTAGGGCAGGTAGCCCCCAGTGCTACTGTAGGGCCTCCCCTAGCGAGGCGGTCCCCAAGTTTCCGTCCCTGGTCAGCAAGTTGTCACAGGGCACGGAAAAATCTGATGCTTTCCTCCAATGGAATGTGGAATAGCTAACATCACTAAAAGACCATCGGGGCAGCGTGCAGCTACGGCCAAATGTGTCTCCATGGGTTCTGTCTACCATAGAAAGGGTTACGGGTCCAGTT
Organism: Ameiurus melas; assembly: GCA_012411365.1. Lineage (NCBI taxonomy): Eukaryota > Metazoa > Chordata > Actinopteri > Siluriformes > Ictaluridae > Ameiurus > Ameiurus melas. Next base: position 35,774,373 of record CM022756.1, on the reverse strand, counting down.
ATAGCGTGAATCCCCCGGTTCACAGGTGTGTTCACCACAGTAGTCAGCACAGACCAGAGCCCGATGTTATCACAGGAAGTAAGCTACCTTTTGGACAATGGGGTCTTGAAACATGTACCCCGTTCCCTCAGGGAGGGAGGTTTACAGCCTTTATTTCCTGTTCTGCAAAAAAGTGGGAGTATGCGGGCCAATTTTAGATCTGCATCATCTGAACCATATCTCGGACATACAGGTTCAAAGGCTGATGTTCAAACTTATCGTGCCACTGATCCCGTTCGAGAACTGGTTTGTGGTGATAGATCTAAAAGGTGTGTGTTTCCACATAGAAATATCGCTAGCTTTATCCCCTTGCACCTTCACAAAGTGCACGGATGTCACTCTGGCTCCGTTGGGACTCCAGGGCATTGTTGTGGTTAAAAATATACATAAAATAAACGTGAGGGAGACCAAGTACTGGTGTGAGTGCACTTCTCTACACTAGTGTAAGTTGGTGTAAGTGTAGGAATATTTAACTGGTGTGCTGGTTCTACAGTTGGTCTGAAAAAAAACGACTAATATTAGCTTCTATCACTTTTGATTGACTAAAGTCAATACTTACATCAGCTAGACCAATTTGTGGATGAAGAAATATTTTCTTATTTTCGGGGCCCATCATTATAGCTTTTCTTATTTTTGATTCCCTTATTTATGACTGGTTGTGGTTCCTTAAAAAAAAAAAATCAGCCTTTTAGGGCATTATTGATTTGACTGTTAGTACCTTGATCATCATGTTGTGGTTAAAGTATACATAAAATAAACGTGAGGGAGACCAATTAGGAGTAATTTTGTTGAAAATCGGCAGTGAGATGCACAATTTGGGCGGGTGCTCGAGTCCGAGTCCAGCCCTTCCAGTGAATGGGCACCTAGACACATAGAGGATGTATTAGGTGATATTGATGAACAGGATTCACATTTTGGGATTGACACACTATGGTTTAATAGTAACAGAGATGGAGAGTTGAGGGAGGCACACACACATAGATAACACACACACACACACCTCTTGCGCGTTCAGTGTCAGGCGTGCAAACATAACACACACACACTCTCTCTGTCTATCCCCTCTCTCTCTCTAACACCCAGTTGGACAGTTGGACAGCCTCCTTGACCAGGCTGGGCAGCAGGACAGCCTCCTCAGGTGTGCAGGGCAGCGGGAAGGCCTCCTCGGCTGGTCTGGACAGCAGGACAGCTTCCTCGGCTGTGCAGGGCTGCAGGACCGACCTCCTCGGCTGGGCTGGACAGCAGGACCGCTTCCTCAGCCGTCCAGGTAAGCAGGACGGCCTCCTCAGCTGGGCTGGACAGACAGCTTAACAAATTAATAAAAACCTGAAAAGAAATCAGACCCGAGGTTGCAGTCTCTGCCTAACTCTGTGCGGCAGTCACGCGGGACTGAGGTGGGACGTGTGCAATGTGTTCCTTATCAGGCTAAGTCACATTCCCCGGTGAGATAATGTTGAAACTAAACATTTGGTTTTATAGAGCACTGTGCCGTTACAGCCGTATTAAATGTAAGTAATTCAAATGAACTGACTCACTAACAAGAGCTGGAATAACCATAACTATTGTGTGTATCTGGGATTCCTATACCGTACGTGTCTGTATATTGTTGAAAAGAAGAAAAATATTTTTTCTACTACTAGAGGTTCAGATGTTTGTGTAAATATACACCCCTCCTCACACACAAGAAGAACTTGATAAATTACATTTATATGTATAAAGACATATGCACAATTTCCACGCATTATGCATCCGCGAGGTTCATAAACGAGACTGCAGGTTAGTTGGTGGGCGGAGCACAGACACACAGGAGCCCGTTTCAAGGTTGCTCGGTGGAGGGATCTTTATTCAAGACGGATGGTGAGGGGGTGCAGGCGCGCCGTGTGTCTGTCAAGTGCGATCGGGCGATGAGGGTCTCGGCTGTCTTCGGTTACAACGAGGAAGCAGAGCCTTCACTCTTCTGGACTTCGTTTGGGAAAAAAAAGAAAAAAGAAAAAGAAAAACACACAGCAGGGGTTAGCGGACATATACGTGTCGCAAATATATCAGCTTAACACACGCCAGCTACTTGTGCACGCGTTCGGAGATCCTCCTCTTCTCTTGTGTGTTGAATACTGCCCTTTTATATTCTCCCCTCACCCGCTGGATGGTGGAATTCATTCCACCGGGTGCACCATTCACAAACCCTGTGTGTGTCGGCCCCTGCCCGCCCTCGCGCTACTCTCTGGCCGTCAAAACATTGGTGGCTGTCTCTTCAGCGCCACTGTGGCAGTCGGGGAGATAAGTGATCTTTGTTTCCTGTTCGCTGGCTGCTGACCTGTCATCTCTGTAAATAATTTTATTAATTTATAATGTGTGGAAAATCTGTACAAGTTAAATGGAATATTACTTAAACTGATCAACTTTGACAATAAATCAAAATGTGGTTGGGCCAACATGGATCAGACTTGTGTGTCTGGCACATCGAGGCCAAATCAACACCTTGAAGTCTTTGTCATGTTCCTCAAACCAATCCTGAACTATGGCCAATGCCATAAGTGAATACCGTGTCCATGAAGGGGTGTACTTGGTCTGCAATAATGTTTAGGTAGGTTGTAAGTATCAAATATACATCCACATGAATACCTGGACCCAATGTTTCCTACTAGAACATTACCCAGAGCATCAAAGGCTTGCCTTCCTCCCATAGTGCATCCTGGTGCTATCTTCCCCAGATACATGACACACACACACACACACACACACACACACACACACACACACAGCCGTCCACATGATGTAAAAGAAAATGTGATTCATTAAACCAGACCATGTTCGATTGATCCATGGCCCACTTCTGATGCTCACATGCCCATTGTTGTCCCTCAGCGGTGGATGGGGTCAGCATGAGCACTCTGAGCCACTGAATACCATGGACACACCATATGACCTGCCATTTTCTAGATGCTTTGGCCCAGTAGCTGATATTAGTCTATACCTCTTTTTCAACAATATTATCAGAAAATTTAGCAAAATGTGGATGTTAACAGAATTAGCATACAAAATTATCTGTATTATCGTCATATAATATTTGTTTAAATTAAATGACAAAATAATGGATTGATACTCCACCATTGTAATTTCAAATTAAATGAGGGCAGAGTTTACATGGCAACACCTAAGAAAAAGTGGGTGGAGCTAGATGTGGAGAGATACAGTTGAGACAGGTTCACAAAGATACTGCCATTTACATCTACTGCAAGTGAGACACTCACAGCAATCATGTTACTCTTCTTCATTTTTATAGTTGCTAAAACATTGGTAAGTCATTATTATTATACACAAATTTTAGCTGGATGCTAAAAATTTCCTTCGTAAGGAAAATAGAGTAGATCTGGAGATCTTTCCTGCTGCAGTATCAAACTCTGCACTGTACTACTGTGCTCTGCAGACCACAGCAACACAAAATTCAAAGTGAAGAAAGTGAAGGCTATTTTTTCTCAGGAAGGGGAGCTTCTTGCTTTTTCATTCAAATACAGCTTTCTTTCTTAATTAGTTTGTGTATTTGATTTGAATATCTACAAGCATCTTTTTCTATTCCTATGTTGGTAATGGTTATTGGTTGAACAAATCAATGAAAAAAACCTTTTTAAATAAATTGTTACACTTACACAATGAAGAGTATAACAACCTTACTATGAGGTTAAATCATTTAATTAGATAATTCTTTATTTAACAATATTTACCACTATTTCTACCCTCATTATTTAACAGCTTATAAAACAGCTGTTATAAAACAGCTACAGCTTTCTCATGTAGCTGTCTACTCCTCATATTTATCACTCCTTAAGGGTGTGTTTGTGTTGTACAGTCATGTGAAAAAATAAGTACACCCCATTAAAATTGTTGGCTTTTTTGAGCAGGATCAGGAAATAACAGCTGTAAACACCTCCCTCCATTAGGGAATGAGGTACATGTTCTATGGCCCCTTTGTCCAAGAATGATCTTACTTCCTGGACTAACGTCGGGCTCTGGTGTGTGCCGACCACTGTGGTGAGCACACCTCTGAACTGGGGGGTAGAGCTATAAACTGGACCCGGTAACCCTTTTCTACGGTAGACAGAACCCATGGAGACACATTTAGCAGTAGTTTCCATGCTGCCTGATGGTCTTTTAGTGACGTTAACTATTCCACATTCTACAGTAGCAATGTATTATTATTATTATTATTATTATTATTATTATTATTATTATTATTAAGTTATTATTATTAAGTCACTCTTTTTACTTTACTACATTTACAAACAATAAAACTTGATGCATTGAATGATTAAGCAAGCTAATTAGTATATATAAATAAAGATATGTCCCTGTAGTATTTCACATACTCCTGACCTACTGAACTTGGCTGAAGGAATTTTAGTAAAGGAAGGAAAAACTTTTAGCCTTTTATGAAATGCTGTACAGACAAATCAAGTTATATTAAAAATGTATTTCATACACTTGAAAATGTATAAAAGAAAGGTTATATTTGTTAAAAAAATTATATATGTTAAAGTGTACAAAGTAATTCTATAATTACTTTGTACAGCAGCTACGTCCTGGGTGTGGCCTTCTAAAGTGCTCCCTCGTGTGTAAAGTTCAGCACATACTGCACTATTATAGAGAATCCTCACAGAGCTGTTTTCAGAAATGGCTCAACTACACAACTTACTGTACATAGTGAGATACACATCACTCATTCTGGCTGTAGCAACAGGTAATTAATTTGAATTACTTACTTAATTGTATTAATTAATACCCATATTTTTAAGAATGAAGTGACTAATTTCTTACATTCATGTTTTGGGTTTACTCGCAAAATACTTATTTTTTTTTTATGTTCGTTAATATAGGCAGTATTGCAGATAAAATTGGACCAAAGGATGAAGACGTCAGCATTGTCGGGAAAGACACAGACACTGTGACTCTGAAATGTTCATATGAGACAAACAGTGATTACATTCTGCTTTATTGGTACAGACAATATCCTAACAGCGCACCACAGTTTTTACTGTATAAAGGCGCAAGGTCAAGATCAGATAAGAGCACTCCTACTGACACTCGATTAGTGTCAAATACAGCCAGAGACTCTACTGTCCTTACTATCAGAGGTCTAAAGCTCTCAGATTCTGCACTCTATCACTGTGCTCTTAGAATAGTAGCACAGTAATACAGAGTCATTGAAAGGCTGTACAAAAACATTATATATGTATATGAAGTTTCAAAAACAACATCAAAGATACTCCCTTTACCAAGTTGTTATCATTTAACCACAAACACAAACATTTCTGGTAACAAATGCAGCTGAAAGAAACACAAAAGAAAAACAAAAACATGACAACTACATACACTCACACTCAATTCACATCTAGATTTATCACTGTCCAAAAATCTTTTTTTTTTGCCACAACAAAAGCAAATTTGATATTGATGTGTACTACTTTGAAAGAAAGGTATTGACCTTTTTAGACAGTTTGATTCGATGATTTATGGATTCATTTATACATAATATAAAGACAAATGTTATTAAGATATCAGATTATGTCATTGTGACAAACTTAAAGACGGGCAAGGAGAAGGAAGGCACAGTCAAGCTTAACACTCCGGTGTTTTATTACTTTTCTGGTTCAACAAGGTGGATTGTTTTTAATATTATTTTTAGTGTTAGTAATATTATCTACATGAGCATCAGATGATAGGCTAGAGTCAACAATCACACCAAGATCTTTTACTGCTGCACATGATGAAACAGAAAGACCATCCAAAGTAAATATATGATCAGGAAGCTTACTTCTAGCTACACGTGGTCCTAATACAAGTAAATGGTAAATGTGCACTTATATAGCACTTTTATCCAAAGCACTTTACACTGTGTCTCATTCACACACCAATGGTAGCAGAGCTGCCATGCAAGGTGCTAGCTTGCCATCGGGAGCAACTTGGGGTTCAGTGTCTTGCCCAAGGAACTTGACGTAATGTGAGTCACCCAAGCTGGGAATCAAACCACCAATCCTACGATTAGTGGACAACCCACCCTACCAACTACGCCACAGCCGCCCACTTCTGTCATATCAGAATTAAGTAAAGAAAGTTAGTTAGCATCCATGTTTAATGTCCTTTACACATTCCTCAGCTTTACTAAGCTGCTGTCTGTCCTCTGGCTTTGCTGAAACATGCAGTTGTGTATCATCAGGATAACAGTGGAAGCTTATTCAATGTTTACGAATAATTTGACCTAGAGGTAGCATATATAAGTGAACAAAAGTGGGACTAAAACAGAACCTTGCAGAACACCAAATTTCCCCTCCGGTATGCGTGGAGAAGTCGCCATTTACATCAACGAATTGATAACGATCGGTCAAGTAAGACCTAAGCCAAATGTTCATCATCAATTAGATTTGGATCACCGTCTGATTTGATAGAACTCAATCAGGCGACTGAATGCTTAAAGTCAACACTCTGCTACATGTTAGATAGAGTGGCTCGACTCAAAAAAATTTAATTGGAGAGAAAAAAATCTAGCACCCTGGTATAATGATCAAATGCGTACTTTAAAACAGACCACTCTACAATTAGAACGGTAAATGACGTCCAACCAAATTGGTTGTATTCCAAATAGCATGGCTGGAGGGTCCACTGAACAATAGAAAATCTCCACCTTAATAGGAGATAACAAAAACAATTCTAGATTTCTATTCAACACAGTAGCAAAACTAACAAGGAATAAAACCACTACAGGAAAAAAGCACTCAATCACTACATAGCAGTGAAGATTTCATGAAATTTGTCATTGGGAAGACTGAAAATATTAGATGTGAAATTCAGGCTATTAAATTAAAACCAGACAGTATTATGACTAACCCTGTAGACTATAATATAGCAATATCAGATCAATGTTTAGAATGTGTTAGGGGAATAGCTCAGTGAAGGGCGGAGCACAGATATGCAGGAAGCTGGTCCACGGCTGCGGATTTCCTCTCAGCGGGTGACAACTTTCAGCTGATATAGAGGACCGAGTGTTCTTCTCCCTTGAAAGTTTGTGAGAGAACTGTGCCAAGCCTTGTTTCGAATGCATCGGTGTGCACCGTGAATGGGATGGTGAAGTCCAGGTTGCGCAGTACTGGTGCATTGGTGAGGGCACATTTCAGAACTTGGAAGGCCCTCTCCGCTTTGGCTGACCACTTAACCCGGTCCGGTTGGCTTTCTTTGTGAGATCTGAGAGGGGAAGCTACAGCAGAGAAGTTAGGCAAAAACCCTCCGGTAGTTACCCCGCCAACCACAAGAAGGCACATACCTGTTTTTTGACGTGGGTCGGGGTAGTCCTCTACAGCTTCGATTTTCTTTGTTTGTGGCTTCAGCATCCCCGCCAATACGATATCCCAGGTACTGGGCCTCAGTTATCCCTGGGTGGCATTTCTTGGGGTTGGCTGTCAGGCCTTCAGGACCTCCCCAGATGAAACAGGTGATCCAACCACGCTGGAGGAGTAGATGATTACGTCATCCAGGTAGGCAGCTGCAAACATGTGGTGGGGGCGCAGGGAGGATGTCCATCAATCTCTGGAATGTTACAGGTACCCCGTGTAACCCAAAGTGGAGGACCCGCCGGTGTACTCCTCGGGGTTACCCGCCACCAAGATGTACTCATGGCCCCGGGCAGACTTGGGAAGGGGGCCCATGAGGTCCATGCAGTCGCTCGAAGGGAATAATGGGCAGAGGTATAAGGGGCCAACGGGGGGCTCTGTGGGGCGGTGTGCTTGTACTGAGGGCATTGCTGGCAGAAGCCCCGGACCTCTGCGTCCATCCCGGGCCACAAAGCGATCCCTCAGCTTTTCCAGGGTGTTTTGTGGCCCCAGGTGGCCACCGAGGGATGGGCGTGGCCCCAGGTGCATTACTATTTGGGTCTTTGATTTGGGTACCATCAGGAGGTCCACCTGCTCCGTGCAGCGCATGTACCCCATTGATGAAGAGGGACCGCCCGGACGAGGAAGTACGAGGTAAGGGACTCAACAGATCAGGGCTTTGGTTGACACCCCTCTATCACTCGCACCTGTGTACAGCAGTGCTTGCAGTCAGTCTTCCTTCTTCTCCCATCCAAACTTCCCCTCCAAGTTCACCTGGTGGAAGACAGAAGACATAGGATTAGTGTGTAGGCCTTACCTCCCGTGGTGGCGTCTCTGTCGTCCTGGGCCATGTAGGCCTGCTGGGCCTGGGTCCTATTCGTGCATTGCCATAAACGGAGGGCACACCCTGCTAACCACGGTTTCTGGGTCGGCCTGGTGGGTTCCATCCTCAGCTCTGTGGGCATGGGCTCGGGATTACATGGACAGGTGACCTTGGCGGGCCCTCCAGGTGCCGGGATGGTGTTGGGGCAAGGGGGCATGTCAGGGGCCACTGTCCAGCTTGGCGAACTCGAAGGGTGGCCATTGCTCGGAGGCTTTCGGCAAGCTGCTGTGTAAAAGTTTCCAACAGGTGTTTTAGTGCGGGGTCCATGTTTCTTTCTCTCTCTTTATTTAATTTAATATAATTGAATGTAATTGTATTTTATTTTACATAATTAATTAATTAATGTATTAATTATGCAGCTAATTATTCAACTAATTGGATAATTTACAAATTTGTCAATTAGTCAATTATTATTTAATTAGTTAATCAGTTAACCAATTAATTAATTAGTTGGTTAACTGATTAACTAATTAAATAATAATTGACTAATTGATAAATTTGTAAATTATCCAATTAGTTGAATAATTAGCTGCATAATTAATAAATAAATTAATTAATTAATTATTATTATTATTTTTATTTATTTTTTTTGGTTGTTGGCGGGTCTGTCCTCTATGCCCGCATCCTCCACCAGTGTAAGAGGAATAGCCCGGGGAAGGGTGAAGCAGTAAAACAGTGATAAAGTCTTTATTTTTCTTACGCAGTGCTGTCTGCAGGGAGAGTGCATGTGTGGGTGAGTGTGAGAGGTTTTGTTGGTGTGTGGCAGCCGTTGCGACGCTCTCGAGGGCGTGTCGGGATTCCCAGAAAGTGTGTGGGGGTTTCCCGTGCCGTCATCCACTGTCGTGTAAAGTTTCACCAGCTGACGTCTTCGTCCGCACCTGAACCTTCAGGAAGAGGATGAGAGAGAGAGAGAGAGCGAGATTAGTGAAATTATATGGCCGCGTCTGAGGTCGAAATACCTGTATGCAGCAAACGGAAGCACACATGGTCTGTGAATTAGTACTCACCCTCTCGTGGGCAGAAGAGTGTCCTTTTATATCCTTCCCCCATCGCCCGAGTGGTGGAATTCTCCCAATTGACTCCCCAGTCGCTGGCCGCCGTTGTGTCAGCGGTTGCCCCACCATTACGGTCCTTCAGGCTGGTGTTGTGCTCTGGCGCGAGACTGTCTGCTTCATGCCTGCACAGCAGTCGGGGAAGGAGCGACTTTCTTATCATGCGCGCCGGCTGTCGGTCCGTCGCGACAAATGTTTTACTCTTCTTAGAGAGACCGAACTAGCTACATCGATCTCTTCAGCAAATTCATCAACTTGCATACTAGATCCTGTACCTACATGTTTCTTAAAATAGATTTGTACTGGAGTAATTGAACCATTTTAAATATTATCGATTTTTCCCTTTGCACGGGCTATGTACCTAAATCACTTAAATTAGCAGGTATTAAACCCCTGATTAAAAAACCTGACCTTGACCCCTCTCAACCTTCCAACTATAGACCTATATCAAATCTCCCCTTCATCTCCAATATCCTAGAAAAGGTTGTAGCAAAGCAGTTATGCTTGTACTTACATAGGAATAACATTCATGAAATGTATCAGTCAGGATTAAGACTTCATCAACGCACAAAGACAGCTTTAGTTTACAGTGAGGGAAAAAGTATTTGATCCCCTGCTGATTTTGTACAGGAGTAATTGGGCACAAGGTGGGGTACACCCTGGAAAAGGTGCCAGTCCATCGCAGGGCACAACCACATACACACTCACACACCCATTCATACACTATGGACACTTTACAGACACATGCCAATTAGCCTACCATACACTTTAATTTCAGAAAGTTTGTTTTAGTAACCTAATTAAAATAAGACTAGATCATACTGAATGCACATCCAGCACCTTTATTCTGAAGTTAGGACTATTAAACAGTAGATCTCTTCATCTAAGTCTCTTATTGTTAATGAAATCATTACTGATAACGAATGTAATTTAATGTGTTTAACAGAAACTTGGATTAAACCAAACGAGTACATAGCATTAAATGAAGATGGTCCTCCGGGATACAGTTATGTACATCAGCCTCGTACAACTGGTAGAGGAGGTGTTGGTCTCATCCATAGTCAAATTCTAGTCATCACACAAATACCTAGTCATGAATTTAATTATTTTGAAATTCTATATACCAGTATAACTTATGTAGCCACTAAAAATTCCTCTCTAATTATTATTTACAGATCCCCAGGGCCAAGTACTAAATTTCTTAGTGAATTTGCACACTTTATCTCAAACCTGGTTGTTTCCGTAGATACAGCATTAATCATCTGTGATTTTAATATTCATTTTGATAACCCGGAAGACCCTCTGAGAACAGTGTTGTGTCCATCTTAGATTCAGTATGGATTAATCAGAACGTAATATGACCTACTCATAATGGTGGTCACAGTCTTGACCTCACACTAACATATGGATTGAATATAGAAAATATTGTAATTTTTCCACAGTCTGAAGTTGTCTCACTCCAGTTTCCTCCCCCAGTTCAAAGACATTCATGGTAGGCTAATTGGCGTGTCTAAAAGTGTCCATAGAGTATGAAAGGGTGTGTTAGTGTGTATGTGATTGGATTGTGCCCTGCGACACACTGGTACCCTGTCCAGTGTGTGCCCCGCCTTGTGCCCAATGTTTACTGGGATAGTCTTCAGGTTCCCGGCGACCCTGAAAAGGAGTAAGCGGTAGAAGATGGATGGATGTATAGCTTGGGGAACAGACACAGTCTCTATAGTATGTACTACAGGTGTTGGACTATTAATTGAACATTGCTTATGATGAATGTTGTTATTGTAGGAAGATCTACTTATGGTAGGCAGTCAGTTGGTGTGTAGCATCTTGGAGATGTTGTCTGACAACAGTTCTGGTCCGAGGCTGCTGGGGTGTAAGCCATCAGGACAAAACAACCTAGGACACTCCCAGAACAGATTCCATTTATTAACAAACATCAGATTCTATTAATTATACCAAGAAACTAACGTTTCAAGCAATAAGTCTACTGAACTTTTCAGCTCCACGTCTGTATGTGGGAAGAGGATCAGAGATGATTATCTTCATTGTGGGTGATCTGCCTCGTACTGGCTCGATCGGGCTGGGGAAGTCCCTCTTCTGAACTTCCATCTGTCGCATCCTGATGTCGTTTTGCCCCCGCATGCAGCACGACCACTCCAATGAGCTCATCCTTCTTCAGGATCCCGGATACCTGCACAGCAACATCAAGGACACAAGCACCATAAAAACAATGTGTGTGCACCTTACCCTTTGTTGAAGCAACACGGAAGTTTTGCACAATGGAGTCCCGAATGATCACAGTGTTTGGTCTGGTCTAACTGAGAGAGGCGAAGCGGTTCCTGGTTGGCATCTTGAACATTGGAGGTGCAGAGGTCCTCATCCGGGGTATGGCTCTCTCTTTTCACTGCTGGTGCACGCAAGGTCTGTGTTGAGTCAGCGTGACAGAGACCTCGGCTGGAAAAGTCTTGGGTGCACGGTCCCTGCAAAGAGAAACACACAGCGAAGAGAGCCTGGGAATGGTAATACCATGCTGCGTGCTTACCTTGGATGTGTAGGCAGAAGCACAAGATGTTTCCAGCACGGTTTTTCGCTCCAGCAGCTGGGCATGCTTGTTGAGTAGGCTCCGGATCTGTTTCTCCACATCCTCCAGTTCCAGAAGCACCACGTGTAGCTCGAGCGAATTCTCATCTGCACTCAAAAGCTGAGAAACAACAGACATATTTTCTTTTTTCTTTTTTTTTTTAAACAGTGGTAAATGAGATAAACGTGAAAAATAAACAAGGCTAGTGGTAAGGTGATGATAATGGGCTACAAGCTAGTCGCAGATGTTTGTAAAAACCAATAAAACTTAGCGACAGCACAACATACGATTGTTCCCTTTCAAAAGGAACTTCGACAATGCATTTAGCATAACAGTATGGGAACGCCTTGTGCGCGTGACCAGTATCTGAAGCTTGTGTTAAATCATGCCTCTACTTATAGTTCTGCCATGATCAGGTGACGTGGCTATTCAGCGCGTCGCATGATATATAAATGGCACCTGTGAACCACACCGCCAGCCTTATTATCTTCAGCGAGACTGCATGTCTGTTGTTTGTGTGACAAAAACGCTTAATTTCTACTCGATATTTTCTCAAAATCTCTTAACTTTTCTATCCCTTTTTAAAGAAAAGGAGAGGTAAGTAATGAGCGAGAGTTCAAGAAGTGTGTAACGTGCTCCCGTTTCATCACAGGGGAAAAGTGCAAACTTTCTGTGTGAAGTGTTAGTGGTGTAGTATGCGATGGCAGTCTCGAGAGGCTGCGCATGGTAACACTACACTATACAGCTCGATTCGCGATTCGCGCTCTTCTTGAAAAAAAAAACGGAAACCGAGCGAGTTGGGTTTCATAGCCGCGCAGATCTGGGCCGGCTGCTGCCGAGGCAGCCAACCGTCTCAGGTTCGGGGGATCTCTTAAATCCGAAAGAGGAGCGCTGCTCTATCTCTTGCTCTGACTTCCGGGTTCGGCTCTCCGCTGGATTTTGGAGTTTGCGTCGCGACTCCTCCTCCCGCTATGAGCAGCCAAAGGGGTAATAATTCCTCTCTGACTCCGAAGAGTTAGAAAGATGTGTTAAAAACTGAGAGCAGTGTATAAAGAGCTGCTTGAAATGATTACCCAGTGAAAGTAAATAATTCATACTGCAGAAACTCCCCTGTCTACCAGAAGTTTTGACAAAATCTCAAACTTCTGTGGGAAAACCATGCTTAAGCCATAGTCATAACCCCAAAATGTTGGATTATTCAGCCATTGTGGGAATGAATGGCATGACTATTTAGCTATGCTCAAGATGGAGGAGGCGCTTGCTAGCTACCTCTCTCCACCGACGGCAGGTAATTACAGGAGCCGGCTTGCATACAAGGTGGCATTGGTGGGCAAGCCTATGCAGTAGTAGTCTTGCTTGTGGGTCACTGCAGACAATGACAGGGTTGCAGGCCTACCAAGCAGACCTGCTGAGTGAGTATACATATGGCAAAAAAAAAGTTGTCTCAAGCTCATCCAGGTGTCCACGAGTAGAGCCTGGGCCAGCACTAGTGTGAGGGAAACCAAGAAGGCGAGTATGGCAGCCCGCCAACCCCCACAGACAGCCAGGGGAACCATGCGGCCACAGTCGTGGTTTGCTGTTAGGCCTGATCTGAGAATGGTCATAAAGGCCAAGCAGGCAAAGATGAGCATTCCTGAGGGGCTGTGGAGGGATGTATCTGGAGACATGAGGTTGTTAGGGCAGGTAGCCCCCAGTGCTACTGTAGGGCCTCCCCTAGCCGAGGCGGTCCCCAAGTTTCCGTCCCTGGTCAGCAAGTTGTCACAGGGCAACGAAAATCTGATGCTTTCCTCCAATGGAATGTGGAATAGCTAACATCACTAAAAGACCATCGGGCAGCGTGCAAGCTACGGCCAAATGTGTCTCCATGGGTTCTGTCTACCATAGAAAGGGTTACCGGGTCCAGTTATAGCTTGAATCCCCCCCGGTTCACAGGTGTGTTCACCACAGTAGTCAGCACAGACCAGAGCCCGATGTTATCACAGGAAGTAAGCTACCTTTTGGACAATGGGGTCTTGAAACATGTACCCCGTTCCCTCAGGGAGGGAGGTTTACAGCCTTTATTTCCTGTTCTGCAAAAAAGTGGGAGTATGCGGCCAATTTTAGATCTGCATCATCTGAACCATACTCTTCGGACATACAGGTTCAAAGGCTGATGTTCAAACTTATCGTGCCACTGATCCAGTTCGAGAACTGGTTTGTGGTGATAGATCTAAAAGGTGTGTGTTTCCACATAGAAATATCGCTAGCTTTATCCCCTTGCACCTTCACAAAGTGCACGGATGTCACTCTGGCTCCGTTGGGACTCCAGGGCATTGTTGTGGTTAAAAATATACATAAAATAAACGTGAGGGAGACCAAGTACTGGTGTGAGTGCACTTCTCTACACTAGTGTAAGTTGGTGTAAGTGTAGGAATATTTAACTGGTGTGCTGGTTCTACAGTTGGTCTGAAAAACGACTAATATTAGCTTCTATCACTTTTGATTGACTAAAGTCAATACTTACATCAGCTAGACCAATTTGTGGATGAAGAAATATTTTCTTATTTTCGAGGCCCATCATTATAGCTTTTCTTATTTTTGATTCCCTTATTTATGACTGGTTGTGGTTCCTTAAAAAAAAAAAAAAATCAGCCTTTTAGGGCATTATTGATTTGACTGTTAGTACCTTGATCATCATGTTGTGGTTAAAAGTATACATAAAATAAACGTGAGGGAGACCGACTAGGAGTAATTTTGTTGAAAATCGGCAGTGAGATGCACAATTTGGAGGCGGGTGCTCGAGTCCGAGTCCAGCCCTTCCGTGAATGGGCACACAACACATACACTAGGATGTATTAGGTGATATTGATGAACAGGATTCACATTTTGGGATTGACACACTATGGTTTAATAGTAACAGAGATGGAGAGTTAGGGAGGCACACACACATAGATAACACACACACACACACTCTTGCGCGTTCAGTGTCAGGCGTGCAAACATAGCACACACACACTCTCTCTGTCTATCCCTCTCTCTCTAACACCCCCTCCCGAAGGCCCGAACGCACACACAACGTTAGAACTTTAGTATTGAGATATTATTAGGATAATGTAATAATATTACGAATTAGGGAGTACAGTATATATATAATAGAAATATAAAACATATATGAAAGTAAATTATAAACGAGAAAAATAGGGAAAAAAGGTAAAAGAAACTTACTCATAATGCAGAGGATAAAGATTCTTGTCTCGCGGGGATGGGTCGGGCATGCTGTAGACATGGGCCTTGAATGTTTGGTAGAGAACCGTGAGGAGCTATTTATACGAATAGCTGCGTCACACTGCACCTGTGAGACCAAGGTCGTTGCTCCAAATTGTTTTCTTTTTTTCTCTCGTTGCCCCAAATAATCTTCTTTTCTCGCTCTCCAGTTTTCAAACCTAATGGTTATCATGAGAGGCCTGTTTCAAACCTTATGGTTATCATGAGAGGATTGTTTTCTACTCTAATGGTTATAACAAGAGGTGTGTTTTCTGTTCTAATGGTAACTGTTTGGGAGGCTTTTTTAATCCTCATGGTAAATGTAGATGAGCTCTTTTAAACCCTATTGGTTATTTTCTCTGTACATAAGCTATAAATACGGGAGCTTAAGCTCCAGTTATCAGATCACTTCTGGGAATTCTCATTGGTATGGATCTTGTGTGGTGGACCTAAATAAAAACTGGACCCTTGCTTTTCCTCACTACTCGCTAATCGACTCTTTTTCTAGCTCAATTGGGTTTACGGATGTGAGTATTTGCTTCTAATTTTAATTGTCTTTGGGTAATAGGCTAAATTCGGGCCTTCAGCATCTGTGTACCAAACTATCTGGATGACTGGTTAGTTCTAGCACAATCCAGGGAGCTGGCGGTTCAACATTAAGATGTTGTTCTCACCCACGTGACGAGCTTGGGGATCAGGTTGAATCTCAGAAAAGTAGGTTTTCCCTATGGTCCTGGAAGGTCTGTCAGCTGCCCCATTCGAGCCCCTAGAGTGGATCTACTGTCTCAAGCCAGAGGGCTGATTTATCACGCTCGGCCAGAACTCGGCAACTGTGGGTCTGGCCCCTGAGGGGCACCAGCTCATAGATTCGGGTCTCACAACTGAGATTGTTGAAACCATGTTAAAAGCTAAAGCACCATCCACAAGGAAAGCGTATGTACTCATGTGGCAGCTTTGTCTTGTGGTGTGAGGAATGTCACCTAGACCCAGTGAACTGCGCATTAGCTACGGTCCTGGAGTTCTTACTGAACGGTCCTCAGCGGGCTGGGCTCCTTCTACCATCAGGGTTACTTGGCCGCCGTTTCGGCCAGCCATGACCCTGTTGATGGAGCCTCTGTGGGGCAACATCCTCTACCTTTGAGGTTCATGCGTGGTGTCAGACGGCTGTGGCAAATCTGTAGGCCAAACATACCTTCTTTTGACCTTCTATGGTCCTGGAAATTCTGTCGGCTGCCCCATTCGAGCCCCTGGAGTGGATCCCTTCCACAAGGAACTCATATACACTCAAGTGTCAGCTTTTTGTCTTGTGGCATGAGGAACGTCACCTTGACCCAGTGAACTGCGCAATAGCTACAGTCCTGGAGTTCTTACAGAATGTTTCTCAGCAGGCTGGGCTCCTTCTACAATCGGGGTTACTTGGCCGCTGTTTTCGGCCAGCCATGCCCCTGTTGATGGAGCCTCCGTGGGGCAACATCCTCTAACTTTGAGGTTCATGCGTGGTGTCAGATGGCTGAGGCCCATCTGCAGGCCATGCATACCTTCCTGGGACCTTGCTGTGGTCTTGGAAGGTCTATCAGGGGCCCCATTTGAGCCCTTAGAGTCAACCTCTGAGAAGCTTCTGACTCTAAAAGGTAGCTCTTTTACTGGCCCTGACATCTCTCAAGCGAGTGGGAGGTCTACAAACTCTCTCTGTTGCCCCTCCTGCATTAATAAGCCAAGTCCTTCCTGTATCCGGATTATATTCCTAAAGTGCCTACATTGGCTGCCCACCCTGTGGTGTTGCAGGCTTTCTGCCCTCCTCTGTCCTTCACACCAGAACAAGAGAGGATGCACCCGCTGTGTCCAGTAAGGGCTCTCTGTACTTACGTCCACCGCTCCGGCCAGTGGCGTAAGTCGGAGCAGCTACTAGTCTGCTTTTCAGCGACAGGAAAAGTGATGCTGTGTCAAAGCAGCGCATCTCTACTTGGATTGTTGAAGACTATGTCCAAAGGGGTATCCTTGCAGGATATGTGTGCGGCTGCAGGGTGGTCTATGCCTCACACAGTCATTTGTTATTACAGCCTGGATATTCATTCCTCCCCGGGCTCGAGTGTCCTGCAGTGACCCTTGTGGTTGGGTATTTTTGAACAGGCCGTACCCTTGGTATGACAGAGTGGGTATTCCCGTTCTCATACTGCTAAATGCAACGTCGAAGTTCCATTTGAAAGGGAACGTCAGGGTTATGCATATAAGGTCTCGTTCCCTTCTCAGGGAACAGGGTTACACGCGTAACCCCAATGCTTTATCTAAAGTAGTTTCAGTTATATTGGTAAACGTTGTAAAGAAATAACGTAAGGTAAAAATATATATATAATTTTAAAGTATAGAGATTAGACGAATAGCGTCAGCTCAAGGAACACTGCTTCCTGTGACACTTCCTGCTACAAAAGAAATGGATTTTTGGCAGATGGTATAGTGTGTCTCTGCTGGATTCTTGAACTGCACATTACAAATCTGACACACTGAAACCACACTCTTACTGCACCACAAACTGTATGTGTTGCTTTGTGGTTCTTTGCGAGTTATACATGTTATGTGGTGGCATTATTGGTGTCATAAATTTTTTTCACAAATTTATATTTTATATTAATATATTAATATTTAATTTAAAAAACACATTTACATTAAATTAAATGACATGAAATATATTGAAGTTATACGTTTTCAATCCATTTATTCTCATTGTGAGTCTGTAAACGTAAGCGTAGGCATTTACACAATCAGCAATGTTCCCAAGATTTGATGGCCGAAAATGGTATTGCTTTTTGCAGTTAACGTAGGTTTAAATTCCTCATATTTCCACATAATTTCTTGCTCTTCAACCAGAAGTATTCACAACTACTTTTTTACCATGTTGACAAATGTCTTTGTTTCCCTGTGAAGGGTACGAGACATTGCATTTAGCATGACAGTATGGGAACGCCTTGCACGTGTGACCGGTATCTGACGCTTGTGTAAAATTATGCCTCTACTTATAGGCCTGCCATGATCAGGTGACGTGGTAATTAAGCGTGTCAAATGATATATATATATATATGGCAGCTGAGAACCAAGTCGCCAGCCTCTATTATCTGAAGCGAAGACACAATTCACAGGCCTTAAGTATTCACTAGTTAACTAGACATTAACTATTCCACATTCTATTAGAGGGAAAGGATCAGATTTTCGTTGCCCTGTGACAGCTTGCTGACCAGAGAACACTGAAAAGTTGGGGACCGCCTTGGCTAGGGGAGGCCCTACAGAAGCACTGGGGGCTACCTGCCATAACAACCTCATGTCCCCATATACATCCCTCCATGGCCCCTCAGGACGACCAGGTGTTTTTTGAATGTCGTCATATGTCGAGCTCACTCAGCAGGAGTTCTTGGTAGGCCTGCAACCCTGTCATTGTCTGCAGTGACCCACAAGCAAGACTACAACTGTCTAGGCTTGCCCACCAATGCCACGGTGGCCTTACATGGCTTGGATGCAAACCGGCCCACGTAATTACCTGCCATCAGTGGAGAGAGGTAGCTTGCAAGCGCCTCCTCCACCTTGAGCATAGCTAAATAACCATGCCGTTCATTCCCACAATGGCCGAAGAATCCAACATCGTGGGATTATGAATATGGCTTATGCATGGTTTTCCCCCAGAAGCCTGAGATTTTGTCATGCACTTCTGGAAGAAATGGGAGTTTCTGCACTGTGAGGGATTTACTTTCACTGGGTAAACACTTCAAGAAGCTCTTCATATGCTGCTCTTTTTAACACATCCTTCTAACTCCTTGGAGTCAGAGAGGAATTATTACCTTTCGGCTTTCCATAGCGGAAGAAGGAGTCGTAACAAACCCCTTAGACAAACAAACAAATACTGTAACAAACCCCTTAGATGATAATGTAGCAATATCAGATCAATGTTTAGAGTGTTTTGCTCTGCTTAGAGAGACCGATCTAGCTACATTAATCTCAATTTATCAACTTGTATACTAGATCCCATACCTACATGCTTGTTTAAACAGATTTGTCCAGGAGTAATTGAACCACTTTTAAATATAATAAATTCTTCCCTTAGCACTGGCTATGTATCTAAATCACTTAAATTAACAGTTATTAAACCACTGATTAAAAAACCTGACCTTGACCCATCTCAATTGTCCAGCTATAGACCTATGTCAAATCTCCCCATCATCTCTAAGATTTTAGAAAAGGTTGTAGCAAAGCAGTTATGCATGTACTTAGATAGGAACAGCATTCATGAAATGTATCATTCAGGATTTAGACGTCATCATAGCACAGAGACAGCGTTAGTTAAAGTAGTAAATGACCTTCTACTGACCTCTGATCAGGGTTGTGTCTTGCTGCTTGTGTTACTCAACCTTAGTGCAGCTTTTGATACTATAGATCACACTATTCTCCTTGATAGATTAGAAAATGTCGTTGGCATTAAGGGAACAGTCCTCTCCTGGATCAGCTCTTATCTGACCGATCTTTATCAGGTCGTATATGTAAATGGTGATTTCTCCATGCATACTGTGGTTACTTTTGGAGTTCCACAGGGTTCTGTTTTAGGCCCACTGTTTTTTACTTTATATATGCTACCCCTAATTAGCTTCCACTGTTATGCTGATGATACACAGTTGTATGTTTCAGCGAAGCCAGAGGAGAGACAGAAACTTAGTGAAGTTGTGGATTGTGTAAAGGAAATTAGTCGTTGGATGTCAACTAACTTCCTTTTACTTAATTCTGATAAAACAGAAATACTATTATTAGGACCATGTGTAGCTAGAAGTAATCATTCTGTTTACAAAGTAACTCTGGATGGTCTTTCTGTTTCATCATGTACAGCAGTTAAAGACCTTGGAGTGATTATTGACTCCAGCCTATCATTTGATGCTCATGTAGATAATATTACTAGGATAGCGTTCTTTCATCTCAGAAATATTTCTAAGATAAGAAACATATTGTCACTACATGATGCAGAAATACTGGTTCATGCATTCGTCACCTCTAGATTAGATTGTAATGTAATGCCTTACTGTCTGGATGTTCCAGTAGGAATATAAATAAACTCCAGTTAGTCCCAAATGCAGCTACTAGAGTCCTAAGTAGAACTAGAAGATATGACCATATCACACCAATATTATCAACACTGCACTGGCTTCCGGTAAAATCCCACATCAACTTAAAAATACTTTTATTAACCTATAAAGCACTAAACGGTTCGTCCGCACAATATCTAAGCGACCTTTTGGTTTTATATGATCCTCCACGCCTACTTAGATCAAAAGATACAGGCTATTGGCGCGTACCCGAATAGTGAAGGTTACAGCAGGGTTAAGAGCCTTCGCTTATAGAGCCCCACAGTTATGGAACAGTCTTACTATTAGTGTTCGGGACTCAGACCCAGTCTCAGTGATTAAGTCTAGGCTTAAAACATATTTATTCACTCCAAGCCTACCCTGACTAGATTCTATCTTACTAATTCACAGTCATAATAATCTTTTTTCTCCCTCTCCTTTTGCCGAGCCCCCACCACCAATTTATATAGATACTGGAGATCCAGATCCTTTCTGCCTCTGGATGGAGCTCAAATCTTCTCTAATTCGGACTACTAGGACTATGGCTGCACCTAAGTCCTTACAGACTTCATATAAATCCATTATCAACTTTTTCACATTATCTGTTGTTACCCAAATGAGAATTGGTTCCCTTCTGAGCCAGGTTCCTCTCAAGGTTTCTTCCTCTTAAACATTTTAGGGAGTTTTTCCTTGCCACCATCGCCACTCAGTTGGGATAAATTCACACTTTCATTATCTGTATACCATGTGTCTATTTCTGTAAAGCTGCTTTGAGACAATGTCTATTGTAAAAAGTGCTATACAAATAAAATTTAATTGTATTGAATATATTTTCCAGATACATTTCTATGGCTTGAGAACATCAGCCATCAACCACAATATTTAAGGTTTCATTTGTATGAGGTGTTGTTAGTTCCTCTACAAGCTAGTTGGTTGGTTGGTTAACTGGTCATTATCGCCTTCTGGCACCGATCACTGGCTTCTGAAGATCATGCTGTCAGGTTCACCAGGACAGAAACATGGATTCAATGGACACTGTGGATCAGAACTTCAGGAAACTCTGTTCTACACAGTTTTGCAGCATTATAGCTATCGAATTACTGCTACATTTTATTTATTTGGTCTATTCTAATTTGATGGAATCTGAAATAAAACTAAATACAAAGGCAAACTACATCTAGCTGACTTTTTAACTGGTAAGTTTAGTTATTTTAGAAAGCAGTTTAAATGTAAATGGTGCATTGGTTTCACTAGATTCAAAGGCACCACTGAACATGTGTAATTAAATTACTGATTGTAATTTTTTTTTTTAGATTGTTTAGTAATGTGTAATTAAATGATTGATTGTTTTAGTTGGGAAATTGTGATTTAATTATTTTATAATAATAATTTAAATGATTACATGATTTAAACTATATTATTGTGACTATTAGGTTTTATTAGCAGTTCTTTCTAGTGTGTGTTTACTTAAAATATACAGTATTTAAACCAGGTTCTTTAAATGAGGCTGAATGTTAAGCCAGGATGATGAAGTAAGAATCAAGAATCTTTCTGCAACATTGATGACACTATAATGTGATGCTATGGGGTGGAGCTTCATGAATATTTTTGATGATAACATATCAGAGTAGAGAAAGGATATTTTCATTTGCTGAGAACATTCATCATGTTCACCGTTATATTCACGTGTCTGTGGCTTTCACTGGGTGAGTTTACATTTTTGTTATTGCAAAAATACTAAGTTCTGAATTAGGGATGAGTTAGTCTGTCTTTATGATTGTATGATTTATTCAACACTTTATTATTCTTTATTATCTTCTCTGATAGGTGACTCCATGGCAGATCCAATAGAGCCACTTTTTAGACACAAGGTTGTAGATGAAGGTGATAATGTTACTCTGTCCTGCAGCTACAAAGACTTCAGTGCAAGCATATATAATGTGCAATGGTACCGGCAATATCCAAACTCTAAACCCGATTTCCTTCTTTATATTGCTCCAAGTGGAGAGCTAAGTCTCAACATCCCACCACGAATGTCTTCTAAAGTTAATGGAGATAAACAAGTGGATCTGCTCATTTTCTCCACTGCTGTATCAGACTCTGCACTATACTATTGTGCTTTGAAGCCCACAGTGACAGGAAATCCAATTGCGCTGTACAAAAACTTTGACACAGTTTTGTTATATTGAAAGCAGTTTTGCTAATAATTTTGAGGAATGAACATGCTTTTTTGGGGGACGTCTCTGTCTTTCTCTCACATGATTTATAAAGAATGTATATTATTGACACTTGATATTGACAGTGTTGAGTTACAGTTATGTGAAAAAATAAGCACACCTTATGGAAACTGTTGGTTTGCAAAATGGTTTTATTGGACATATTTGGACAAGTAAACATTTGATCCTATTTGAAACAGTGCCTATTAATAAAGTTGGTACACTCCATCAAATGACACATAAAATTGACAGTTTGTAGTAATTTCCACAATTTAATTAATAAAAAAAAAAAAAGCAACAGATCAGTCACATGGAAGAAGTAACAACACCCCTACATGTATCACCTTCAAATCCATAAAATTAGAATCATGTGTATAAGATTGGGTGCCAGTGATTAGAACCTGCTTAGAGAGCGCATCTTATTTATATCTAGTTTCTGTTGTTCCCTTTGTTACTGAGATGTGTGGTTTCATCATGCAAACATGTAAAGAGTTCTGTAAGGCCTTCAGAAAAAATTGTTGTGGATAGCCTTGGCTAAGGGAGGTCCTACAGTAACACCTGGCGATAACTGCCCAAACAACTTCATGTCCCTGATGTGTTCCTGCATGCCATCTTAAGAGCCACTCCTCCTTTGTCTGCTTGGCCTTTATGACCATTTTCAGATCAGGCCTATTAGCAGGCTGCGACTGTGGCCACCCATTTCCCCTGGCTCTCCACAGGGGGAGGCGGGCCACCATAGTCGCCTTCTGTGCTTCCCTCGCACTAGTGCTGGCCCAGGCTCCACTCATGGATTATTGGAGGGACTCGACAAGAGGGGTCTTTTACATAAGCCTTGCCCACCGAGGCTCTGAAACCCAACCCCCTTTGGCAGAGAAGACAGCAAACCACACGTTGTAAGACATTCACAGTAACAAAGTCAGACCTCTCAAGGGCTGCCCTGGCATGCTCTATCCCTAGTCACTTCACACAGAAAGTGTGCCCCATGTTGAAATGGGAGCAAGGCATAACACACTTATGTACTTACGCATATAATACTTATGTAAGTTCTGTAAAGTTGCTTTGTGACAATGTCCAATGCTAAAAGCACTGAACACATATTATTGAATTTAATTACAATGAAGACCACTACAGTAAACACCTTGGCAGGGTATCAGCAGGGCCCTGTGTCTGGTGATGTCTGTGGGCTCCAGACTTCAGTCATTGACTGAAAAGGATTTTGAACCAAGTATTTAAAATGATTACTTTATTGTTTATGATTATTTAGTTTGACCAACTATTTTTGGTTCCTTAAAAAGGGACCACATATATACTGCTCAAAAAAACAAAGGAACACTTAAACAGCACAATGTAACTCCAAGTGTTCCCTTTATTTTATTATTTATTTTATGCTGTGTGGGGCACATGGTGGCTTAGTTGTTAGCACATTTGCCTCACACCGCCAGGAATGGGGGTTCGATTCCCACCATGTGTTTGCTTGTCCCACACAGTTTGCTTGTTCTCCCCATGCTGTGGGGGATTCCTCCATACTCTAGTTTCCTGCCCCAGTCCAAAGTCATGCATGGTAGGCTGATTGGCATGTCCAAAGTGTCCGTAGTTTGTGTGCCCTGTTATGCATTGGCACCCTGTCCACGGTGTACCCTGCCTCGTGCCCTATGCTCCCTGGGATATGCTCCAGGTTTCCCCATGACCCTGAAAAGGAGGAAGTGGTGTAGAAAATGGATGGAATATGCTGTGTGTATTTTTTTTTCTTGGTAAACACAAGGTGGCACTGTCAGTTACCTTATTGTGGGCCAAGTACTTGAGCATCACACAACCCTGCTCCTCCAGAGATCCTGCCTTCTCCGATTATATTACTTAGCACAATAAAGCAAGATAGATAGATAGATAGATAGATAGATAGATAGATAGATAGATAGATAGATAGATAGATAGATAGATAGATAGATAGATAGATAGTATTTGTTTATATAATAACCCTTGCCCTGGTTACTCTTATTAAGATGTATGCCTAATGTAATTGATTTTGACACTGACCTCCGCTGTATCACTGCTTTAGACTCTCTTCTGATGGTACTTTGAACACAGGAATGCTTTAACTTTTGATTTCAATACAAAAATGAAATAAAATTTCAAACCTTTTGAATTAAAGCTCTAAGTCTACACATTCATTTCACATCCATTGTGGTGGCATCCAGAGGTAAAATTAATAAGACCCTAACTTAATATTGTGTTTAATATTGTTTGTCTGCAACATGGATAGCACAGTACGGGGCACTAAATGAAATGGGCTAAGGTTCTCTTGTAATGATAATGTAAAACTGTGATAATGTAAAGCTCACCTCAACTGTAAGTCACTCTGTATAAATTAAATATGCAATTCAAAATAAACACAGTGTTTACTAAGTGAATACCAATGCAACCTTCATTCAATCCAGCAAACTCCACACAGATAAACCATGCATCACTCCCCTTTAAGGCGTAATAGCTCAATGACAACCTTGATAGCTGTCAAAACCTGTGGCTGTTTTTTTTCCATCTGTCCATCCATCTTCTACTGCTTACTCCTTTACAGGGTCGCGGTGGAACCTGGAGCCTATCCCAGGGAGCATTGGGTGGCTGTTTTTTCCCTTTATGTTTATCCTATGCAATAAACTTTTTCATTTATTTAATTTATATATATATAAAATTAAAAAAAATTATTTAATTAAATTATATAAAAAAATTTTTTTTTTAAAAAAAAAAAAAAAAAAATAAAAAAAAAAAAAAAAAATAAGGGAAAAAAAAAAAAAAAAAAAAGAAGAAAAAAAAAAAAAAAAAAAAAAAAAAAAAAATTTTATAATAAAAAAAAAAAAAAAAGAAAAAAAAAAAAAAAGAAAAAAAAAAAAAAAAAAAAAAAAAAAAAAAAAAAAAAAAAAAAAAGTAGAGAAAAAAAAAAATGAAAAAAAAAAAAAAAAAAAATATAAGGAATAAAAAAAAAATTTTAAATATAGGTGTAAAAAAATTTTATTAAAAAAAAGTTTAAAAAAAAATGGCTGTGTTGAGTTATTTTGAGGACACAGCAAATTTGCACTGTTACACAAGCTGTACACTCACTACTTTACATTGTAGCAAAGTGTCATGTTTTCAGTGTTGTCACATGTTACAAAAATGTGAGGGGTGTACTCACTTTTATGAGATACTGTATATGTATATGTATACTGTATATGTATATTTTTACTGGCTATCATGCGTTGTACCTCAGGTGGCCAAACCACATAATAAAGAGACACAACTGATTCAAAATGTATTTACAATTATAATTATTACATTATTACATTAGTTTTCAGCTAATTTGAAACTAGTTTGGTTAAAATGGTCTCATGACAGGTTCCCCATGTGAATCTGAATGTAAGACCAGAATGCAGTAGCAACTCAACAATGTGTCTGTAACATTGGTAACACTTTCATGTGATGCTGTGGGGTGGAGCTTCATGTTCAAGTTTTATTATGTTAACATATTAGAATACAAAAGGTCTCAGAATATTTTCATTCAGCTAAGATCATCATGTTCAAGGTTATATTTGTGTGTCTCTGGCTGTTAGTAGGTGAGTCAACATTAATGTTTTATTTCAGAAATATTATGTGTTAATATTAATTAATCCGTGCGGTGTTAAGAAAGTAATGTAATTCTAGTTTGATTATTTCATGATTTTTAAAACATGTCTTCTCTTCTCTGTGACAGGTGACTCCATGGCAGATTCAATAGAGCCACTTCTCATTCATAAAATTCTAGATGAAGATGATAATGTTACCCTGTCCTGCAGTTACAAAAGCAGTGTTTCAGGAAACAACTACTTACACTGGTACCGGCAATATCCAAAATCTACACCTGAGTTCCTTCTTTATATTCATCAAAGTGGAGCTTTAAGTTCTAACATTCCTTCAAGAATGTCTGCTGAAGTTAATGGAGATAAAGTGTTTTTGCTTATCACCTCTGCTGCTGTATCAGACTCTGCACTATATTACTGTGCTCTGGTGCCCACAGTGACAGGAAATCCAACTGCACTGTACACAAACCTTGACACACTTTTGATATATTTACAGTAGTTCTGCTGATGATTTTGAGAAAATTCCAGCACTATTTTGGAAGAATTCTCTCTTTCTCTCTCATGGGTTATAAAGAGTTTTGTTGGCATAAAGTATTATTGGTAAGGCAGGAATGATATGAAACCAGAAAACCTAGAGAAAAGCCACTCAAATATTGGAAGAACATGCAGCCCTCTGCACAGACAGTACCCTGAGCTCAAAATTGAACAAGGTGCTGTGAATCAGCAAAGCTAGCTGCTGGTGGATATTTGTTTTACACAGGAAATATTAATGTATGGTCACAAGAGTAGCTTGACTTTTGGTTTAGATGTGTACTGTCTTTAATCAAGAGATGTTTCATATGGTTCATCTCCATATTTTATTGTGAATTTCATTCTGGTCTTCCAGATCGTACTGCTGGTGAATGGTCTTCATCTTGTGGTATGGTCTCTATATATCTCTGCTCTTGAAGTCTTCTCTGAATGGTGGATTGTGATAACTTCACCCCTGACCTGTGAAGGTTGTTGGTGATGTAACTGACTGCTGTTTTTGAGCTTTTTCTTCACAGCTATCACAATATTCCTGTCACCAAATGCTGGTATTTTCATGGCGAAAATCCAGGGTTCAAACCAAAAATAGATAATCAGAGTTATTAATTGTTCAAACAATCAGTCTAAGAGTGCACTCCTAGGCAAGAAGAATCAAATGTCAGACATGGCAATATTTTTGATCACTTGAAAAATGGGTGGGTTCAAACAACAGGTGCTATGCTCTAAGTTGTTTAACACATCTAGATGTATATATAAGTACAAGAAAGCTGAAATTCTTTTTTTATCTCAAAACCAATTGTCTTGGGTGCATAGCAAAAACAAAAATAATTGGCCTTGTTTAAGAGGGGATGTCAGCTGCAGTGGGTTGCAAGAGTGGAAAAGTTCTACTCAGTTCACTCTCACTGATACTGTGAAGTGATCTGTACAAAGTTGCTAAAACTGCAGCACTTCCTAGGCATGGCCTTCAAGAGACGTTCTCCCTCATGTGTAAAGTTCAGCACATACAGCACTATTATACAGAATACTCACAGAGCTGTGTTCAAAAATGGCACATTTTTCAAGCAGTGAAAAATGAGTAAAAGAAACACCAGTGAACTCAGATGGATGAAGGAGTGAAGTGGCACAGTCAGGGTTAACAGAAATTTCTTTACAAACATTGACAATCTTAGAATTAAAAAAACTGTAGAAAGGAATCACAGAGCTGCTGAGAAACAGGCAAAGTGGTAACAAAGTGGTAACTTTACTTGAAGCAATCTATTTATGGTTTTGAACAAGTCTCTGGGATTATTTTGATTATTTACAATAGCAACAGAGAAGTACGAGGATCTTTCAGTCTCCAGTAGTGCACGATAATCGCCCAACAGGTCCTTCCACGCTTGATAGTAGATACACAGTCGAGGTAGGGCCATTTTCGCTCCATTTTCCGACATACAGCCTTTCTAGAGTGCAGATTGTCATTATAACAGGGAGCAGAGCGGGTGAATGTGACCTTACGTGACTTTAGAGGAGCAAAAATGTCAAGATTAGCAGCAAGAGTGGAATTTAGCTGCAGAACTTTCTCCTCCAGTGATGAGGGATGAAGATCGCTTAGGGTGGAAACCACAGAATTGGAGAAGGCTGTTTGATCGATAGACTTCCACTTCCGGAAGGTTACTGTTCGGATGGTCGGCTCACTTGAATGATACAGTTCGAGGTTAAAAAAGACAGCTGAATGATCAGACAGTCCAATGTCAGTAGCTGAAAACTCAGATACAAATGAGCAATCACAATATCCAGCGTATGACCCTTGTTATGAGTCGGGTCAGTTACAAACTGAGAGAAGTTAAAACAGTCAATTAGTGACAGAAAATCCATGGCCACCACCGAGTCACTACAGTCCACATGAATGTTGAAGTCTCTCACAATCAAAATTTTGTTAAACTTAGTGCTCAACATCGACAGGAAGTCTGCAAACTCTGACATAAAAGCTGCATGCGCCTTAGCCTTAGGTGGTTTATAGACTGTAGCGATGACGGTGGATACAGGAGCGGAGATACTCAAGACCTGGCATTCAAATGAAGGAAACTAGGGAACAGACACAGAGCTTGTATTGAACTTCAGGTTGTAAACCACAATAATGCCTCTGCCTCTGCCAGATAACCTCGGGAGATCTAAAACTCCAAAGCCCGCTTGAGTGATCTGGTTAAACAGGAGCCCATCATTTTCTTTATGCCAGGTTTCAGTTAAGAAAAACAAATCCAGCTTTTTATCAGTGATAAAATCCGATAAAAGCAGCGCTTTGTTATTCACAGACCGTGCATTGAATAATGCAGCATAAGCCAGGCTCTGAAGCGGAGACGCCGGTGGTTTAATCTCCACATGGGGAACCGATATTAAATTACTGTGATCAACACCAGTATGGAGCAGTTTGTTGGTCTTACGGCAGATCGGGACAAAGATGTTAGGAGAGGATGAAACAGCAAAACTGTGCCTCAAACCCCGATGGATATATCGCTTAGGACGTAGCAGTCCAGAGTCTCGACAGAGATTGTATGAATCTTTGGCTAGGCCATAACACTTCTGATTTAGATTCAAAAGCTGGCATGCAGTGTACCTTAGCGCCATGGTCGATGAGTGCACTCATCGAGCGAGTGAAACTCCGGAGCGCACTGCGAGCACAGACTCGTACAATCCGTCCACACACACAGCCGAGCTGAAGAGTAGATTCAGAGTAACACGCTGCAGGTTATTCCAGTGGAGCTCAGAAATAAAAACAGAAATAAAAACTACAGACCAAACTATATAGAATGGCACCACAACATCGCACTCGCAACGGCACTAAAGACAATGGTACTAAAAAAGAAACTCGCTGAATTTAAAAAAATAAATAAATATGACTTAAAATAACAATGAAAACAAACCAAACGGTAACAGGAGCGGCAGCAAAACACGCCAGCGTACCCTGTCACTGGAACCGGAAATGGAAGTGGATGTAAACCATATGAGTGCTATGTTTGTTTACATGTTTACATATAGTCCACAAGGCATAACACTAACTGAATTTATATAAAATGAACCAGTTCAAAAGTTTACATATGCTTGATTCTTAATAATGTATGTTGTTACCTGAATATTCAACGACTGTTTTTATGTTTTGTGATAGTTGTTCATGAGTCCCTTGGTTGTCCTGACCAATGAAACTGCCCACTGTTCTTCAGATCCAGGTCCTCCAGGTTCACAACATTCTTTTGTTTTTCAGCATTTTCTCCACATTTGATGCATATACTCATACACAACTACTGTATTACATTCACTGATGCTCAGAAGGCATCCTAATACATAAAGAGCCAGGAAGATGTAAACTTTTGAACAGGATGATTTTTGTAAATTGTAATTCACATAAACAGTGTGAGAAAGTATGAAGCAAAGACTAAGAAACATTTCTTAAAAGTATGTTGGCTGTGATTCATATACAATGTTGTGATTTATGATCAAGCATCTAAATAGTTTTAACCAGCTTTGGCTAAGAACATTCAGCATACTCATTGTTATATTCACATGTCTGTGTCTTCCACTAGGTGAGTTAACATTCATTTTGATTTTTTCAGAAATAAGTTTTGAGTTAGTGATTAAAAATGAGTCTGTGTGGTATTAAGCAACAACCAGAATGTGGGTCTGACTTATGCAGTTCTGGCTTGATTATTTAAGGGTTAAAAACATGATGTTCAATTCTGTATGACAGGTCACTCAGTGGCAGATTCAATAGAGCCATTTCATAGAGCCGCTCATACATTTGTAGATGAAGGTGATACTATTACCTTGTCCTGCAGCTATAAAAATCAGAGTTCATTCTTTATATTTATCCAGCGGGGCTTCTAAGTCCCAACATCCCTCAATAATGTCTGCTAAAGTTAATGAAGGTATTAAACAAGTTGATCTGCTCATCTCCTCTGCTGCTGTGTTAGACTGCACTATACTATGCTCTGCAGCCCACAGTGACAGGAGTGAGAGAGGAATGTGATCAGAGCAGAAAACATGGAGCAAAACTACACAAATATAGGGAGAAAATGCAAACATTCAAGCAAACTTCACTATGATTTGGTTTTCACTGCTACTGGTTTCTAAACTGCTAATCTGCCTGAACATTACATTTCATTAGGAGCTTATAGGAGCTTAACATTATATTTCAATCATGATTACTCTGATAACTCACAACTCTGCTGCAATCACAGCTCAGCTCAATTGGTGCCACAGTGATTAATTTGTGCTCCTCTGTGTGTGATCATGGAAACAGTCTTGGGATGCACATCAAAGATTAACTTATCTGGGCCAGAAATATCCCAGCAGTGTGTCAGTTTCCTGCAGAGACAGCAGAGCAAACCTCATCCATCCTCCCCTCATACATTCAGAAGAATGATAAAGAGCATCTTGTACATTTGGACCACTCTCTGCTATGAAACCTACATTTTGTTGTAGTGTTCAGAACTCTACAGCAGATAGTGGAACCAGTGGAAACATCATCAGGTACCAGAATATATTACATTTATAATGTCACCAACTTTATGAATGTGTCCTCCCATCCTCCTAACATTATAAGGGTCTTTACTCCCCTGACATCTGGCAGAATGTATCAGAACATTTGGACCACCACTGCCAGACTCTGTTACAGCTTCTTCCCCCAGGAAAACACCACCCAACCCCAACCCACCACCCCAACACCAAACCCAACAACAACCAACCCCCACACCCACCCCCCCCCCCCCCCCCCCCACCCCCAAACCCCCCCCCCCCCCCCCCCCACCCCCCCCCCCCCCAACCCACCCCAACCCCCCCCCCCCCCCCCCCCCCCCCACCCCCCCCCCCCCCCCAACCCCCACCCCGCCCAAACGAACAGGAACACACGCCCACGCACAAAAGGAGGCGCCAAAAAACACAGACAGGAACCCAACCCCCCCCCCCCCCCCCCCCCCCCCCCCCACCCACCAACCACAGACCACCCCCCAACCCAACCCCCCCCCCCACCCAAAAAAATCCAGAAAAACGCATTTCAAAAATGTTATACATTGATTTGCATTTTAATGAGGGAAATATATATTTGACCCCTCTGCAAAACATGACTTAGTACTTGGTAATGACTTAGTAATTACTTTAAATTTTCAATGCCTTGGCTGAGGGAAGGTGGTTCTCACCCAAAATTTGACGGTACATGGCCCCGTCCATCATCCCTTTGATGCGGTGAAGTTGTCCTGTCCCCTTAGCAGAAAAACACCCCCAAAGCATAATGTTTCCACCTCCATGTTTGACGGTGGGGATGGTGTTCTTGGGGTCATAGGCAGCATTCCTCCTCCTCCAAACACGGTGAGTTGAGTTGATGCCAAAGAGCTCCATTTTGGTCTCATCTGACCACCAGAGGACAACTGGGTGAAAGTGTTGTGGTCAGATGAGACAAAAATGGAGCTCTTTGGCATCAACTCAAGCAGGGGGACCCTGCGGGCACTGCAGGATTTCAGTCCTTCATTGCATAGTGTGTTACCAATTGTTTTCTTGGTGATTATGGTCCCAGCTGCCTTGAGATCATTGACAAGATCCTCCTGTGTAGTTCTGGGCTGGTTCCTCACTGTTCTCATGATCATTGCAACTTCACGAGTTGAGATCTTGCATGGAGCCCCAGGCCGAGGGAGATTGACAGTTCTTTTGTGTTTCTTCCATTTGCAAATAATCGCACCAACTGTTGTCACCTTCTCATGAAGCATCTTGGCAATGGTCTTGTAGCCCATTCCAGACTTGTGTAGGTCTACAATCGTGTCCCTGACATCCTTGGAGAGCTTTTTGTTCTTGGCCATGGTGGAGAGTTTGTAATCTGATTGATTGATTACTTCTGTGGACAGGTGTCTTTTATACAGGTAACAAGCTGAGATTAGGAGCACTCCCTTTAAGAGTGTGCTCCTAATCTCAGCTTGTTACCTGTATAAGAGAGAAATCTTTCTGATTGAGAGGGGGTCAAATACTTATTTCCCTAATTAAAATGCAAATCAATTTATAACATTTTTGACATGCGTATTTCTGGATTTTCTTGTTGTTATTTTATCTCTTACTGTTCAATTAAACCTACCATTAAAATTATAGACTGATCATTTCTTTGTTAGTGGGCAAACATAAAAATCAGCAGGGGATCAAATACTTTTTTCCCCCACTGTAAGTGGTAACATAAAATTATTATTTTAAAGTCACTTGACAAATCCAAATAAAATAATTAGCAATTAATTGTTATTGCCAATTTCAGCTGCAAGACCAACAGCGTTTGATGTTCTTGGCCGAAAATAAAGACCGAATATATAGAGTAGGGATACTCGATCCCGGACTCGGACTCGAGTACAATTATGAATGAACTTGGACATATCACGCACTCAGGTCAATTTGTACTCGAACTTGACACAGACACATACATTTTGGTCTTGGGCATTTTCCGAGTTCAGTCAAGTCTGAGTCATGTGTAACATGAAAGAAAGATTAAAAATAAATACCGTAACAAAATAAAATTAAGACATGAAATTAATGAACATCTCTCTGCCTGACCAGGGGCTTTCTGTGTGCACACACGCATACAGAAAGCCACCTCATCATGCGAGTTCCAAATTGATTTCTCTTTAGCAGATTATTACGCTTGGATGGTCAAATAAATACTCACACATCATATCAAATTGCACTTCTGGCCGTGTAAACACAGTTGGTTATGTCTTAAATGAATGTAAATAGTTGGGAAAATCTTAGATGTGTCAATACCAGGGGTGTAACCTGGCCTGGGCACTGGGGGCTGTAGCCCTGAAGATTTTTTCTTTAGCATCAAATAATTCTACACTTGGAGCGGTTTGTCACTACGTAACGTCAGTTAAAGAAGATGGTGTTGTTATAATTTTATATATTCAGACCAATCAGACAGGGTTTACAGGGAAGTACATGGAAATACTTAGGTCTTATTGGCTGTCAGGTCTCAAGACTGCGAAATGCTAGCTCACACAGTCAGTGTGATGAAAAATATATATACACCGAATTCTTTTATTTTTATTTTTTAAATCTAGTAAACAGAAACACTAACATCCTTGCATGTTGAGCAGGAAAACAAGGTGTGTAAATGTTTATATGAGTTCCAGTTTACATTAACATGATATGAGCAGATCATAAGGAAAGATAATGTATTTTGCATGGCACTGTAGCAGCTAAACAAAAACAATGATAGCTTAATTGTTCCTCCCTTGGCTAGCGACACCAAACTAGCCGAGTTAGGAACGTTTTAAATTTTATCAGTCTGGTAGTCCTACAAACAGTGACAACACAGGAGGAAAGTTTTATTAGAAAATTTTCCTGATCAGGTCATACATTGTAAGCTAAGTTATCTCAGTGCACATAAAACAAAACTTATGCTACTAGCTAAGTGCCCCTGGTCAGAAGACCATAATGGATCTGTGCATTTGGTCTTAAAGTGACAGCAGTCTAATAAACCTGCTGCTGTCTGTGTCATTAATGTTAATCAAACAACAAAAAATAAAGAGAAAATAACTCTCAGTCATTTGAATGAATAGTTCAGTAAATTTAATAAGAATCACTGTATATTTCATAAAGTGAAGTCTATTTTATTTTACATTTGATTTTTATTCAATTCCATAGTATTTCTTACTTGAATACTACTGATAGACCTACCTGAGAAAACATAGTTATTGTGAAATAAGATTGTAATCATATCGCCCACCCCTGAACATTAGCCTTTTTGTGATTCCAATCATGTATTTCATGTAAAATGTGAAATAAACTTCTTAATGTAGTAAATATCATAAACGCTGATGACAGTGATTTTTTTTTCAATTTTAGGAATTAAAATGAGGGCTTAGTAGTTAGCATGTTCGCCTCACATCTCCAGGGTCCAGGGTTCAAGTCCTGCTGGGGCATTGTGTGCGGAGTTTGCATGTTCTCCCCGTGCTGCAGGGGTTTCCTCCCTGCAGGCCATGCATACCTTCTTGGGACCTTGCTGTGGTCTTGGAGAGTTTGTCAGGGGCCCAATTTGAGCCCTTAGAGTCAGAAGCTTCTGACTCTAAAGGTAGCTCTTTTACTGGCCCTGACCTCTCTCAAGCGAGTGGGAGGTCTACAAGCTCTCCCTGTTGCCCCTCCTGCCTTGACTTTACCCCTAGATAAGCCAAGTCCTTCCTGTATCCTAGACCGGATTATATTCCTAAAGTGCCTACATTGGCTGCCCACCCTGTGGTGTTGCAGGCTGTCTGCCCTCCTCTGTCCTTCACACCAGAACAAGAGAGGATGCACCTGCTGTGTCCAGTAAGGGCACTCTGTACTTACGTCCACCGCTCCGGCCAGTGGCGTAAGTCGGAGCAGCTACTAGTCTGCTTTGGCAGTGACAGTAAAAGTGATGCTGTGTCAAAGCAGTGCATCTCTTCTTGGATTGTTGAAGGCTTTGTCCAAAGGAGCATCCTTGCAGGATGTGTGTGCGGCTGCAGGGTGCTTTATGCCTCACACAGTCATTCGTTATTACAGCCTGGATATTCATTCCTCCCCAGGATTGAGTGTCCTGCAGTGACCCTTGTGTTTGGGTATTTTTGAACAGGCCGTACCCTCAGTATGACTGAGTTTGTATTCCCGTTCCCATACTGCTAAATGCAACGTCGAAGTTCCCTGAGAAGGAAACGAGACGTTGCATAGCGCTGTCATACCGGGGCAGGCCTGTGAATTCCGTCTTTGCTTCTGATAATAGAGGCTGGCAGCGTGGTTCACAGGTGCCGTATATATATATCATGCGACGCGCTTAATTGCCACATCACCTGATCTAGGCAGGCCTATAAGTAGAGGCATGATTTTATACAAGCTTCAGATACCTGTCACGCACACAAGGCATTCCCATAATGCTAAATGCAACGTCTCGTTCCCTTCTCAGAGAACAGGGTTACATGCGTAACCCCAACGTTTCCCACATAGAGTTGTCCGCAAAGTGGACAAAGAATAAGCTAAACCTAAACAACAACAACAAAAAAATCCCAGTAAGAAAAAAGTCCCCAACTGAGTTCAAATCTATATTAACAAATATAATGCCCTTACCTTTTAAAGACTTATAACTAATAATATTACACAGTGTAGCACATAAAAAAAGAAGAAAATAGCTAATAAAATGAAATAAACTCTAACCCAGTCAGAGCATCAGGACAGAGAAGCACATTAATACAGAAGTAGATTTTAAAGGAGTGAGTCCACAAATCGTAGACGAAGTAATGCACTGACAATATCTTCAATAAGAATTCGAATTCTGTAGAGCTGGAAGGCCGAGTGCAAAAAAAAGAATAAAGAATAAAGAATAAACTAAAATAATTAAATAAATAAATAAATAAATAAATAAATAAAGAACTATGTAGGTGATGCAGTTCACCCCGTATTAAGAGTTTAAATATTATAAAAAATATATACAATAATAATATTAATAAATAAAATCAATAAATAGATAAATAAACAAATAAATTAATTAATAAAGAAAGAAAGAACGCTACACAATGTAGGTGATGCAGTTCACCCTGGTATTAAGAATTTAACGTAGTCTCCTGCTTCCTCCGATGAAATAAAGTCTTTCTGGACACCGTTATATGTAATGTGAAGCCGAGCTGGATGAAGTATTCCATAATGAACGCTCTCAATACCACGAAGTTGACACCTGAACCTTGTTAAATGCGGCCCGGGCCTGGGCTATCTTGACTTTGTAGTCAGGAAAATGGAGATGGTCAAATCCCTCCCTTTAATCTGCTGGAGCTCTCTCGCATGACGTAAAATATCAACACAGTTACTGTGATAATGGAATCTGCACACAATAGCTTGTGGTCGTTCACCAGGCTTCGGCTGAAGAGTCCAGTGGGACCGGTCCAGAACCGGCTCCTTCTCCAGACCAAATGCCTCTTTTAACAAGGCCGCTACAGCAGCAGTTGTACAGGTGTCAGCGCCCTCTGGAACTCCGACTATCCTAACATTATTGCGCCGTGACCTCGCATTTATTCTCTAATTGAGTCACGGTCGCAGTGAGAGACTCAATAGTAGTCTTCATATGAGTTATATCATTGGTGCAACCGGAGAGCGCGTGCCCCATTTCCCAAACAGTATCCTTCAGTTTTGATATGGTTGCATCGGTAGCGACTTTACTTCACTAACCTGCTGTGTTCTCATGACCTGCAGGTCATGCTGGATAGTAGACAGCGCATCCCTGAGAGTCTTCTGAAGATTCTCCTAGTGATTCTCCTGGTGCTTCTGATGCTCCTGGAAATCCTTTTTAAAATTATCAGTGATGTCCTTCCTCAGTAAAGACAGCAACTCAAGCCTGAGTGTGGTGAGGTCAGGGTCACCGCTCGGGGATGCGGATGCGACTGCGGGTTCATGGGGTGAAGGGAGCTTGATGCCAACAGCTTGATGCCACTCCTGTTTACCTGCTGCTTCCATACGGATGGCTAAGTAATCTGTCATGCTTCGTAAGCGGAGACAGAAGCAAGTGCAGGTATGCAGATAAAAATCAATAATCCAAAGGGGGAGGCAGAGTTCATCAAACAGGCAGAGGTCAGGCAATCAGCCAAACAAACAAAACTAGGCAAGGCAGATAATTGGGGTCGAGAGCAGAAACAATTGCAAAAGACAAGAACAAAGACTTGGATGATGGCAAAGAACAAGTCAACTGAATGTTTACTTCACAAATTCTTAATGTACCCAAAAGTCTCCTTTATGCTGTGAATGCATTGGTATGTGATTGGGTGCAGGTGTGTGGGGTTAAAACTCCACAGAAGGAGTTCATGCGTTCATGCATGGGAAGTGTAGTCCTCAGTGGCCATGTTTGTAGTTCGTGGTCCCTCCTGGAAAACTGTTATACTTTGGCAATGATATGATAGTTATCTGATAGCAGTTCTGCTCCGAGGCTGCTGGAATGCAGGCCATCAGGACGAAACAACCTAGGGGGATCCCAGAACAGATTCGAATTATTAACAAATAGCAGATTCTGTTCATTACACCAAGAAACTAACCAGTCATTTAAAGCAAGAAGTCTACTGAACTTTTCAGCTCCACATCTGTATGTGGGAAGAGGTCCAGAGATGATGATCTTTGTGGTGGGTGATCTGCCTCATACCATCTCGATCAGGCTGGCAAAGTCCCTCTTCAGAATCTCCATATGCCGCAGCCTGATGTCGTTTGCCCCCGCTTGCAGCACGACCGCTCAAGTGCTTTTGTCCTTCAGGATTCCTGGTACCTGCGCAGCGACATCAAGGATACAAGCACCAGAAAAACAATATGTGCACACCTCAGCCTTAGATTAAGCAACACTGACGTTTTGCACAATGGAGTCCCGATTATTATTAGTGCACTTTATCCTTTATCCTAACTTCACACAGACAGTAACCCAAGCTCAAGATCAAACAGAGGAGACTAAAGCATTGGGATGGCAACACTACCTGCTCCAGATCATTAATCCAATCGCTTGCACTCAGCTGGAAACAATGATAGGATAGCTTATGAAGTATATAAAATAAAATTAACATGACTGTGTTTATGTTGTGTCTTAATGCTATGAAAACTGAACTGCATTCATCAACTAAACTAACAGAAATTTTTAAAGTTGATGTCTATTAGGCTGAGGCTACATCCATCATAAAGAGAATCACACAGAACAAATTCTCAGGCTCAATAACTTTTTCCTTTTGTACTATGATGAATAAATCTGCGTATTAATGCAGATATACTGTATGTGACCCTGCTGGATTAAAAGTTAATGTGAAGGTGAATTTAGAATCAGGTGTTTTCAATTAATGGGATGACAAAGTGAGAGTGAGCACCCTGTTTTATTTAAAGAAGATAAAGAAATCTGAGCTTCATAACACGTTTGTGCAAGTGTATTATTACACGAATGAATAATTCAATTCAATTCAATTCAATTTTATTTGGATAGTGTATTTAAAATGCATATTGTCTCAAAGCAGCTGCGCAGAAATATAAGCACAGGATACAGATTTTAAGTGTGTGGCTTAATCTCTGTTGAACAAGCAGGTGGTGAGAGTGGCAAGGAAAATCTCACTAAGATGATATGACAAAGAAACTTTGAGAGGAACCAGACTCATCTGGGTACAACACATAGTCTGAAAGTAAAAGAAAATTCTTTATGGTTTTACATGAAGTCTTTGTTGAACTTTTCTACTGTTCACTAATGGAGACTTGAGTACAAAACTGCATGTGGAAATTGTAGCCTCAAGGCCATCACAGCAACCATAATCACAGCAACCACAGTGAGAATTTCCATGTGGAATTAAGGTCCAAAACTATTTCATGGTATTTGAAGCGGTATCATCCTAAGCAATCTCCAGGTTGATCACTGGCATCTCCATAAAATCATGTGTGGCTTGACCGAAAGAGAGAGGCAGGTAAAGAGAGGGAGATATTCTTAACTAAGACTGTATACTTTGCATAACAGAAAGTCTACTCATGGAAAGCTTGAGTAAACAAATATGTTTTCAGCCTAGACATAAACACTGAGACTGTGTCTGAGTCAAGAACACTAATTTGGAAGGCTATTCCATAACTGTGGGGCTTTATAACAGAAAACTATTCCCCCTACTGTAGCTTTCACTATTCGAGCTACTGACGAATAGCCTGCACCTTTTGATATAAGTAGGTGTGGCAGATCACAGAAGACCAAAAGTTCACTTAGGTACTGTGGTGTGAGACTGTTTAGTGCTTAATAGGTTAATAATAGTATATTACAATTAATGCGAAATTTCACTGGGAACCAGTGCAGTGTGGATTATATAGGAGTGATGTGGTCATACTTTCTGGTTCTTGCAGCTGCATTCTAGACTAACTGGAGCTTGTTTATGCTCCTGCTGGAACATCCAGACAGTAAGGCATTACAGTAATCTAGACTGGAGGTCATGAAAGCATGAACTTCTATTTCTGCATCAAGTAATGACATTATATTTCTTATCTTATCAATATTTCTGAGATGAAAGAAGGCTATCCTAGTGATTTTATCTACATGAACATCAAATGAAAGACTCCAAGGTCTGTTACTGCTGTACATGACGAAACGGAAAGACCATCCTGACTAACTATGAAATGAGAAAGCTTACTTCTAGAAACACATGGTCGTTGTACAAGTACTTCTGTCTTATCAGAATTAAGTAACTCTAATGGAAGTTAATAAGCATCCACTGTCCAATGTCCTTTACATATGCCTCGACGTTATTAACCCTGTTACCCTTTAATTCCCACAGTATGTCCCACAACCCTATATTCCCCATAGAAATAGCACGCCAACCCTGAGTTCCCAGGCCAAAATTGACCTCAAAATCAACATTTTAATTTTAACATTTTTAGGCCTTGAAACAACTTTTAGTAATGTATTTGTGTAATATTACTTTGAAAATGAAGCAGTTCAGTGTTTTTATTCCACTTAGAGCCCAATTCTTAACTAGAGAAATTTAGTACTACTTATTTAGTAGTACCATACGAGCATCAGCGTGGTCAATGCCTTTGAATAAATTCAAGTAAATAATAAATAAATACATAAATGCATTTTAGCACCTAAAGTCAACTTTCTGGTGATAATCAGACCAGTGGGTACTGTTTTCACGAATGCACAAAAATTATGCTGGGATAACGTTTACAATGTAAAGCCGCTATATCGGCCTTATGGGTATTTGGCATGGACGACCAAGCCAGTATATCGTCCTTACAGGAATAGATCAAAGACGGGCAAGCCGGTTTTTCAGCCATATGGGGTAAGAGGGTTAAGCTGCTGAATGTCATCTGGCTTTGCTGAAACATACAGCTATGTATCATCAGCATAACAGTGGAAGTTAATGCTAGAGGTAGCATATATAAAGTAAACAGCAGTGGGCCTAAAACAGAACCTTGTGTAACACTAAATTTAACCTCGGTATGTCTGGAGAAGTCGGCATTTACATCTACAGGCCATTCCCTTAATGCTAACAACTTTTTCTAGTCTATCAAAGAGAATAGTATGATCTATAATATCAAAAGCTACACTCAGGTCAAGTAATACAAGCAACGGGACACAACCCTGATCAGAGGCCAGTAATAGGTTGTTTTACTTTAACTAACGCTGTCTCAGTGCTATGATGAGTTCTAAATCCTGACTGATACATTTCATGACTGTTGTTCCTATGTAAGTATGAGCATATCTGCTGTGCTACAACTTTTTTGAATATATTGGAGATAAAGAAGAGATTTGATATTTGCCTATAGCTGGAAAGTTAACAGGGGTCAAAGTCAGGTTTTTTAATCAAGGGTTTGAATACTGCTAATTTAAGTGATTTAGGTACATAGCCAGTGCTATGGGAAGAATTGATTATGTTTAGAAGGGGTTCAATTACTCCAGGAAAAATCTGTTAAAAGAAACATGTAGGTAAGGGATCTAGTATACAAGTTGATGATTTTGCTGAATAGATTAATGAAGACTAATTCAGTCTCTCTTATTCCAAAGAAAAAATGCATAAAGTATTGTGCACTAGTATTCAAGTCTTAAAAGCTAGCGCTAAGCTATATTATTCTTTCCATGGTAATATGACGTCTTTTCGAGGATATACTCTCCACAGATAGCTTATTCCTCCACTAAAGTCACATATAGTGCTCTGGTCGACCACTTAACTCACAGTGATTTTACTTGAGAAAAACAGCAGCTAGCGAATCCACACTCCACATCCGATTCCACACGCATGCTCTTCTCTCTTCCTTCTTTCTCTCTCCTGTCCTGTGACTTGTAGCTCACTCCAGATTGGTCCATTAACACAACAAATCAAACTGACCTTTTTTTTACATCCACTCACAGAATACGGTACTATAGCTACTATAGCATCACACGTAATATAGCCAACTCTATTGAATAACTTATTCCAGAACTGAATCAACTTAAATAATGACACTATTTTTCACCTTGCTCACTTGCCACTGATGGGACAATGAATTGTGAATCATGCCAGCAAATACTAAAATAAAATATCTGAATCTCAAGAGAAAGTGGGTCATAAAGCAAAACAACAACCCTAAGCACACAAGTAATTCGCCCAAAGAATGGTTAAAGAATAAACTTCATTTTTTGGAATGACAAATCAAAGTCCTGGCTTTAATATAATAGAAATGTTGTGGAAGGACCTGAAGCAAGCAGTTCATGTCAGGAAACCTACCAACAACACAGAATTAAAGCTGTTCTGTACTGAGGAATGAGCTAAAATTCCTCTAAGCTGATGTGCAGGACTGATCAACCTTAATGAACAAGGGTGTCATACCAGATACTGAAAGCAAAAGTTCACATACTTTTGACACAGATATTAGTAATATTGGATCATTTTCCTCAATAAATAACTGACCAAGTACATTTTTTTGTCTCATTTATTTAAAAGGGTTCTCTTTATTTACTTTTAGGACTTGGTGAAAATCTGATTATGTTTTTGGTCATATTTATGCAGAAATGTATAAAATTCTTAAGGGTTCACAATCATTCAAGCACCACTGCATGTCTGTTGCATCAACTTTAACAGGCAAGTGCCAGTTCCCTCCATTTTAACTAATCTCCTTTTTCATGTAAATGATGGATTAAAGAAAAACATTATCCAGTTCTACTGTCCTCTGATGTCCAGGGTGGCAATTTGACTTTCATTTTTTTTATACAAAAAACAAGAAAATATGTAGTTGGCAGTTGGTTCAAGAGATCAGATTGTTCTGTGTAATCAGATTGTTCTGTGTTGTATTGGTGACACTGAATCTGTCACTGATACTGTCAAGTGATCTATACAAAGTTATGTTACAGCAGCAGCACATCCTGAGTGTAGCCTTCTAGAGACGTTTTCTCTCATGTGTAAAGTTCAGCCCTATTATACAGAATCCTCTCAGAGCTGTGTTCAGAAATGGCTCAACTATACAACTTACTGTACATAGTGAGATACATAACCCTGATTCTCACTGTAACAACAGTTACAGTGCCTTGCGAAAGTATTCGGCCCCCTTGAACTTTTCAACCTTTTGCCACATTTCAGGCTTCAAACATAAAGATATAAAATTTTAATTTTTTGTGAAGAATCACCAACATGTGGGACACAATTGTGAAGTGGAACGAAATCTATTGGATATT
This sequence comes from Ameiurus melas, assembly GCA_012411365.1. Lineage (NCBI taxonomy): Eukaryota > Metazoa > Chordata > Actinopteri > Siluriformes > Ictaluridae > Ameiurus > Ameiurus melas. The sequence goes on along the minus strand of CM022756.1, from coordinate 35,731,652 downwards.
TTAAACTTTTTTAGCAAATAAAAAACTGAAAAGTGGTGCGTGCAAAATTATTCGGCTCCTTTACTTTCAGTGCAGCAAACTCACTCCAGAAGGTATGCGAGGATCTCTGAATGATCCAATGTTGTCCTAAATGACTGATGGTGATAAATAGAATCCACCTGTGTGTAATCAAGTCTCTGTATAAATGCACCTGCTCTGTGATAGTCTCAGGGTTCTGTTGAAAGCGCAGAGTGCATCATGAAGACCAAGGAACACACCAGGCAGGTCCGTAATACTGTTGTGGAGAAGTTTAAAGCCGGATTTGGATTCAAAAAGATTTCCCAAGTTTTAAACATCCCAAGGAGCACTGTGTAAGCGATCATTTTGGAAAGGAAGGCGTATCAGACCACTGCAAATCTACCAAGACCTGGCCGCCCCTCTAAACTTTCAGCTCAGACAAGGAGAAGACTGATCAGAGATGCAGCCAAGAGGCCCATGATCACTCTGGATGAACTGCAGAGAACTACAGCTGAGGTGGGAGAGTCTGTCCATAGGACAACAATCAGTCGTACACTGCACAAATCTGGCCGTTATGGAAGAGTGGCAAGAAGAAAGCCATTTCTCAAAGATATCCATAAAAAGTCTTGTCTAAAGTTTGCCACAAGCCACCTGGGAGACACACCAAACATGTGGAAGAAGGTGCTCTGGTCAGATGAAACCAAAATCGAACATTTTGCCCACAATGCAAAACGATATGTTTGGCGTAAAAGCAACACAGCTCATCACCCTCAACACACCATCCCCACTGTCAAACATGGTGGTGGCAGCATCATGGTTTGGGCCTGCTTTTCTTCAGCAGGGACAGGGAAGATGGTTAAAATTGAGGGGAAAATGGATGCAGCCAAATACAGGACCATTCTGGATGAAAACCTGTTGGAGTCTGCAAAAAACCTGAAACTGGGACGGAGATTATTTATCTTCCAACAAGACAATGCAAAATCTACAAAGGAATGGTTCACAAATAAACGTATCCAGGTGTTAGAATGGCCAAGTCAAAGTCCAGACCTGAATCCAATCGAGAATCTGTGGAAAGAGCTGAAAACTGCTGTTCACAAACGCTCTCCATCCAACCTCACTGAGCTCGAGCTGTTTTGCAAGGAAGAATGGGCAAGAATTTCAGTCTCTCTATGTGCAAAACTGATAGAGACATACCCCAAGCGACTTGCAGCTGTAATGGCAGCAAAAGGTGGCTCTACAAAGTATTAACGCAAGGGGGCCGAATAATTTTGCATGCCCCACTTTTCATTTTTTTTATTAGTTAAAAAAGTTTCAAAAATCCAAGTGTCCCACTTGTTGGTGATTCTTCCCAAAAAATAAAAATTGTATATCTTTATGTTTGAAGCCTGAAATGTGGCAAAAGTTTGAAAAGTTCAAGGGGGCTGAGTACTTTCGCAAGGCACTGTAATTTACATTCATCAGTTAATTATTTAATCAGTTGAATTTATGAATACCTATGTTTAAAACATTTAGCTATTCTTTTCTAAAGACAATGATTTCTTTGGTTTATGAAAATATTAAATTAAATTAGTTTTTTATCTTCTTTACAACAGCTGATAAAATTTGGCTGCTGGACAAATATGCCAACGTTGTCAGGAAAGAAACAGACACTGTTACTCTGAAATGTTCATATGAGACAGGCAGCTATTACATTTTGCTTTACTGATACAAGCAAAATTCTAACAGCCCTCTACAATTTTTTACGATTAGAGGCACAAACAACCACAGATCCTACTATACTTACTAAAGCTCTCAGATTCTGCACTCTATAACTGTGCATCACAGACCGTTGTTATGTTTTTGTACAGACTGTCATTGACTCTGCTGCATCTCTAAGAGCAACCTATCAGGTTCCCAGTCATGGGGAACCTGGAACCTATCCTTGCTGATGTGCACTATTTTGAATTTAAATTATTGAACTTTGCCAGTTTTTTTCATGATTCATTTGAATACATTTTGCCAGCACAATCATATATATTCAGACCCTACGGACAATTTAGACACACCAATCAACCTACCATACTTTGAACTGGGGGAGGAAACCCCCGCAGCACGGGGAGAGCATGCAAACTCCGTACACACGGCCCTAGCAGGAATTGAACCCCAGACGCTGGAGGTGTGAAGCGATCTTGCTAATCATTAAACTACCATGCACTCTTGTGCATGTTGTTTCGGATGTTGCTGATGTGCACTATATTGAATTTAAATTATTGAACTTTTCTTGCCAGTTTTTTTTCATGATTCATTTGAATACATTTTTATTCATTTATGTATTTATGTATTCATTCATGCATGTACACATAAATTCATGTTACTTTGATGGATGTGAGTTAAGGATACTTATACAAACACTCTTCCCAGACATGAGTCTAATTTTATAAAAAAAAAATCTAAGATAAAATGGATTAATAAGGGTTTTGGTTGGACAGGCCAACAGGATATGCATCCATATAAGCAAGCATACACTTTTTGCCAAACTGTCAGTCAAAGCAGTGTGTGCTGATTTGTGACTTTTTGTGCTTCCCTAGCCGACATTTCCCTCGGTAACCTATCGACAGTGGGTCAGTCTGGCACCTGAGTGTCTGGGTCTGGGTGTGGGTGATCCCCCCAAAAAATGTGTTTATGTTAATGAGACTGTTGTGAAAACCTGTTTATCCCAGTATTAATCACGTAAAATGTATACCTTTTTTGTGGTATTGTAATGAGTTCCCCTTTAAGCAGTGCGCTGTAGAGCATGTGAGCTCGCGTGCATGAGCAGGTGCTCATGTCACAATCGTGACATTTGTTTATGTTTCTGCTGTCTCCTCCCCGTCCTGTCATCGGTTGTTGTTTCATGTGTGTCTGAATTGCCCTCAGCCGTCAGCCATTACGAGGCTGATTAGGTTTGTATATAAACCGCACGCCTCCCAGCAGACAACGCAGAATATTGAGTATGAGTTAGATGATTTGAATAAATGCGTTTGATAGTGAATGTGTTAGTCATAGTCATAGTCAGTCATAGTCATACAGTGAGGGAAAGAAGTATTTGATCCCCCGAAATGGCAGCCATGTAAACCTTGTTTGTAGACGGAGCCCACACTGCTGAGAAACATTCTTGTAAGTACTCCAGGACTGTAGCTGTTGCGCAGTTCAATGGGTCTAGCTGGTGTTCCTCATACCACAAGACAAAAAGCCGCCACTTGAACACATGCATTCTGAATGTGCGACTATGTGAGAGTTTAACTCACCGGGACTGTGTGAGGGTGGTGTGCAGGGCTAGTGTATAGGAGTGTGTGTTAGCAGTAGGAGAAGTTGTGGGGCATGAGAACTGTCTAGATACGGGCGACTGGTCTCCCCCATAAAGAAATTCCTCCTTGGCTGTAAGTCCCCACTGGTTAAACACTTGGTGTCTTTTTAAAGAATGGTTTTAAGATTCTGAAAGATGAAGCAGAAGAACTAAACATAATGTTTAAATTCAGTGTAGAAGGTTATGGCTACAGCACTTTTGTTTCTTCGGATGTAGACATAAAATATTTGAAATGTGGTAAAATAAGGCATCTTGTCCAGGCCTGTCCTGAGAGAGAGGGTGACCCCGGTGTTTCTGAGTGATCAGGGCATGAAGTATCTCCAGGACCCAGTCTGGAGCCCATGAGGGCTGCACCAACCCCAGAGAAGCCCTGCTTGCTTGAACTGGGTCCGGAAAGGGCTTGCTTGGCTGAACTAGAGAAACCAGCATGACCGATAAAGGCACAGTTGATTCTGGCGCAGTGCTCCAGAGTCCGGGGTTCGATTTCCGCCGGGGCCGTGTGCGTGGAGTTTTCATGTTCTCCCCGTGCTGCAGGGGGTTTTCTCCGGGTTTCCTCCCCCAGTCCAAAGACATGCATGGTAGGCTGATTGGTGTGTCTAAAAGTGTCCATAGTATATGAATGGGTGTGTGAGTGTGTATGTGATGGTGCCCTGCGATCGACTGGCACCCTGTCCAGGGTGTACCCCGCCATGTGCCCGATGTTCCCTGGGATAGGCTCCAGGTTCCATCATGACCCTGAAGAAGGAATAAGTGGTAGAAGATGGATGGATTGATGGAGCTTTTATTGACAAATAAATCTTTCGTCTGAGGAAACTGATCACTAAAGTAAGCAAGGAAACTTCTGATTCTGACAGGTAGAGTGTTTGGTGTGTTTTTTATCAGAATGGGTATTATCATCTGCTTTTTTTTGTACAATTTATTCTTATGACTAGGATTCATATTGCAAGTTTAAACATCAACGGGGCAAGAGAGCACGAAAAGCGTGTAAAATTGTATGAGTTATTAAAGCGGAAGTGTATTGATGTAGCTATGTCAACAATGCTACTAACTGGATGAATGAGTGGGGTGGGCTAGCAATTTTAAGACATAATACATCAATTAGTGGTGTGAGTGCCTTACTGTTTGCTAGCAATTTTATACCCAGTTCTTATACAGTAGATGAAGTTTTAAATGGGAGGCTTTTAAAAGTTAGAGCTTTTTATGAGAATGAGAGTTTTGTTTTTATTTGTGTGTATGTTCCAACCAGTGCAGTGGAGAGAATGAGTTTCTTAAATAAACTAGACAGTGTCATTGCTGACTGCAACACTGCTGATATTTTAATTTTGGGTGGGGATTTTAACTGCACAACAGATAAATTGGACAGGAACCATACATAACCTCATGTGGCCTCTCATAATGCCTGTGGGAGATGATGGAGGCTCATGAACTAAATGACATATGGAGAAATAAAAATCAGAGAAAGTACACGTGGGCCCACTCTATAGATAACGCACTGTCCCTGGCAAAACTGGCACTTGAAGAACTAGTGCCCGGTTTCATTGCTGTGGACTGACTATAAGCTGCTCTCAAAAGCATTAGCTTCAAGACTGACTAATGAAATGGAGCAAATCACTCACCATGGTGAGCACAGCTCTGAACCGGTGGGGGGTTGTGCTCTAAACTGGACCTGGAAACCCTTTTCTATGGTAGACGAAACCCATGGAGACACATTTGGCAGTAGTTTCCATGCTGCTATACAGTCTTTTAGTGACATTAACTATTCCACATTTTATTGGACGGAAAGCATCAGATTTCTTTTTGCCCTGTGACCAGAGAACACTGAAAACAAGACAGCCTTGGCTAGGGGAGGCCCTACAGTAGCACTGGGGGCTACCTGCCCTAACAACATCATGTCCTCTGATACATCCCTCCACAGCCCCTCAGGACCGCTCCTCTTTGTCTGCTTGGCCTTTATGACCATTCTCAGATGAGGCCCAGTAGCAGGCCGTGACTGTGACTGCCCGGTTCCCCTGGCTGTCTGCGTGGGTTGGCGGGCTGTCATACTTGCCTTTTGTGTCTCACTTGCACTAGCGCTGGCGAACTCATCACAACGGGGTAGGAACTGGCTGAATGCTGCCATATGTTAAGCTCACTCAGCAGGTCTGCTTGGTAGTGCCTGGAACAGTGTCATTGTCTGCAGTGACCCACAAGCAAGAATACTACTGCATAGACCTTGCCCACCAATTCCACGGTGGCCTTACACGGTGGCTTGGATGGCAAAGCTGGCCCCCCTAAATTACCTGCCACTAATGAAGAGAGGTAGGCAAGCGCCTCCTCCATGCCGTTCATTCCTAACAATGGCCAAGTAATCCAACTTCGTGGGGTTATAAATATGGCTTATGCATGGTTTTCCGCCAGAAGCCTGATATTTTGTAATGCACTTCTGGAAGAAAGGGGAGTGTTCTGCAGTGTGAAGGATTTACTTTCACTGGAAGAAAAAAGCTCATCCAGCCATATTAATCACTTCAAGCAGCTCTTTATATGCTGCTCTCAGTTTTTATCACACTCTTCTGGCTCTTCGGAGTAAGAGAGGAATTATTACTATTGTTTTTGTGGTTTTTTTTTTTTTGGCTTTCCATAGCGGAATTAGGAGTGGGGACACAAGCTCCAAAATCCAGCAGAGAGCCGGACCCAGAAGACAGAGCCCCCTGACCTGAGATGGCTAGCTGCCTCGTCAACGGCTGGCCCAGATCTGTGAGGCTCTGAAACCCAACTCGCTTCAGCTTCCGAGAAGAGAGAGAGTCACAAGCCGAGCTGCCTGATGCAGGTGTTACAATGCACAGTCAGACCTCTCGAGGGCTGTCATCGCATACTCCATCCCTGTACACTTCAGACAGAAAGTGTGCACTACTGCCCATGATGAAACAGGAGCGAGGCGCAACACACTTCCTGAATTCTCTCACTCATATTTTTCTCTCTCACTCATTCCTTTTTATTTCTCTTTTTTAAAAATGGTTAGAAAAGTGCAGAGATTTTGAGAAAAGATAGAGAGGATAATGAAGTGTCCTTTTGTTTCTTTACACAAATAACCGACATGCAGTCTCACTGAAGATAATAAGGTCATATATATCACACAGCGCTCAAAATTGCCATGTCACCTGAACACTAGAGTCCTTCATATAGGCTTGATTTTACATAAGCTTCAGATTTGAAAATTGAGATCATGAAAATACCTAATAAAAAAGTAATAATGCATGGCTTCTGTACAAATGCATTTTTAATGTGATTCTGGTGATGATGATTGTCACTGTGAAAGTATTTCATGTTTGGTTTTATTGGGGTTTATTAAAGGGTGGGGTGGAGTAGATCGTACTCAAACACTGTGAGATTTTCAATCTACAAGAGGACACTGTGCAGGGTGCATATAATAGGTTATAATATAAAATAATAGTATTTATGGCTAATTATGTGTGTTAACAAAGAATCTGTGGTCATTTTCATATTAAAGATAACCACTCAGAGTAAGAATGAACAACTTTTATTGTAACCGTGCCCATACTGCTACATATTTACAACACTGTAGATTATTTTTCAGGTTTTCAAGAGAGGAGGAGTTACCCTGCCCGGTGGAAGCCCGGGGACCCGTCTGGAGCCAGGCCCAGAGGGAGGGCCCGACTGCGAGCGCCTGGTGGCTGGGTTTGCCACGGAGCCCAGCCGGGCAAAGCCCGAAAAAGCAACGTGGCACCCCCCTCTCCATCCTATGGGCCCACCACTCGTGGGGTGAACCGTGGGGGTCGGGTGCGCTGTTACATGGGTGGCAGTGAAGGTCAGAGGCCTCGACGGACCAGACCTGGGCGGCAGAGGCTGGCTTTGGGGACGTGGAACGTCACCTCTCTGTGGGGGAAGGAACTGGAACTTGTGCGGGAGGTGGAGCGCTACCAGCTAGATCTGGTGGGGCTTACGTCTACGCACAGTCTCGGGTCTGGAACTGTACTCCTGGATAGGGGATGGACTCTATTCTACTCTGGAGTTGACCATGGTGCGAGACGCCGGGCGGGTGTGGGGATACTCACAAGTCCCCGGCTGATTGCAGTTGCGTTGGAGTTTACACCGGTGGACGAGAGGGTCGACTCCTTGCGCCTGCGGGTTGTGGGGGGGAAAACCCTGACTGTTGTATGTGCATATGCACCGAACACCAGTTCAGAGTATTCGGCCTTCTTGGAGACCCTGAATAGAGTCATGTATGGGGCACCAGTAAGGGACTCCATAGTTCTGCTGGGGGACTTCAACGCGCACGTGGGCAATGATGGAGATACCTGGAGAGGCGTGATTGGGAGGAACGGCCTCCCTGATCTAAACCCAAGCGGGTATTTGTTATTGGACTTCTGTGCTAGTCATGGATTGTCTATAACGAATACCATGTTCGAACATAAGGAGGCTCATAAGTGTACTTGGTATCAGAGCACCCTAGGCCGCAGGTCTATGATCGTTACCTGTAATATCATCTGATCTGAGGCCGCATGTTCTGGACACTCGGATGAAGAGAGAGGGCGGAGCTGTCAACTGATCACCATCTGGTGGTGAGTTGGATCAAGGGGTGGGGAAGACTCTGGACAGACCTGGAAAGCCAAACGGGTAGTGCGGGTGAACTGGGAACGTTTGGAGGGCGCCCGTTCCATGAGATCTTCAACTCACACCTCCAGCGGAACTTTTCTGACATCCCTGTGGAGGTTGGGGGCATTGAATCCGAGTGGGCAATGTTCAAAGCTTCCATTGCTGGAGCTGCGCGGAGAGCTGTGGTCTCAAAGTCTTAGGTGCCTGAAGGGGCGGTAACCCTAGAACACCATGGTGGACACCGATGGTCAGGGAAGCCGTCTGACTGAAGAAGGAGGCCTTCCTGGATGTGTTATCCCAGGGGACTCTGGAGGCAGTTGCAAGGGCCCGACAGGCCAGAAGGGCTGCAGCTTCTGCCGTGGAAGAGGCAAAGCAGTGGGTGTGGGAGAAGTTTGGAGAGGACATGGAGAAGGATTTTCGGTCGGCACCAAGGTGTTTCTGGAAAACCATCCGCCACCTCAGGAAGGGGAAACAGGGAACCATCCAAGCTGTATACAGTAAGGAGGGGAGACTGTTGACCTTAACTGAGGAATATAACACGGTGGAAGGAACACTTTGAGGAACTCCTGAATCCGACTAACACACCCTCTAGGGTAGAGGCAGAGGTGGGCGCTGATGGGGATCACGCCAATTTCCGTGGTGGAGGTTGCTGAGGTGGTCAATCAGCTACACAGTGGCAAAGCCCGGGGGATTGATGAGATTCGTCCAGAAATGCTGAAAGCTCTGGGTGTGGAGGGGATGTCTTGGATGACACGCCTCTTTAACATTGTGTGGAAGTCGGGGACAGTGCCCAAAGGGTGGCGACGGGGTGGTGGTTCCCCTGTTTAAAAAGGGGACCAGAGAGTGTGCGCCAATTATAGGGGTATCACACTTCTCAGCCTCCCTGGTAAAGTCTACTCCAAGGTACTGGAACGGAGGGTTCGGCCCGATAATCGAACCTCGGATTGAGGAGGAACAATGCGGATTCCGTCCTGGTCGTGGAACAAACGGACCAGCTCTTTACTCTTGCAAGGATCTTGGAGGGGGCCTGGGAGTATGCCCATCCAGTCTACATGTGTTTTGTGGATCTGGAGAAGGCGTATGACTGTGTCCCCAGGGGTCTACTGTGGGAGGTGCTGAGGGAATATGGGGTGGAGGGTTCCCTTCTTAGGGCTATCCAATCACTGTACATCCAAAGCGAGAGTTGTGTCCGTATGCTCGGTAAGAAGTCAGACTTGTTGCAGGTGGGGGTTGGTCTCCGCCAGGGCTGTGCTTTGTCACCAATCCTGTTTGTGATATTCATGGACAGGATATCGAGGCGCAGTCGTGGTGGGGAGGGGTTGCGGTTTGGTGACCTCAGGATCTCATCGCTGCTTTTTGCGGATGATGTAGTCCTGATGACATCATCGGTCCGTGACCTCCAGCACTTGCTGGATCGGTTTGCAGCCGAGTGCGAAGCGGCTGGGATGAGGATTAGCACCTCCAAATCTGAGGCCATGGTTCTCAGCAGGAAACCGATGTAGTGCCTATTCCGGGTAGGGAATGAGAACATAACCCAAGTGAAGGAGTTCAAGTACCTCGGGGTCTTGTTCATGAGTGAGGGGACATTGGAGCGGGAGATTGGCCGGAGAATCGGAGCAGCGGGAGCGGTGTTGCAATCGCTTAATCGCACCGTTGTGACGAAAAGAGAGTTGAGTCGGAAGGCAAAACTATCGATCTACCGGGCAATTTTCGTTCCTACACTCATCTATGGTCATGAAGGTTGGGTAGTGACCGAAAGAACAAGATCGCGGGTACAAGCGGCCGAAATGGGTTTTCTCAGGAGGGTGGCTGGCCTCTCCCTTAGAGATAGGGTGAGAAGCTCGGCTATCCGAGAGGAACTCGAGCCGCTGCTCCTTTGCGTTGAAAGGAGCCAGTTGAGGTGGTTCGGGCACCTGGTAAGGATGCCCCCGGGGCGGCTCCCTAGGGAGGTGTTCCAGGCATGTCCAGCTGGGAGGAGACCTCGGGGAAGACCCAGGACTAGGTGGAGAGATTATATTTCCACACTGGCCTGGGAAGGCCTCGGGATCCCCCAGTCAGAGCTGGTAAATGTGGCTCAGGAAAGGGAAGTTTGGGGTCTCTTGCTGGAGCTGCTACCCCCGCGACCCGATTACGGATAAGCGGTTGAAGATGGATGGATGGATGGATGGGGTTTATTGTATTTTTTATTCTACAACTATACAACTAAAAAATGATTATTATTTTTTTAAGATTTCATTTTGTTTTTGGTCACTAAATAAATGTCTTCTGTTTGTTCAGATTCAGTATTGATGCTGCAAGGGATGATTGCACTTTTGGAAGACTGCAGTCCATTAACCATGGTTAATGATGACCACATTAACCCCACCTGCAAAGTGAAGAGAATCATTATGAAAGGAAGGCCCCATTTGTGCCTTTTTGCTTTAAGAGACATAACAGCTGGTGCAGTGCATTGTTTAGTAAAATGCATTCACTCTCCCCCCTAAGTATCTTTGTGTCCAATCTTATAACTGTTGCTAGCAACTCAGGCTTGTAACTTGAACTTTATCTGAATCCAGGATCCTGGAAAGCTCTTAAAAAACTCAGTTTATCTGCCCATTTTTCTGTTCTGCAATCTGTCCTTATATTACAGTATGTTAAATGTGTGGGTAAACTAGCAAATGGGCTTATCAGTGTACATGGGTGTGAAACAGCTTTTTTAATGTATTTAACATGGTAAATGTTAAGTCCCCTTAATGTACACCAGGTCCCCACAAGATGCCTAATTTAAAATTTGATCTTTGAGGGGTTCGAATTCGGTGTTCGATGGAGTAAGACGTGAAGTTTGACTCTCCTGCTGATTTCGATTCAAAATTGTAATTAATTAGCACTTTCTTTGTTAATATAATATATTTATATATAATTTATTTATAAAATATTATATATAATATATTTTGACTTATTCTATTTCGCTTCCTAATTTGTACTTTTAACTCGGTGGTTCATTAAGATGTTGGGGAAGAACTCGAAAACCAGTGGTAGCATTCAGACAAAACTGAGGTTGAGAGAGCGCACCGCGAGCGCGTCTCCGTCTATCCATGAACCTGCAGCCACGTCTCCCTCTCACGAAGGAGATTACATTAAACTCTTAATACCGGTGTGAGCTGCATCAACTACATAGTGTAGCATTCTTTCTTTATTTATTTATTTATTTGTTTATTTATCTATTTATTTATTATTATTATTATTATTATTATTATTATTATTATTATTAATGGTCCCACTTCGGCTCTCATTGGCTATTTCCATTCCTATGGTTTACTTTATTTAAACGGTTAGTAGTAACATGGATCCCAGCATAGCTGGGACAGGCAGGCCTTTAAGATTTATTAGTTGGAATGTCAGAGGTATGGGTAATCCTGTTAAGAGATCTAAGGTTTTTACACATTTGAAACGTTTAAACTCCAATATAGTATTTCTACAGGAGACGCACCTACGTATTAAAGATCATCAAAGGTTACACTGCCCTAGGGTGAGTCAAGTCTTTCACTCGAATTTTAATTCGAAAGCAAGATGGGTCGCTATTTTAATTGACAAAAGGTTACAGTTTTCGTCCACTAATGTTATTGCTGATGTGAACGGTAGATATATTATAGTTGCTGGTACTTTAATGCAAAGACAGGCATTGTTGGTTAATGTACAGTATATGCTCCAAACTTTGATGATGTAGAATTTGCTAATAGATTGTTGAGCAATCTCCCTTTCTTAAATACTCATCTGTTGATTTTCGGGGGAGATTTAAATTGTGTATTTGACCCAAACTTGGATCGATCTAATCCCCATACTCTGAATCAATCTGCAATGTCCAAAACATTTTCCGATTTTATGTGTCAGATCTCGTTGATCCCTGGAGATCTCGTAACCCATCTCTTAAAAAGTTTTCTTTCTTCTCCCAGGTTCATAATTCTTATTCAAGGATTGATTATTTTTTCTAATAGTATGTTTTGCTTAATTCGTAGTTTCTTCTGACTATTTGGGTATTGTAATTTCTGACCATGCGCCTCTACAATTAGATATTCATCTTTCTACTTATAAACGTAGCCGACCGCCATGGACATTTACTTCTCTTCTATTAGCAGACAGTGAATTCTGCAAGTTCATTTCTAGTTCTATTGATGACTTTCTTTTCTTCAATCTGAATGACTCCACCTCTTATTCATTGTTATGGGAGACACTTAAATCCTATATCAGAGGGCAGATTATTTCTTATTCTGCTCGCTGTATTAAAAAACGGACTTCTAAGGTTAATGAACTTGCATCTGCAATCAGTAGTTTTGATCCCCCATGTGCATTAGACCCATCCTAGAACTTCTTAAACATCGTTTTGACTTACAGGCAGAGTTGAATCTTATTTCGACTAAAGAGGCGGAACGCTTACTGTTACGTACTCAAGGTTCATATTATGAACAAGCCGAGTCGTCTACTGGCACATCAGCTATGGCAACAGGCCACTTCCCGTCTCATGCCTAGTATTAAAAACGATTATAATATTGTCACTACAGATCCCATGGAAATTAATGCTACTTTTAAATCTTTTTTACTCTTCACTTTATAAGTCTCCAACAGATCCAAGAATCTCCAACAGATAACACTAAAGTGAACGCATTTCTTCAAATCCTCTGTAACCCTGTTCTATATACGAATACTGCTATGCAATTGGATTCCCCAATTTCTCTTGAAGATATTTTATTTTCAGTTAAATCTATGCAATCTAACAAAGCTCCTGACCCGAATGGGTTTCCAATCGAATTTTTTAAAACATTTATTGGAAAATTAGCTCCATTGGTTTTGGCTATGTTCAACGAATCTTTGGAACGTGGGTCTTTGCCTCCAACCCTGACACAAGCCACGATAGCTCTGCTCCTAAAGGATGGTAAGGATCCATCCTCCTGTGGTTCTTATAGACCACTCTAAGACCGTTCTCATAGATCACTGCTGAATGCAGATGTAAAGGTGTTGGCAAAAGTAATGGCATCTCGGTTAGAGAATGTACTTCCTAATATTATATCTGAAGATCAGAACGGTTTTATAAAGGGACGTCAATTGTTTTTCAATACCCGTACACTCTTTAATATAATTTATTCAAAGCATTCAGCTGTTCACCCTGAGATTGTGATTTCATTACATACTGAAAAAGCATTCGACAGTGTCGAATGGGAGTATTTGTTTGCAGTCCTGAGGAAGTTTGGATTTGGGGACAAGTTTATTTCTTGGATTAGCCTTCTTTACTCAACACATAATGCTAGGGTTCAGACTAACGATACTTATTCGGATTATTTTGCGCTCGGACAAGGGTGTCTCCAAAGTTGTCCTTTATCCCCTCTGCTTTTTGCTGTTGCCATCGAGCCACTCTCTATTGCACTAAAATGTTCCTCCTGGTTTAAAGGAATAGTTCGATATGGTGTAGAATACAAATTGTTGCTATATGCTGATGATTTCTCCTTGTATGATCCTATCGCCTCTATGCCTTTCTTTCTTGGATGTTCTGGAGTATTTTGGTGTTGTCTCTGGTTATAAACTAAATTTAGATAAAACGACTGTTTTCTTGTCAATACTCCAGCTTTGTCTCTCCAACAGTCAGATCTGCCATTTCGATTTAGTCAGTCAGGTTTTAAATAACTAGATATTGACGTGACACGTTCTCTATCTAATCTTCTGTCAGCTAATTTCACTCCCCTTATCTCAAAGGTTAAATCTAACATTCAGAGTTGTGGTTACTTACCCCTTTCCCTAATTCACAAGATCAATGCCGTCAAAATTTAAAATATTTTGTAAGTAAAATATAAGTTTTTTTTCTTGTTCTAAAAAGTGCCTCTTTCTCTCCCCAAATCATTCTTTGATTCATTGGATAAGATAATTAGTACAATTATTTGGGGAGGGAAGCCACCAAGGATTACTAAATCTTCATTGCAGAAATGTTAAATAGTGGAGGACTTGCATTACCCAATTTTCAATTCTATTACTGGGCTGCACACATCCATAAACTTCGTTACTGGGTTCAATCTCCTGGATCTTCTTGGTCTAAATTGGATTTATCTTCTTGTAGTGAATCCTCTTTACCTGCTCTGCTATACTCCCCTTCACCTACAAAACTTTCCCTACATACTGATAACCCTGTTGTCCTCAACACACTTATGACTTGGTATCAATTTAGACAACATTTTAAATTTGTAGGTGCATCCTCTTTGTGTCCTTTTTAGTCAACAACCATTTATTTCCCCCATCGTGTTTGGACTCCTCATTTTCAGTGTGGTATGACAAGGGTATTAAACAAGTTAGAAATTTGTATTCTGATGGTGTGTTTGATAGGTTTGCCAATTTGGCATCCACTTACGATCTTCCCTTGACACATTTCTTTCGGTACTTTTATAGAAAATATATCGAAAATATGTAGAAAATTAGCTAGGACTTGTAATCAATGTGTATAGCTCACTTCTGGATATGTTAATGAAGTGTGTTTAATATGTAACCTGCATTTAGAATTACTCCTTAAAGTATAATCAAATAATCAGTATGGGTTAAAAAGCTTAATCTATATGTATAATCAATAGTTAGAAGCATAATCTAACTCCATAGAATAATGGTTTATCAAGTAATATTCTGAGTGTGGATTGAGTTAGAAGAATTCGGTGTCTTACTAAACAGTGGGCCTAATTACTTTCTGTGGCTAATCTAAAACTATAAGATACTTCCAACAGGTCGTCTTCTAAGTGTGTAAAGTGTGAACCTGTGTTTGTTTAAACTCAGTTTCACCTCTAAATGTGTAAATTAGAGGTTTTGGGTTTTGTCTAAAGCAGACTGACTCTGGTAGTAAACCCAGAGCTTGTGTTTATCTAAATGCAACTTCACTTTATGGTAGTAATTTGGACACATTCCAGAACTGGCTTTCTAAAACAGAGCCTCTTAAGATTGTAAATCAGGGACAAAAGGAAAGATAAGAATCAACACAGAAAGGTACCAAGATGTGGCTATAGGATGAAATATGTGTCATGGTAAACAAACCCAGGTCTGGTAAAACTTTTAAAGAATATACAACTGGCTGCGCATGCGCCACAAAGATAAGGTATCCTATGGATATGAATAATTAGTTAAAGCAGTGGAGATTTGGTCAGTTCTAAAAAGAAACATTGAATGCCACACCTAGGAATTAGGCTTACTGTTTTGGGAAGTATATAAAGACATGTTTGTGTATGTACAAGTTGGACTCTCTGCAGAGAGTCACACTTTGTTGGTTTCCAATTACGTTTGACATCTACAAAACTCTCTGTCTTTGAAGTTTTTGACTTAGGCTAGAAAGGTTGATTTTATCCACAACACTTTCAAATACAGAACTTAGTTTCTAGATGTTTTCCTGATTTGCCTTCTGCTCCTCCTGAACAGGCTTGGAAAGACCTGTTTTCAAATAATCCGCATCAGAGAGGAATGATTTCTAAGATTTATGATTTTATTCTGACACTAGGTAGTGAGTCGAGTAACAAAACTAGGAACGCATAGGAAACGGAATTAGGAGTACAAATAAGTGAGTACAAACCAAAGACGTGATTTGTCTAGGAGCAAAGAGGGAGGCTCTCCGGCAAGGCTGACCCTGGAGAAGCCACGCAAGCGTGGCCACTCAAAAAAAAAAATAAGGTAAGCAGTTTTCTGCTTTTTTGGATAAATACTTGCGTGGTTTTCCTGTGGATCAGCCTTAGACGGTGTTTTTCCCCTCACAAAAGCTCCTGTAAATTATGAACAAAATTTAGAAAAGAGGGTTTTTTAGATCTCAAAAATAAAAGATGCATGCAATATATATGTGTGTGTATGTGTCTGTTGTAGTGATTTGTCTTGAGCAGTGTGTCTGCAAGCCTGTATTGTCTATGTGAAAAATGGAGTCAGATAGAATACAGAGGATTAAGGAATTGACTCTCAAGGCCTAACAGTGTTCCACAGAAAGTTGGCGGATTTGCTGCACTAGTAAAAGGATCCGAATCAGCGCCGCATAACTCACCCTGTGCACTGGGCCGAGAGGGTCAGATGTGTGGTATGTGTTGTGAAGCTTCTTAGAGTAATACTGCAGTTGATGTGACGTTCTAGGGAGAACGTAGTGATAAGTTCATAAGTGAGGTGAACTGTGAAAAATTTCTAGGAAGAACTTAGTGATAAGACGTTCATAAGTGAGGTGAACACATTGGGCCCAATAAACCCCAGGTGAGGTCACGCAAGAGG
Organism: Ameiurus melas; assembly: GCA_012411365.1. Lineage (NCBI taxonomy): Eukaryota > Metazoa > Chordata > Actinopteri > Siluriformes > Ictaluridae > Ameiurus > Ameiurus melas. Next base: position 35,715,496 of record CM022756.1, on the reverse strand, counting down.
CGTGGTGAAGCGGGAAACGGGTGTTTGTCTGGTCTGTCAATGTTTAAATGTTCTCGGGTGTGAGTCTTGTATTGACTATATTTTACATGTGCTGAATGTTGTCTGTCTCTGCTATATGTTCATTATATCTGGTGAATGTTGGGTATGAGTGCTAAATCCCGTTATAACAGGCATATGGATGTTTGAGAGTTCTATAGGTGCTGAATGTGATTTAAGCATTTTTTCTTCTTTTTTGTGTGGAGTCGACTCTTGTTTTTATTTTCATTTAATTTACTTCATTATTATTTTGTTGAGTGATTGATACTAGTTTGGGGGTTGTACGGTGTTTGTCTTCTTTTCTTGAGTGAGTTTCTGGCTGGCTGGCCACTTGACTCTGATCCATCCACGGCTCTCCTGGGCGCGTCTGTATCAATTGACACTGAACCGTGGTATCGTAAAACTCCTCATTGATCCGAGCAGGAAAATGCTCCAATTCTGTTGAGTCAGCATGTCTGATCTCTTCATTTTTGAGTGACGTTCTCCTGTGGTGGATTGCGGTGTCGTGGGGTTCGGTGCTGTGGCGGTGTATGATTGTTAGACTCTCCCCGGTTAGTGAGTGCTAGAAGGAGTTGAGGGTGTCCATGCCTAGCGAGATTCCACTTGAGTGAGGGGCAACATGTCGGGAGCCTTACATTAGGAAGATATCACTCTATTATTACTAGAATAAAGTGTGTATATGAGCTCCATAAAAAAGGAGATGTGTGCTAGATGAGCTCTGAAAACTAGTTTCGGAGACAAGTGTGAATGTTTAATTGAACAGTGCATGAATATGAGCTCCATACATAAGGAGACGGGTATTTGATAAGCTCTGAAAAGTAGTTTTAGAGACAAGTGTGGGTGGAATCCTCAGTGTGCATGTGTGTGTGTTCCTATCTGCGCGCGGACACTTTGTGTGTGTGTGTGGTCCTCAAAGTGAGAAGGGTAACACAGATTTCTGCCTTGAAGCTAATGTTTTGGTTTAAGTAACTGTATCATTTGTACCGTTTGCAGTAATAGCATAATTACTCTGAAAAATAAAAAGGAATCCTGGAGCAGCCAGGAATTTGGCATTGTAAATACGTTGGACATCCTCCTGATTGTGTAAATCATTGTTGGAAAATGCATGATCTGCTGTGATTTCGTTAACTGAGTTTGGTTATTACATATTTTGCCTACACTCACATTTTGGTACCTAGACTGAGTGTTACATATCTAATTCACTCTTCATTTATACCGAGAGCAAGATATGGTTTTTTGGCTTTTAGGACAAGTGTTACCTATGGTTGTGCTTTTATTTTTTTTTGTTTTGTTTTTGGGTTTGTTTAATTTAGTAGCTTTGTCCTGTTATATTTTTTTTTTTTTTTACGCACTGTCCAGCAAGAAAAAAAACTTTTGTCTTTGTCAAATATGAGAATACATACGCGTTCAGCTAAAGAAGCTTGTTAATGAGGAATAAAGTGCTGAATGGAAGCAGAGTTAGTTGTGCTGCTTCAAGAAACGCCGGGAATCCATAGTCACTTTTGGAATGAGCAATTTTAATTTGACAGTAGAGGAACAAGTCAGACTTGAACGCATTCTTGATGCGAATAATGCATATATTAAATTTAACAGAAGTCCAGGGAGAATTTCCCTATGTTAATTGGCAGAGAGTGATAGAAAGGAACTGGAAAATTGGTCATTTGGAAAAGCTGCTAGATAACTTTTTCCAACGTGCATCTCAGTGGCAGTTTGCCCAAATATCCATAGCTCCCCAGGTTGAGTTATACCTCAGAGTTGGAGAAGAAAGAGGTTTTGAGAAGGGAAAAGGGGAGACAGGACAAATCATAAATAAACCTGTACTAGAGATTGACTTAATGAATTGGCTTGATAACTTCAAATCACTAATTTCAAGTCACAAGATTAGTCACACAAATTCAGACAGTTAAGACTGTGTTAGAGGACCTGTAGACTGAACAAATACTATACCGAAGACATTTCAACATGAGTATAATTTCACTTACAATTAAATTCTACAAAAGAATCTGGCATATGAAAAGGCATATCCAATATGACCAATAGTGGACTTGTGTATAGGATAGACTGCACCAGCTAATACCATTTATGGACTATTTTTAGCTAATACTAGTCATATTTAGCAGTGTAATTAGAAAATTTACTCTTTAGTTTGCCTTAGCAGTGGAAAAGAATGGTTTCATTGGACAAATCTGCTCACCTACAGAAGGCTTTTCATTTGTGATATAGGAAAGAAAAGCATGATTACATTTCTGCATATTTGTGTAAACGTCAACCACATTGTTTAATCTAATTTCATGTACTGACACATTAAAATTATATATATATTTTCATTCACAGATATAGCCTTCTAGTTCAATGGTAGTCAGTTTGCTCTTTGAGCAGAATTAGCAGCCTTTGGACTGTGGATAGTTCCCTTTCAAAGGGAACTTCGACGTTGCATTTAGCAGTATGGGAACGCCTTGCGCGTGACCGGTATCTGAAGCTTGTGTAAAATCATGCCTCTACTTATAGGCCTGCCATGATCAGGTGACGTGGCAATTAAGCGCGTCGCATGATATATATATGGCACCTGTGAACCACGCCGCCAGCCTTATTATCTTCAGCGAGACTGCAAGTCTGTTGTTTGTGTGACAAAAAAACGCTTCATTTCTACTCGATATTTTCTCAAAATCCCTTAACTTTTCTATCCCTTTTTTATGAAAAGGAGAGGCAAGTAATGAGCGAGAAAGAGTTAAAGAAGTGTGTAACGTGCTCCCGTTTCATCACGGGGGAAGAGTGCACACTTTCTGGGTGAAGTGTTAGTGGTGTAGTATGCGATGGCAACCTCGAGAGGCTGCGCATGGTAACGCTACATTAAGCAGCTCAACTCGCTCTCTTCTCGAAAAAAAAGAAAAACGGAAGCTGAGCGAGTTGGGTTTCAGACCCTCGCGGATCTGGGCCGGCCACTGCCGAGGCAGCCAACCGTCTCAGGTTCGGAGGATCTCTTAAATCCGGAAGAGGAGCCGGAGACTCTCTCTCTCTGTCTTCCGGGTTCAGCTCTCCGCTGGATTTTGGAGTTTGCGTCGCGACTCCTCCTCCCGCTATGGAAAGCCAAAGGGGTAATAATCCCTCTCTGACTCCGAAGAGTTAGAAGGATGTGTTAAAAACTGGAAGCAGCGTATAAAGAGCTGCTTGAAGTGATTACCCAGTGAAAGTAAATACTTCACACTGCAGAAACTCCCCTGTTTTCCAGAAGTTATGACAAAATCTCACTTCTGAAAACCATGCTTAAGCCATAGTCATAACTCCACGATGTTGGATTATTTGGCCATTGTGGGAATGAATGGCATGGCTATTTAGCTATGCCCGAGGTGGAACAGGCGCTTGCTAGCTACCTCTCTCCGCAGACGGCAGGTAATTACAGGGGCCGGCTTGCATCCAAGGTGGCATTGGTGGGCAAGCCTATGCAGTAGTCGTCTTGCTTGTGGGTCACTGCAGACAGTGACAGGGTTGCAGGCCTACCAAGCAGACCTGCTGAGTGAGCTCGACTTATGGCAAAGAAAAAGTTGTCTCAAGCTCATCCGGGTGTCCACGAGTGGTGCCTGGGCCAGCACTAGTATGGGGGAAACCCAGAAGGCGAGTATGGCAGCCCGCCAACCCCCGCAGACAGCCAGGGGAACCGGGTGGCCACAGTCACGGTCTGCTGTTAGGCCTGATCTGAGAATGGTCATAAAGGCCAAGCAGGCAAAGATGAGCGGCCCTGAGGGGCTGTCGAGGGATGTATCCGGGGACATGAGGTTGTTAGGGCAGGTAGCACCCAGTGCTACTGTAGGGCCTCCCCAGCCAAGGTGGTCCCTTGTTGCGTTTTCCCTGGTCAGCAAGCTGTCGCAGGGCAACGGAAATCTGATGCTTCTCTCATTAGAATGTGGAATAGCTAACGTCACTAGGAGACCATCGGGCAGCGTGCAAGCTATGGCCAAATGTGTTTCCATGAGTTCTGTCTACCATACAAAGGGTTACCGGGTCCAGTTATAGCTCGACCCCCCCGTTCACAGGTGTGCTCACCACAGTAGTCAGCACAGAGCAGAGCCCGACGTTAGCGCAGGAAGTAAGCCCCCTTTTGGACAAGGGGGTCCTGAAACATGTACCCCGTTCCCTCAGGGAGGGAGGTTTACAGCCTTTATTCCTGTTCCGCAAAAAAGTGGGAATATGCGGCCAATTTTAGATCTGCATCATCTGAACCGTACTCTTCAGACATACATGTTCAGAGGCTGATGTTCAAACTTTTCGTGCCACAGATCCAGTTTGAGAACTGGTTTGTGGCGATAGGTCTAAAAGAGGAATGTTTCCGCATAGGAGTATTGCTAGCTTTATCCCCTCGCACCTTCACAAAGTGCATGGATGTCACTCTGGCTCCATTGGGACTCCAGGGCATCTGTGTACCAAGCTACCTGGATGACTGGTTAATTCTAGCACGATCCAAGGAGCTGGCAGTTCGACATTGAGATGTTGTTCTCGCCCGCGTGAAGAACTGGGGGCTCAGGTTGAATCTCAGAAAAGTTGGCTTTCCCCGGTGCAGTGGACAACTTTTCTAGGGTTTTTATAGGATTCTACTACGATGAGGGCGTTTCTATCCCCAACAGGCGTAGTGTCAATCCTATCAACACTGAGCTAGATAAAGCTGTATCTTGGGAGCCTAGGGTGGAATCCACACATGTGGCTGAGGTCACATCTGTATGCTGCCCCCCCATCGCTGCTCCCACTAGCTCCCGCTAGCCAAGATAGCCTGCTAATAGCACCTTTTTGGTAGCTCGAACATGGTTCTGAGAGATAATATCTGTGCGGGATGGCACTCCTTGGGAGATTCCCGTCCGCAGGGATTCACTTTGGACCCAGTAACTGTGCAATAGCTACAGTCCTGGAGCTGCTACAATAACATTTCTCAGCGGAGTGAGCTCCTTCTTCATTCAGGGTACTTGGCCGCCGTTTCGGCCAGCCATGACCCTGTTGATGGAGCCTCTGTGGGGCAACATCCTCTACCTTTGAGGTTCGTGCATGGTGTCAGACGGCTGCGGCCCATTTGCAGACCATGCATACCTTTCTGGGATCTTCTATGGTCCTGGAAGGTCTGTCAGCTGCCCTATTCGAGCCCCTGGAGTGGGTCCCATCCACAAGGAAATCAAATGCACTCATGTCAGCTTTTTTTTTTTTCTTGTGGCATGAGGAACATCACCTAGACCCAGAGAACTGCGCAATTGCTACAGTCCTGGAGTTCTTACAGAACATTTCTCAGCGAAAAGCAAGAGAGGATGCACCCGCTGTGTCCAGTAAGCGCTCTCTGTACTTACGTCCACTGCTCCGGCCAGTGGCGTAACTCAGAGCAGCTACTAGTCTGCTTTGGCAGCGACAGGAAAAGTGATGCTGTGTCAAAGCAGTGCATCTCTACTGGGATTGTTGAAGGCTTTGTCCAAAGGGGTTTCCTTGCAGGATGTGTGTGCGGCCTCAGGGAGGTCTATGCCTCACACCTGGTCATTTCTTATTACAGCCTGGATATTCATTCCTCCCCAGGCTCGAGTGTCCTGCACTGACCCACGGGTTTGGGTATTTTTGAACAGGCCGTACCCTTGGTATGACGGAGTGGGTATTCCCGTTCCCATACTGCTAAATGCAACGTCGAAGTTCCCTTTGAAAGGGAACGTCGGGGTTACGCATGTAACCCTGTTCCCTGAGAAGGGAACGAGACGTTGCATAGCGCTGTCATACCGGGGCTGGCCTGTGAATTGCTTCTTCGCTTCAGATAATAGAGGCTGGCAGCATGGTTCCCAGGTGCCATATATATATCATGCGACGCGCTTAATTGCCACGTCACCTGATCATGGCAGGCCTATAAGTAGAGGCATGATTTTACACAAGCTTCAGATACCTGTCACGCGCAAGGCGTTCCCATACTGCTAAATGCAACATCGAAATTCCCTTCTCAGGGAACAGGGTTACATGCGTAACCCCGACGTTCTATGAGAGATAAAAAGTGGTAATTTTCTTTTTTTCTCTAAATTGTTCATTTCATTCAGTTTTTTTATGCATATAAACCTACAGAGATGTTAGGTATTATATTTGTAGTGTACATTACACCGAATTTTAGTTACTATTGTTATACAACTTGAAGTTAATAATTTCTCTTGGTTTAAAAGGTTGTATTCTACCGGAATACAAAAAAAAATTATAATAAGAATAATGTCAACTTAAAAACTTGTGTTCATAATTATGTTGATTAAGTACATAACACTTAAATTCCTTTTAAATAATGTGAAAAAAGTAAGTAAGGAGTAAAAAGTAAGGGGAAATAAGTTTTATTTGAGAATAAATCTGATTGTAGAGGAAAAAGTAATTTCTCAGTGTAGTTTTAAGTTTTAATAACTCAGTGTAGTTCATTGGTTGAAATTAATTTAAAGTTGTCATAACTCAAAATGAATGATGTATTGCAAGCTGTTGAGTTAATGTTTCGTTGAGCCTGAACATTTGTTTTTAGAGAAAACTGACAACTTTCACAGCCGTATCAGACCTGTAGTCCAGCAGTGCAGTGAGTGTGAATTGTTGGAATGGTTTGAGTTTTGGATAGATCAAGCTTAATTAAATGCTCAATACACATGGGTAATAATGTTTGATGTCTTTACCTCATTTACTCTATTTTTTTTTAGTTCTGTATTATTGGGATTTTCACTTGTTAGCACAGAGGGGATATTAACATGTTAGGTTAGTGTACATCACGAATAGTCCTAGACTGAAGGATTTTTGTTCTTTTCATTCACCAGAAGGATATTAAGAAAGGAATTCCGGAAGGGATAAGAATGAATCTTTGCCACTTGGGGTCGTATTTTTAAAAGACAACAGACTAGGACTCTATGACAGATTAACTAAACATGAGAGTAGAAGACACCTTTATGAAAGGAGTTATTCCTTTGATTAGAGAATTAGAGATTACTTCAGTATCAATTAGAGATTACTTCATGTTTAAAGGGTTTGATAGACCAACATTATTTAACCTCTGCGGCAATATTCATGATCCACTGTTTCGAAAGCCTTTGATAAATCGATAAAAATGGAAGTGCAGTAGTTACCTTTATCTATAGATTACGCAATATTGTTTAAGACTTTCAAAACGGCTGTTGTGCTGCTATGCTTTTATGAAACTTTAATTATTAGAAAAGATTTTTTGCAATCTGATAACATGTCAGCGGTTCACTGATAAGGTTTTCTAAAAATTTTGATAGGACACAAAGCTTTATGATTGGACTATAATGATCTTGTATAGTGGGATTTCCCTCTTTTAATAAAAGAACAACAAAATCTGATTCACAAATTTCTGATATAACACAATTTAGGAATTTAGGGAAGAAGTAAGTGAACTGAGTGAGGAGTAAGCGTACGTAGACCTAGGGACAATCACAGTATCATATATACCATCTGGGGGAATTGATGGGGTTCCAGTTTAGTGTCCACGTGTACCCCACTTGCATGTTACAGTAAATCAAATGCTAATTATTCACCTTTTTTAATATGACTTGATCTGTTGCATAAATTGAACATTTAATGATGGGTTTTGCAGTTGTGTGTTCCCAGTGGTCTGTCTCCAGTTTCCAAATTGGACAGTGATGGTGGCATCAGTAATCCTGAGCTCACTAACATACCTGGCACATTATGGGCTACATAAGGTTGAAGCTCGACAAGTAACATGTACACTGTATTAAGCTAAAGTGAAGTACAGTCATCCTGTGTCCTGTAAACAATATCATCTGTCTTCACAAAAGGGTGAAGGGACATGCCCAATAATTAGTCTAGCTTTCTTACAGCAAGCTGTGATAACAGCTGTGGTGAGTTCTGCAATACAACACACTCAGTAACCGATGTTTAAGGATGGAAGAGGATGGCATTTTACTAGTCATCCCAATAGCTCCATTAGTGTATTTTGTCCCTAATGTAACCTATTCCATTCCACATGATAATTATTATTTTTCTGTTGTTGAATTGTGCTCAGCTCTTTTTCCAGTGTGCCTGCATGTGAGAGCTCAAGGCCGTTACTCCCCTTAACATTCCAAGATCAGTAATACACCTGGGTGCGTCTCCCTCAGGGGCTGTGGACTCTCCTGCAGTTTACTCCTCTGTGGTCAGAGACTCCCTCGCACGCTCTCAAGGCCGACAGGACATGATTGGGGTCCTCCTCCGCCCCATACCACACTACAAATGTTAAGTTTCCTGGAAGTTATCAAGTATGGTCTTCAGTGGGTCACTGATTGCTCTCTTCATGACAAAATCCTGAGATCTGGGTGTTCTAAGGAAAAAACCTGACATTGAATGGACCTATGCTCTGCACCTGTATTATGGCTGGCAAACTACAACAAAGACTTTTCTTAAATGTGACTGAGAGAGGGTACGCTGCTGCGGGGTCCCGGCTCAGGAGTATGGGGGCACTTGCAGGTCTTTAAACATTGGATTTGGTGGCACAAGGATTGCCAGCATGTTTGCGTGCCATGGCTGGAGCTGCTCTCTTAGTGCAGATCACTGGGAAAATGGCTCTCTCACACATTGTTCTTACATTCATCACACCAGGTCACTTCCATTTTGATTATATCCAAATGCAACACATGACAGCTGAACATAGAAGAGGATATGAGGTTATTCTATGTGCCACCAAAAAAAATAAATATTAAACCTATTAGTGTGTCTAATACACCATCTGTCGTGTTGTATTGCCTAATTAATTCTGTGGAGCCAGTCACTGAGAACACTCACGATTGCCTAGCCATATTTCCTCGAGCCTAAATTTGAACTTTCTAGACATTTCATCTGAAAGTTTTTGAGTCTGAAACATTTACATTAATAAACATTATGAGCACCCTGCCCTGCCCAGTTGGCTGAATCAATTAAGGATTCAGTGCGAACTGATTAAGGGTAGAATTGTTAATATATATATATATAGAAATACTGACTCTGCTTATGCCCATGGATTGTGTCATCTGTTTGGAGAATACAATGAGGGCTTAGAAAAATCATTGGAATGCCATTTTAACATACCGAGCAAATAATTTAATTGAGTTCTGATTGTACATACTTCACTTCTCACTGTATGAGTTTCAGATGCGCGTGGTTTTAACCAGTGCGCGAGGGGGAAGTTATGGGATATAAAAAAGCAAGAGGACTGGTCTTTGTACTTGCAGGCAATGATGGATAATTTTTTCTAAGTGTGAAATTTATGGTCAAAACATTTCAGAAATTGAAAATCAGTATTGATAGGGCACATATCAATGCTGAAGGGCCGTTTAAATGCTTGGTGATAGACAGGTTTAGCAGGTGGAGGTAGGCAATGCCATCAGCAGACTAAACTGCTGGAAGAGTGATTCAATTTTTGACTAGAGAGGTAATTCCAGAGTTGGCATACCATCTCAGGTTAGCTCTGATGATGGCTCAGCGTTCGTTTAAAAAAACAATGTTACAGTAACTGCGAATAAAATAAAATGTTTATGTGTTTATCACCCTCAGTCACAGGGAATAGTGGAAAAGGTAAGTGTTACCTTTACAGCTAAGCTTAATGCAATTTGTTTTGGTAGATGCTCTAGGGTTAGGGTTAGGGTTAGGGTTAGGGTTAGGGTTAGGGTTAGGGTTAGGGTTAGGGTTAGGGTTAGGGTTAGGGTTAGGGTTAGGCAGACTAACAGAAATATGCAGCTAACACCGCATGAAATGCTTATGGGTCGACCCATGTCTGTGTCATATCAGAGAGGTCCTTATGAAGAACTGCCGCTGGAGTAATTGCCGATGGAACTAAGAGCGTATATGAGATAACTAACTACTATGTATGAAGCTATCTATTCACAGGAACAAAGCTGGGGACTGAGAGAGGAGATGGAAGTTCCTTGTCCAGTGACTCATGGAGAACAGGGGTACCTAGGGGTGTTCCAGCCCAGAAGGGAAGGGCCGTTCAAAGTGAGCACCTAGATTAAGACCTAGGAGAAAGGAGGATTAGGTGATCGAAGGGTTGATCCAGTGGTTGACATTGCAGAAGAAAGAACAAGCCAAGTCGTTAGAGAAGGTCTAAATGAAGGTGAGGGAGAATGGCAGTCTGAGGCGATGGCAGAGAAGAAGGTCTGTCAGGGGTCGTACCAACAGAGCAGAAGGAAAGAATGGCTCCTGTTGCTGACAGTGGCTCTGGTGATCCTGATGCACCGCTGCAACAGGATGGATGCAGTTCCTCCAGTGAGGACAAAGAAGAAGATGATGAGCCAATGCCCTGGGTGTAAGTACTGGCGACCTCTCCCCAGAAAGGCAGACTCTCGACGATACGTAAAGTATCTGGGTCGAAGATAATCATTCTGGATACATCCCCTGGAGAAGGGTATGATGGAGTTTTAGTTTTTTCAATTTTTCTAGTTTTTAAATTTTTATGTTTTCTATTACAATATAATCACATGTGATTAAGGGACACGGTAATCAATGTCTGAGTTATCAATGTAATCAAACTGAGAAAATTTTTTGTATGTATGTTTATTGGTCTGTACTTGTATCAGCTATATGTGCTTAATTAACTGTGTACTCTACATAATTGTGACAGCCACGGGCAAGTGCTGTAAAAATTTATGTTCATGCTTACAAACACTGTCTTAATTCTTGTGGTTAGGGAAAGGGAGGCAGAATCTTTTACTCCCTTCTAGTAAATGGGAGAGGAAATGTTTGGTTCTGATCTCCTGAGAGAGTGGTTTCAGGATTTGGTCATTGGAAGATGGCTGATGTGATCATACGTTGGTCACTAGTTAGTATAAATGATACGACTGGATTGTGTGATTACTCTTTCAAGTTAGGTGGGGCTTAGTAAGCCCCAGAGGGGGGAAATATATAGAAAATATATAGAAAATATGTATAAAATTAGCTAGGACTTGTAATCAATGTGTATAGCTCACTTCTGGATATGTTAATGAAGTGTGTTCAATATGTAACCTGCATTTAGAATTACTCCTTAAAGTATAATCAAATAATCAGTATGGGTTAAAAAGCATAATCTATATGTATAATCAATAGTTAGAAGCATAATCTAACTCCATAGAATAATGGTTTATCAAGTAATATTCTGAGTGTGGATTGAGTTAGAAGAATTCTGTGTCTTACTAAACAGTGGGCCTAATTACTTTCTGTGGCTAATCTAAAACTATAAGATACTTCCAACAGGTCGTCTTCTAAGTGTGTAAAGTGTGAACCTGCGTTTGTTTAAACTCAGTTTCACCTCTAAATGTGTAAATTAGAGGTTTTGGGTTTTGTCTAAAGCAGACTTACTTGGTGGTAGTAAAACCAGAGCTTGTGTTTATCTAAATGCAACTTCACTTTATGGTAGTAATTTGGACACATTCCAGAACTGGCTTTCTAAAACAGAGCCTCTTAAGATTGTAAATCAGTGACAAAAGGAAAGATAAGAATCAACAGAAAGGTACCAAGATGTGGCTATAGGATGAAATATGTGACATGGTAAACAAACGCAGGTCTGGTAAAACTTTTAAAGAATATACAACTGACTGTGCATGCACCACAAAGATAAGGTATCCTATGGATATGAATAATTAGTTAAAGCAGTGGAGATTGGTCAGTTCTAAAAAGAAACATTGAATGCCACACCTAGGAATTAGGTTTACTGTTTTGGGAAGTATATAAAGACATGTTTGTGTATGTACAATTTGGACTCTCTGCAGACAGTCACACTTTGTTGGTTTCCAATAAAGTTGATTACGTTTGACATCTACAAAAATCTCTGTCTTTGAAGTTTTTGACTTAGGCTAGAAAGGTTGATTTTATCCACAACACTTTCAAATACAGAACTTAGTTTCTAGATGTTTTCCTGATTTGCCTTCTGCTCCTCCTGAACAGGCTTGGAAAGACCTGTTTTCAAATAATCCGCATCAGAGAGGAATGATTTCTAAGATTTATGATTTTATTCTGACACTAGGTAGTGAGTCGAGTAACATAACTAGGAACGCATAGGAAACGGAATTAGGAGTACAAATAAGTGAGGAGTGTTGGGAACATGACTACCACTTCTTGTGCTTGTCTTGGACTTATACAGTTCAAAGTTTTAAATAGAGTCCATCTGTCCAAGTCGAGATTGTCTCTGATGTATCTGAATGTAGAGGACAAGTGTGATCAATGCCATGGCTCTCCCTGTCATCTTGGCCATATGTTCCCTTTCAAAGGGAACTTCGACGTTGCATTTAGCAGTATGGGAACGCCTTGCGCGTGACCGGTATCTGAAGCTTGTGTAAAATCATGCCTCTACTTATAGGCCTGCCATGATCAGGTGACGTGGCAATTAAGCGTGTCGCATGATATATATATGGCACCTGTGAACCACGCCGCCAGCCTTGTTATCTTCAGCGAGACTGCATTTCTGTTGTTTGTGTGACAAAAAACGCTTCATTTCTACTCGATATTTTCTCAAAATCTCTTAACTTTTCTATCCCTTTTTAAAGAAAAGGAGAGGCAAGTAATGAGCGAGAAAGAGTTAAAGAAGTGTTACATGCTCCCGTTTCATCAGGGGGGAAAAGTGCACACATTCTGGGTGAAGTGTTAGTGGTGTAGTATGCGATGGCAACCTCGAGAGGCTGCGCATGGTAACGCTACATTAAGCAGCTCAACTCGCTCTCTTCTCGAAAAAAGAAAAACGGAAGCCGAGCGAGTTGGGTTTCAGACCCTCGCGGATCTGGGCTGGCCGCTGCCGAGGCAGCCAACCGTCTCAGGTTCGGGAGGATCTCTTAAATCCGGAAGTGGAGCCGGAGACGAGCGCTGCTCTCCGCTGGATTTTGGAGTTCGCGTCGCGACTCCTCCTCCCACTATGGAAAGCCAAAGGGGTAATAATCCCTCTCTGACTCCGAAGAGTTAGAAGGATGTGTTAAAAACTGGAAGCAGCGTATAAAGAGCTGCTTGAAGTGATTACCCAGTGAAAGTAAATACTTCACACTGCAGAAACTCCCCTGTCTTCCAGAAGTTATGAGAAAATGTCACTTCTGAAAACCATGCTTAAGCCATAGTCATAACTCCATGATGTTGGATTATTTGGCCGTTGTGGGAATGAATGGCATGGCTATTTAGCTATGCCCGAGGTGGAGGAGGCGCTTGCTAGCTACCTCTCTCCACCGACGGCAGGTAATTACAGGGGCCGGCTTGCATCCAAGGTGGCATTGGTGGGCAAGCCTATGCAGTAGTAGTCTTGCTTGTGGGTCACTGCAGACAGTGATAGGGTTACAGGCCTACCAAGCAGACCTGCGGAGTGAGCTCAACTTATGGCAAAGAAAAAGTTATCTCAAGCTCATCCGGGTGTTCTTGAGTGGAGCCTGGGCCAGCACTAGTATGGGGGAAACCCAGAAGGCGAGTATGGCGCCCGCCCCCCACCCCCGCAGACAGCCAGGGGAACCGGGCGCCACAGTCACGCGGTTTGCTAATTAGGCCTGATCTGAGAATGGTCATAAAGGCCAAGCAGGCAAAGATGAGCGGTCCTGAGGGGCTGTGGAGGGATGTATCGGGGACATGAGGTTGTTAGGGCAGGTAGCCCCCAGTGCTACTGTAGGGCCTCCCCTCAGCCAAGGTGGTCCCCAAGTTTTCGTGTTCCCTGGTCAGCAAGCTGTCACAGGGCAACGGAAATCTGATGCTTCTCTCAATAGAATGTGGGATACCACACGTCACTAGGAGACCATCGGCGGCGTGCAAGCTACGGCCAAATGTGTCTCCATGGATTCTGTCTACCATAGAAAGGGTTACCGTGTCCAGTTATAGCTCGACCCCCCCGTTCACATGTGTGCTCACCACAGTAGTCAGAACAGACCAGAGCCCGATGTTAGCGCAGGAAGTAAGCTCCCTTTTGGACAAGGGGGTCCTGAAACATGTACCCCGTTCCCTCAGGGAGGGAGGTTTACAGCCTTTATTTCCTGTTCAAAAAAAAAAAAGTGGGAATATGCGGCCAATTTTAGATCTGCATCATCTGAACCGTACTCTTCGGACATACAGGTTCAGAGGCTGATGTTCAAACTGCGCGTGCCACAGATCCAGTTCGAGAACTGGTTTGTGGCGATAGGTCTAAAAGGTGCATGTTTCGACATAGAGTATTGCTAGCTTTATCCCCGCCCTGTCCCCAAAGTGCATGGATGTCACTCTGGCTCCATTGGGACTCCAGGGCATCTGTGTACCAAGCTACCTGGATGACTGGTTAATTCTAGCACGATCCAGGGAGCTGGCATTGAGATGTTGTTCTCGCCCGCGTGAAGAACTGGGGGCTCAGGTTGAATCTCAGAAAACTTGGCTTTCGCCGGTGCAGTGGACAACTTTTATAGGATTCTACTACGATGAGGGCGTTTCTATCCCCAACAGGCGTAGTGTCAATCCTATCAACACTGAGCTAGATAAAGCTGTATCTTGGGAGCCTAGGGTGGAATCCACACGTGTGGCTGAGGTCACATCTGTATGCTGCCCCCCATCGCTGCTCCCACTAGCTCTGCGCGAGGATTCGCCAAGATAGCCTGCTAATAGCACCCTTTTGGCAGCTCGAACATGGTTCTGAGAGAAATCTTCGGGATGGCACTCCCTGGGGAGATTCCCGTCCGCAGGGATTCACTGTGGACCCATGTAACTTCGCAATAGCTACAGTCCTGGAGCTCCTACAATAACATTTCTCAGCGGGGTGAGCTCCTTCTACAATCAGGGTTATGTGGCCGCCATTTCGGCCATCCACGCCCTGTTGAGGGAGCCTCTGTGGGGCAACATCCTCTAACCGCGGTTTCATGCGTGGTCTCAGATGGCTGAGGCCCATCTGCAGGCGGCGCCGCCTTCCTTGGGACCTTCTATGGCCCTGGAAGGTCTGTCGGCTGCCCCATTCAAGCCCCTAGAGCGGATCTACTGTCTCAAGCCGGAGGGCTGATCTATCACGCTCGGCCAGAACTCAGCAACTGTGGGTCTGGCCCCTGAGGGGCACCAGCTCATAGATTCGTGTCTCACAACTGAGATTGTTGAAACCATGATAAAAGCTAGAGCACCATCCACAAGGAAAGCGTATGCACTCAAGTGTCAGCTTTTTGTCTTGTGGCATGAGGAACGTCACCTAGACCCAGTGAACTGCACAATTGCTACAGTCCTGGTGTTCTTACAGAACGTTTCACAGCGGGCTGGGCTCCTTCTTCAATCAGGGTACTTGGCCGCCGTTTCGGCCAGCCATGACCCTGTTGATGGAGCCTCTGTGGGGCAACATCCTCTACCTTTCAGGTTCATGCGTGGTGTCAGACGGCTGTGGCGCATCTGCAGGCCATGCATACCTTCCTGGGACCTTCTATGGTCCTGGAAGGTCTGTCGGCTGCCCCATTGGAGCCCCTGGAGTGGGTCCCATCCACAAGGAAATCAAATGCACTCAGGTGTCAGCTTTTGTCTTGTGGCATGAGGAACGTCACCTAGACCCAGAGAACTGCGCAATTGCTACAGTCCGGGAGTTCTGACAAGAACGTTTCTCAGCAGGTTGGCTCCTTCTACTATCGGGGTTACGTGGCCGCCGTTTCGGCCAACCCTGCCCCTGTCGATGGAGCCTCTGTGGGGCAACATCTTCTAACTTAAGGTTCGTGCGTAGTGTCAGATGGCTGCAGCCTATCTGCAGGCCGCGTCTGTCAGGTGCCCCATTTGAGCCCTTAGAGACCTACTGTCTCAAAAGCCGCAGGGTTGATTTATCATCCTTGGCAAGAACTAAGGAAGCTGTGGGTCTGGCCCCTGAGGGGCACCAGCTCATAGATTCTGGTCGCACGACTGAGGTGGTAGAGACCATGTTAAAATCTATTACTACAAGGAAATTGTATGCGCTCAAGTGGCATCTTTTTGTCTGGCGGTGTGAGGAACGTCAGCTACACCCAGTGAACTGCGCAATTGCTACAGTCCTGGAGTTCTGACAAGAACGTTTCTCAGCAGGTTGGCTCCTTCTACTATCGGGGTTACGTGGCCGCCGTTTCGGCCAGCCCTGCCCCTGTCGATGGAGCCTCTGTGGGGCAACATCCTCTAACTTCGATGGTTCATGTGTGTGCTGAGGCCCATCTGCAGGCCATGCATACCTTTCTGGGACCTTGCTGTGGTCCTGGAAGGTCTATCAGGGACCACATTTGAGCCCTTAGAGTCAGCCTCTGAGAAGCTTCTGACTCTAAAGGTAGCTCTTTTACAGGCTCTGACATCTCTCAAGCGAGTGGGAGGTCTACAAGCTCTCCCTGTTGCCCCTCCTGCCTTGACTTTACTCCTAGATAAGCCAAGTCCTTCCTGTATCCTAGGCCGGATTATATTCCTAAAGTGCCTACATTGGCTGCCCACCCTGTGGTGTTGCAGGCTTTCTCCCCTCCTCTGTCCTCTGACCAGAACAAGAGAGGATGCACCCGCTGTGTCCAGTAAGTGCTCTCTGTACTTACGTCCACCGCTCCGGCCAGTGGCGTAAGTCAGAGCAGCTACTAGTCTGCTTTGGCAGCGACAGGAAAAGTGATGCTGTGTCAAAACAGTGCATCTCTACTGGGTTTGTTGAAGGCTTTGTCCAAAGGGGTTTCCTTGCAGGATGTGTGTGCGGCTGCAGGGTGGTCTATGCCTCACACGGTCATTTGTTATTACAGCCTGGATATTCATTCCTCCCCAGGCTCCAAGTGTCCTGCACTGACCCTCGGGTTGGGTATTTTTGAACAGGCCGGTACCCTCGGTGGCGTGGTGGGTATTCCCGTTCCCATACTGCTAAATGCAACATCGAAGTTCCCTTTGAAAGGGGTACGGGTTCTGCGTAACCCTGTTCCCTGAGAAGAACGAGGACGTTGCATAGTGCTGTCATACCGGGGCTGGCCTGTGATTGCCTCTTCGCTTCAGATAATAAGCAAGAGGCTGGCGCGTGGTTCACAGGTGCCATATATATATCATGCAGCGCGCTTAATTGCCACGTCACCTGATCATGGCAGGCCTATAAGTAGAGGCATGATTTTACACAAGCTTCAGATACCGGTCACGCGCAAGGCGTTCCCATACTGCTAAATGCAACGTCGAAGTTCCCTTCTCAGGGAACAGGGTTACATGCGTAACCCTAACGTTTTTCTTCTGCCCTGAACTCCATAGTTTTTGGTCTGACTTTTTTTACCATCATGTCCACTATTCTCAGGGTAGATTTAAAGCCTTGTCCATTAATCGCGATAATAGGGATTCCTCAAGCTTCAATTCCTTTTGAGCTCGATACAAAAGGATGTTATTGCTTTCACATCCCTTATAGCAAGACGTTCCCTACTGTTACATTGGAAGTCTGCTAAATGCCCATCTATCTCCCAGTGGATAAAGGACGTGATGTTTTTTCAGAAACTCTGAAAAATAATATATACGATGAATGGTGGTACAGATAATTTTTTCATAAATGGCATCCCTTTATTGCATACTTTATGGAGTTACAGACACTACCCACTTAAAGGTTGGTGCCTGTTGTTGAATTTTATAATATCTTTATAACCAGTGACAGTTAATGGGTGGCCATGATGAGCCGGAGGGGTGGGTTGTGGGTTCAATTTTGTTTTCCTTTGTATAAAAAGAAAAAAACCTGTGAATATTTACTGCTGTTGCTCAATTTGTTTTTATTTTTGGGAAAGGCGGGGAGGACAGAACAGAAAAAAACAATTTAGATAGGCTTAGCAGAAATGTTCAACAGAAATATTTAGCAGAAATCATTCATCAGAAGGTCAGCAAAAAAATTCTATAAAAATGAAACGTTCAGTAGAAATGTAGAAATGTTCTGTAGAAATGTTCATTAAAAATTATACTTTAAAATTTTATATTTTTTTCTATAAAGGTCTTCTTTGTTTGATGTTTTCTTAGCCTAAAATACTTTCTACAACTTTACACTGTTCAGTTTAGTTTAAGTATACCAACCTGCATTTACTTTTTGGCTTATTAGTGACTGTTGCATCTATTTCAAGTGACAAAGTAGACTGGAAGTGGACAATAATCATTTGGAGTCAGATGGTGCCTCTACATTCTGTAATCAGTTATGAAACTGCATTTTTAATGTATATGATCACATGTGAAACATTAAGTCCCCACAATGTACTCAGTACCAGTGTTTGCAAAGGAGTGATTTCAATTGTCAATTGAAGTGGTGCCCCTCCCCACTGGGTCACCACACTGTCTTTTAACATGAAGTAAGTTAGTTTACACTCCAACATAATTTATAAATCCATTTAGTGGTAAAAGCTTTTAAAACATTTTGTCTCATAAGGAAAATTTATTCACATAAACTTTGGACGCGGTGCTAATTCATCTAACTCCACCTGTGACTCATTAAACTGAGCAATCTCAACAACACACTACCTGTTTAGCTAAAATTCCAGTTATTGCTTACTGTTTCAACCAATCGGAGTTTATAAATTTCCTCTGTTTCAACCAATCGGAGTTCAGCATTGCCGTACTACGTAATCAAATGTGTGAGCTCAATTGTTTTTACAGTCTTTACAGTGCATCAGGAAAGTATTCACAACGCTTCACTTTTCCCACATTTTGTTATGTTACAGCCTTATTCCAAAATTTATTAAATTAATTATTTTCCTCAAAATTCTACAAACAATACCCCACAATGACAATGTGAATGAAGTTTGTTTGAAATCTTTGCAAATTTAAATTTATAAAAAAAAAAAAAAAAAAAGCACATGTACATAAGTATTCACATGCTTTGCCATGACACTCAAAATTGAGCTCGGGTGCATCCTGTTTCCACTGATCATGTTTGAGATGTTTCTACAACTTGATTGAAGGGCACCTGTGGTAAATTCAGTCGATTGGACATGATTTTGAAAGGCACACACCTGTCTATATGAGGTCCCACAGTTAACAATGCATGTCAGAGCACAAACCAAGTCATGAAGTCGAAGGACTTGTTTGGAGACCTCCTAGACAGGACTGTATCGAGACACAGATCTGGGGAAGGGTACAGAAACATTTCTGCAGCATTGAAGGTCCCAATGAGCACAGTGGCCTCAATCATCTGTAAATGGAAGAAGTCTGAAACCAGCAGCAATCTTCCTTGAGCTGGCCACCCGACCAAACTGAGCGATCGGGGGAGAAGCGCATTAGTCGGGGAGGTGACCAAAATCCCGACAGTCACTCTGACAGAGCTCCAGCGTGTCTCTGTGGAGAGAGTAAAACCTTCCAGAAGAACAACCATCTCTGCAGAACTCCATCAATCAGGCGTGAATTGTAGAGTGGCCAGATGTAAGCCATTCCTCAGTAAAAGGCATATGACAGCCCACCTTGAGTTTGCCAAAAGGCACCTGAAGGACTCTTAGACCAAAGATTGAACTCTTTGGCCTAAATGGCAAGCATCATATCTGGAGTAAACCAGGCACCACTCATCACATGGCCAATAGCATCCCTACAATAAAGGCACTCTGGTCCTCAGACGTAGGCAAAGGTTCATCTTCCAACAGGACGACCCTAAGCACACAGCCAAGACAACAAAGGAGTGGCTACAGCACAACTCTGTGAATGTCCTTCAGTGGCCCAGACAGAGCCCAGACTTGAACCTGATTGAACATCTCTGGAGAGATCTGAAAATGGCTGTGCACGCACGCTCCCCATCCAAGATGATGGAGCTTGAGAGGTCCTGCAAAGAAGAATCGGAGAAACTGCCCAAAAATAGGTGTGGCAAGCTTGTAGCATAATTTTCAAAAAGACTTGGGGCTGTAATTGGTGCCAAATGTGCTTCAACAAAGTATTGAGCAAAGGCTGTGAATACTATAGCATTCTGAGGAAAATAGTGAATTTAATCAATTTTGGAATAAGGCTGTAACATAATAAAATATGGGAAACGTGAAGCACTGTGAATACTTTCCAGATGCACTGTATGTCAGTGTTGAAGACTAATGAGATTTTAAAGTGGGGATTAAAATGATTTTTTAATCCCCACTTTATTGGAGTGTAAACAGGCCGAAGTCCCCAAACTTGCACACACACACTTTTTCATGATTTTAAAATGTGTTGGTCTTTTAATTAGAAAGTGTCTTTAATTTTCTGATGTGGGGCACACGGTGGCTTAGTGGTTAGCATGTTGGCCTCACATCTCCAGTTTGCATGTTCTCACCGTGCTGCGGGGATTTCCTCCAGGTACTCCGGTTTCCTCCCCCAGTCCAAAAGACATGCATGGAAGGTGGATTGGCGTGTCTAAAATTGTCCGTAGTGTATAAATGTGAGTGTGAGTGTGTATGTGATTGTACCCTGCAATGGACTGGCACATTGTCCAGGGTGTACCCCGCCTTGTGGCCGATGTTTCCTGGGAAAGGCTCCAGGTTCCCCGTTAACCTGAAGAAGGAGTAAGCGGTAATATATGTGCCAATTTATCAGAAATGTAATTCAATAAATTTCTATAAGGTTACTCGACCTGAACAAAACATGCTTTTTCATAACAAGATTAAATGGAAAATAATAATAATTATTTAAAATAATATTTTAAAATAACACATTTCTTTTAAGAAAACCTGTTCTTGTAGTGTGACCACATGCAAATGGACCAAATGTGGGACAATTACTAAGTCTGTGTGGGACATATTGCAGACACCAAATGACCTACCATTTCTATGTGAATAAGAAACGTGCATTTTTATTTATGTCTTTTTTGTCAAACAATGCAACAAAGAGAAACATTACTGCATAAAAAATTTAGGTAGGGAAAAAAAGGATTTCTATGGCTTGACATGTATGCCCAGTTTGAGTGAAGGCTGACAGACCTCTGATGACAGGCTGCAATACTTTCTTCACAGCCATTGGATGAATGTATGATTTGGCTCTGCCCCCTAGGGATGATTGCTTCAATGGTAAAGCAAATAATCTTACCTTCTTCTCACACCATGTGCTCCTGTGGCCATGCATCAGTAAAGGAAGTCCTGCCTTACATTATTCAGCTCCGTTCAGCACATACAGCACTATAATAAAGAATCCTCACAGAGCTGTGTTCAGAAATGGCTCAACTACACAACTTACTGTACATAGTGAGATACACATCACTGATTCTCACTGTAGCTTCAGGTAATTAATTTGCATCAATTACTTAATTGTATTAATTAATACCCACATGTTTAATAATGAATAATTTCTTACATTCATATTTTGGGTTTGCTTGCAAAATACTTAAAATATTTTTTATGTTCTTTAATATAGGCAGTTTTGCAGATAATATTGGACCAAAGGATGAAGATGTCAGCATTGTCGGAAAAGAAACAGACACTGTTACTTTGAAATGTTCATATGATTCAAGCAGTGATTACATTTGGCTTTACTGGTACAAACAATATCCTAACAGCGCACCAAAGTTTTTATTGTATAAAGGCGCAAGGTCAGAATCAGAGGCGAGCCGTCCTTCTGACACTCGATTATACTCAAATACAGCCAGAGTCTCTATGGAACTTACTATCAGAGGTTTAAAGCTCTCAGATTCTGCACTCTATCACTGTGCTCTTAGAATAGTAGCACAGTAATACAGAGTCATTGAAAGGCTGTACAAAAACATTAAAATGGTGTATGAAGTTTCTAAAACCACATCAAAGATACTCCCTTTACCAGGTTGTTATCATTTAACCACAAACACAAACATTTCTGGTAACACATGCAGCTGAAATAAATACGAAAGAACAACAAAAAGGGTTTAAACATGACAACTACATTCACTCACACTCAATTCACATCTAGATTTATCATTGTCAAAAAATATTTTTTGGCCACTTCAAATTTGTTATTGAGGTGTATTGCTCTACATCCATCCATCCATCCATCTTCTACCGCTTACTCCTTCTTCAGGGTCATGAGGGAACCTGGAGCCTATCCCATTGAGCATCTGGCACAAGGCGGGTACACCCTGGACAGGGTAAAATGTTACTCATGATATCAAATTAAGCCATTATTACAACAAAGTGAATTTTCATTATGTTATGATCTTGAGAAAATGGAAACCGATGTGTTATTTTGTGGTAGTCATAAATAATTTAAGATCATGAGAAAAAAAAAGTTCACAGGTAAGGAGTAAATAAAATTTGCAGTATGAGTGAAAGGAAATTCTCTTATATAATGTACCCTCTTATATTATGAACTGCTATCAAATACCTATGATGGTTTACCTCTTTGAATAAGCTGATAAACTGCTATCCTTAATTATATTATTATGTATTTCCATGTCAACATGACATGGGACTTATTTTGTATCATGACTATGTGCTGTGTATTTTGACTAAATCTGTCTGACACCAGGACCAGTAGAAACCGTCCACGCACTGCTGTTATTAATGTGTATAATCAATGTATATAAATACTTCTGTTTTGAATTAATAAAGCGGAAGTCTCTGTGAACACTCATATCTGTCAGTGTGTGTGTTCATTCAGACTCTCCAGGCACCTGACTCTGCAGTAAACCACACTTTCTAGCTTGTAGCAGCACAGAATTAAAGTTAATAGAAGTTAATAGAAGTTAATGGTAATACAGGCTATAAGGCATGACAGACGATCTGACAGGCATAAGGCATAATCTGAAGATTCCTGTAATGTGAAAATCTAACAATGAGTTTCCTTGAATATTAATAAATGTGAGTGAAGGGAGCTATACTTGGAGACATCAGAAACAATCTCAAACACACATCACTGACATTTATTTCTAAAGCTAGAGATCTGAACTAAACACTCAGTGTCAGGAACTAGGGGCAGCAGTTGTGCAGAGGCCTGTTTAGATAGATATATAGATAGATACTTTAGCATCCCCAAGGGGAAATTCAAGGTGTCTACCCAGGAAAGTTTAAGTTTAGTTTGAGCAAACTCTGGTTTTTCATTGTCAACAAGGTGGATTGGTTTTTAGCGGGTTTCATCTCCATGGCAACTTACACTCCACAGCTAACCTGCTTCGGAGCAGGTTTTATTCTGGGTAAGAAAACTCAAACTCAACGTTGACCAATCGACTGTGAACAAAGTGATATAAATCTGACGCATGCAAGTTAAACCGTTAATGTTTGTGCTGGTTTTTCCCAATGACCATCTTTACGTAAGATATGGATTTTTGTCAGATGGTATACTGTGTCTCTGTTGGATTCTTGGGCGCACATTAAAAATCTGACACGCCGAAGCCACACTCTTACTACTGTATGTTTTGCTTTGTGGTTCTTTGCGAGTGATACATGTGGTGGCATTATTCCTGTCGTAATATATTTTCACAAATTTATATTTATTTTATTAATATTAAATTTAAAAAATACATTTAAATTAAATGAAATGACATGAAATATGTTGAAGTTGAAGTTATAAGTTTCCAAAATCCATTTATTCTCATTGTGAGTCTGTAAAAGTAAGCGTAGGCATTTACACAATTAGCAGTATTCCTGAGATTTTACGGCCGAAACAGTGTTGCTTTTTGTGGTTAAAGTAGGTTTAAATTCCTAATTTTTCCACATAATTTCTTGTTCTTCAACCGGAAGTATGCACATCTACTTTTTTCAATGTTGAACACAAGGCTGATTTCTACTAACATCTTGCTTTTATTTGCACGTGCACACTGAGTAAACCTTGATTCAGGGTTAAAACCTGGGTTGACTCAGAAAGTTGATGTTTGTTTGGTTTTGTAAACTCAAAACTTACTCTGCAATTCTTGAAAAATGCTTCAAATTATTTATTGTGTAAAGTAGAAACTAAACAAATAAAACCTTCAAAACAAGACCCCTTAATGTGAACTGCAAATATGAAGCATGAAAAATACAGATTATACACGAGGATGTGGCACACATGACAACAAAAGAAGATTGACAGTGAAACACAACCAAACTAGAACCTAAATAGTGGGGCTAACAATGCATAAAGAGACACAGGTGAGAGTGATTAGGGAACGTTTTACCACATCTTGTGATGTGTAGGGGCTGATGGGTATTGTTGTTTTGTGCCATTTGGCACTACCATGACACTCAGTATAACAATACTATTACTCTTTTTAGTTTTCTTCAATACTGCTGATACTGGTAAGTAATTTACATTGCACTGGAATGTGTGTAAGAATGTGAAGTAAGTAAAATTTTCACACAGCAAAGCTGAAAGTGATGAACAGAGTAAGGAAAGTTAAATAGAAAGAGAATAAGACCAAATAAAAACATACAGTAGACAATACTAAAAATGTATAAAAATTAACAAAAAAAAGCAAAAAAAATTTTTTTATCAAAAAGCCTGGCAGAAGAGATATGTTGTAAGACTCTTTTTAAAACTGGTAACGGTATGTCTAGTAGCAGTTGATTCCATAGATGGCGTCAGCAACAGAAAAAGCTCTATCCCTTTTTGTTATTAACCGGGAATGAGGGACATGCAAAAGATACCTATCAGAAAATCTGTTTGATGAATGTGGTTTAAGAAGATCCTTGAGAGAGGAAGGAGCTTGTGTCACGTATCAAGAAACCCTGGACTCCATTTCCCATCAGCCACTGCACTGCACCACCAGTCACATGTCCACCTGCACCTGATTCATGTTTTGTTAATGAGCACTCATGTGTATATCCAGTCTTTGTCTGCAGTGGTTTCTTGTCTTTCGTTGTCCTAGACTCATGTAGTTTATCTCACGGTGTTTTGTTTCTTGCCACAGTTTCATGCCATGTTGTCTTAGAGTCTTTCTTAGTTGTTTGTTTGATTATTAAATGTTATGATATGCACTTGCTTCTGTCTCAACCTTGAATTGTGACAGAACAAAAGACTGATCATCGGAAGCAGCAGATTACCAGAATGGATGCCTGGTTTGCAGCACATGAGGAGTTCATAAAGGACTATGCCATGCCACGCCGACAGGTGGGGGAGTCTGTGGTCAATACTGAGACCAACTCCCACCCTCCCTCCCCTATTCTGGCTCTCGCTCAGCCCTCATGTTCAGTGGAGGACATCACTCTACCTCCACGCTACATGAGAGACGTCGCTCCGTCTCCAAGCGGACTCGAGGATTCCCCATTGTTCAGCTACCTCAAGGTCGCTCAACCGTCATGTTCAGTGGAGGACATCACTCTGCCTCCATGTTCCATGAGGGGCGTCGCTCCACCCCCTACAGAACTCAAGGATTCCCTACTGTTCAGCTACCTTAAAGTCCCTTAGCCTTCCTGTTCAGCTGAGGTCGTCGCTCAGCCTCTCTGTTCAGCTGAGGTCGTCGCTTAGCCTCCCAGTTCAGCTGAGGTCGTCGCTCAGCCTTCCTGTTCAGCTGAGGTCGTCACTCAGCCTCCCTGTTCAGCTGAGGTCATCGTTCAGCCTCCCTGCGCGGCTGTGGACGTCGCTCTGCCTCCCTGCACAGCTGTGGACGTCGCTCTGCCTCCCTGCACAGCTGTGGACGTCGCTCTGCCTCCCTGCACAGCTGTGGACGTCGCTCTGCCTTCCCGCTCGGCTGAGGTCGTCGCTCTGCCTTCCTGCACGGCTGAGGTCGTCGCTCTGCCTTACTGCTCGGCTGAGGTCGTCTCTCTGCCATTTTGCTTCACTGAAGACATCACTCTGCCTCCATGTTTTGCTAAAGATGTCGCTCCTTTCCTTTGCTGCGCACAGTATGTCGCTCCCCCTTCCTGCTCCACGGAGGACATTGTTCCCCCCCTCATGCTCCGTGGAGAGCGTTACATCTATGCAATCTAACAAAGCTCCTGGCCCGGACGGGTTTCCAATCGAATTCTTTAAAACGTTTATTGGAAAATTAGCTACACTGCTTTTGGCTATGTTCAACAAATCTTTGGAACGTGGGTCTTTGCCTCCAACCCTGACACAAGCCACGATAGCTCTGCTCCTAAAGGAGGGTAAGGATTCATCTTCCTGTGGTTCTTATAGACCACTATCACTGCTGAATGCAGATGTAAAGGTGTTGGCAAAAGTAATGGCATCTCGGTTAGAGAATGTACTTCCTTATATTATATCTGAAGATCAGAACGGTTTTATAAAGGGACGTCAAATGTTTTTCAATACCCGTACACTCTTTAATATAATTATTCAAAGCATTCAGCTGTTCACCCTGAGATTGTGATTTCATTAGATGCTGAAAAAGCATTCAACAGGGTCGAATGGGAGTATTTGTTTGCAGTCCTGAGGAAGTTTGGATTTGGGGACAAGTTTATTTCCTGGATTAGCCTCCTTTATTCAACCCCTTTTGCTAGAGTTCAGACTAACAATACTTATTCGGATTATTTTTAGCTCGGACGAGGGTCGCCAAGGGTGTCCTTTATCCCCACTGCTTTTGCTGTTGCCATTGAGCCGCTCCCTATTGCACTAAAATGTTCCTCCTTGTTTAAAGGAATAGTTCGATATGGGGTAGAATACAAATTGTCACTATATGCTGATGATTTGTTATTGTATGTAACTAATCCTACTACCTCTATGCCTTCTGTCTTGGATGTTCTGGAGTCTTTTGGTGTTGTCTCTGGTTATAAACTAAATTTAGATAAAAGCGACTGTTTACCTGTCAATACTCCAGCTCTGTCTCCAGCAGTCAGATCTACCATTTCGATTTAGTCAGGCAGGTTTTAAATACCTAGGTATCAACGTGACACGTTCTCTATCTAATCTTCTATCAGCTAACTTTACTCCCCTTATCTCAAAGGTTAAATCTAACATTCAGAGTTGGGGTAACATACCACTTTCCCTAATTGGCAAGATCAACGCCGTCAAAATGAATATTTTAACGAAGTTTCTTTTCTTGTTCCAACAAGTGCCTCTATCTCTCCCAAAATCATTCTTTGATTCATTGGATACAATAATTAGTACATTTATTTGGGGAGGGAAGCCACCAAGGGTTAGTAAATCTTTATTGCAGAAATCTAAACTTATGGGAGGACTTGCATTACCCAATTTTCAATTCTATTACTGGGCTGCGCACATCCATAAACTTTGTTACTGGGTTCAATCTCCTGGATCTTCTTGGTCTAAATTGGAATTATCTTCTTGTAGTGAATCCTCTTTACCTGCTGTACTATACATCTCTTTACCTACAAAACTTTCCCAATATACTGATAACCCTGTTGTCCTCAGCACACTTAGGACTTGGTATCAATTTAGACGACATTTTAAATTTGTAGGTGCATCCTCTTTGTGTCCTTTAGTGAACAACCATCTATTTCCCCCATCGTGTTTGGACTCCTCATTTTCAGTGTGGTATGACAAGGGTATTAAACAAGTTTGAAATTTGTATTCTGATGGTGTGTTTGATAGCTTTGCCAAATTGGCATCCACTTACGATCTCCCCTTGACACATTTCTTTGGTACTTTCAATACGGAATTTCGTTTCTAGATGTTTTTCGTGATTTCCCTTCTGCTCCTCCTGAACTGGCCTGGGAAGACCTGTTTTCAAATAACCTGCATCAGAGAGGAATGATTTCTAAGATTTATGATTTTATTTTGACGCAAGGTAGTGGGTCGAGTAATAAAATTAGGAATGCGTGGGAAATGGAATTAGGAGTACAAATAAGTGAGGAGTGTTGGGAACATGCTATAGGGAGGGTACAGACTACCACGTCTTGTGCTTGTCTTGGACTTATACAGTTCAAAGTTTTAAATAGAGTCCATCTGTCCAAGTCGAGATTGTCTGTGATGTATCCGGATGTAGAGGACAAGTGTGATAAATGCCATAGCTCTCCCTGTCATCTTGGCCATATTTTTTTCTTCTGCCCTGAACTCCATGGTTTTTGGCCTGGCTTTTTTACCATCATGTACACTATTCTCAGGGTAGATTTAAAGCCTTGTCCATTGATTGCGATATTTGGGATTCCTGAAGCTTCAATTCCTTTGAGCTCGATACAAAAGGATGTTATTGCTTTCACATCCCTTATAGCAAGACGTTACCTACTGTTACATTGGAAGTTTTCTAAATAACCATCTATCTCCCAGTGGATAAAGGACGTGATGTTTTTTTCTGAAACTTGAGAAAATAAGATATACGATGAATGGTTGTACAGATAAGTTTTTTCATAAATGGCATCCCTTTATTGCATACTTTATGGAGTTACAGACACTACCTACTTAAAGGTTGGTGCCTGTTGTTGAATTTTATAATATGTCTATAACCAGCGACAGTTAATGGGTAGCCATGATGAGCCGGAGGGGTGGGTTGTGGGTTCAGTTTTGTTTTTCTTTGTATAAAAAGAAGAAAACTCTGTGAATATTTACTGCTGGTGCTCATTTTGTTTGTGTTTTTGGGAAATGGTGGGGAGGACAGAACAGAAAAGGCGATTTAGATAAGCTTAGCAGTTCAACAGAAATGCTCAGCAGAAGGTCAGCAAAAATGTTTAATAAAAAAGAAATGTAGAAATGTTCAATAAAAATTAAACTTTAGAAATGTTCATTAGAAATGTTTAGCAGAAAAAATTTGCAGAAATGTATAGCAGAAATGTTTAGCAGAACTGGTCATTAGAAATGTTTAGCAAAAATTGTTCAGTAGAAATGTAGAAATGTTCATCAGAAGTGTTCAGCAGAAATGTTCAATACAAATGAAACTTTAAAAAAATAAAATTATTTAAGTAATCTCAACATCTCTAATCAAAGGAATAACATCTCTCATAAAAGGTTCTTCCCCTCTCATGTTTAGTTAATCTGTAAAAGCGTTCTAGTCTGTTGTCTTTTAAAAATTACAAGCTTCTCTCCTTTCCCTGAGTTGCGTGACCCGGACCTGGGCCCAGGATTTACACCCCTCTCTATCCAGACCTGGATTTTACTATACTACATTCAGTGGTATTAGGGGTTTGAGGCCTCTCATCCACCTGTTTCCTATCTGACCCTGAATATAAACTACATCCAGCAGTATCGCAGGACTTTTGCTCACACAACACATATACAATTTCATTAAAACAACCTAATATAATCAGTTTACACTTCTCTTACCTTTTCTCACTCACTCAAGGTTCTTTTGGAGACCAATTCAGCCCATCTTCCCACCCCGGGGTTAACCACTCGTGGCAACATATCACTAAGACAGAACTTTGAAGTAACAGGTGTCTGTAATACCTTTTTTCCTACACGGCCTATCTGTTGCTTAGAGAGTGAAGTCCCACGGGAGAGATTACAGATATAATATAGATCTTAGCCCAGTCCTAGCTGGGTGCCAAATGAAGGCCTATTATTATAATTTAGCCTATTACCCAAAGACAATTAAAATTAGAAGCAAATACTCACATCCGTAAACCCAATTGGAGATAGAAAAAAGACGATCAGCTGTGAGTGAGGAAAAGCAAGGGTCCAGTTTTTATTTCGGTCCACCACACGAGATCCACACCAATGAGAATTCCCAGAAGTGATCTGATAACTGGAGCTTAAGCTCAAGTATTTATAGTTTGTGTACAGAGAAAATAACCAATAAATTTCAGAAAGATTAGGATCTCATTACCAATAGGGTTAAAAAGAGCTCATCTACATTCGCCATGAGGATTAAAACAGCTTCTGAGAAAGTTACCATGAGGATTACAAAGGCCTCCCAAACAGTTACTATTAGGAAAGAAAACGAGCCTCTCACGATAACC
The DNA here is from genome assembly GCA_012411365.1 of Ameiurus melas. NCBI lineage: Eukaryota > Metazoa > Chordata > Actinopteri > Siluriformes > Ictaluridae > Ameiurus > Ameiurus melas. The sequence continues at coordinate 35,685,953 of CM022756.1, read as the reverse complement.
ATTAGGATTGAAAATTGGAGAGAGAGAAAAGAAAACAATTTGGAGCAACGACCTTGTTCTCACCGGTGCAGTGTGATGTAGATATACAGTACGTATAAATAGCTCCTCACGGTTCTCTCCCAAACATTCAAGGCCCATGTCTATAGCATGCCCGACCCCTCCTTGCAAGACAAGAATCTTTTATCCTCTGCATTATGAGTAAGTGTCTTTTACCTTTTTTCTGTTTATCTCGTTTATAATTTACTTTCATATCTGTTTTATATTTCTATTTTATATATGGTTATATTACTTGCACGTGGTTTACTGTACTCCCTACTTCATAATATTATTAAATTATCCTTATAATATCTTAATACTATTTTTTCTTGTAAAGTTGTAATGTTCTGTGTGTGTGCGTTCGGGCCTTTGGGAGGGTGTGTTAGAGAGAGAGGGAGAGTGTGTGTGTGTGTGTGTGTGCTATGTCAGCACGCCTGACCTTGAATGTGTAAGAGAGTGTGTGTTTTCTTAACGCTCTTATATTTCTCTGTGACTAATAAATCCTAGTGTGTTAATCTTAAAGTGCGAATCCTGTTCATCAATATCCACCTAATACCTCCTCTATGTGTCTAGGTGCCCATTTATTGTAAGGGCTGGATTTGGATTCGAGCACCCGCCACCACTTAAAACGTATTTGTCACTCAAGCCTACCCTGACTAGACTTTCTATTATCCTAATTCATAGTCCTAATAACCTTTTTTCTCCCTCTCTCCTTTTGCTGAGCCACACACGAATTTATGGAGATACTGGAGATCCAGATACTTTCCGCCTCTGGATGGAGCTCAAATCTTCTCCAATTCCAGACTGCTGGGACCACGGCTGCTCCTAAGGCCATACAGACTTCTTATAAGTCAATACTGTACTATCTGTTGTTATCTATATGAGGATGGGTTCCCTTCTGAGTCTGGTTCCTCTCAAGGTTTCTTCCTCTTAAAACATCTTAGGGAGTTTTTCCTTGCCACCGTCGCAACTCAGTGGTTTTCTCAGTTGGGATAAATTCACACCTTTAATATCTGAATACCATGTTGATATTTCTGTAAAGCTGCTTTGAGGCTATGTCTATTCTAAAAAGCGCTATACAAATAAAATTGAATTGAATTATGTTGATGTAAGAGGAAAGAAAATTTGGTAACACTTTAGAATAAGGGTTCACAAATAAGCATATATTAATGAGTGAACTAATGCTTACATGATGATCAGTTAATACATGAGCTAATACTTTAATGTATCATGAAATAATGAAGTGTCTACCTTAACATACAACTGAGTCATGTGTACACAGCCATTATTAATTGTACTCTTAAGTATTAATTATCTGTTATTTGTTCTGTTAGTTAATATCATTATTAATGATAATATCAGTATTATTTATAATTACAATAGTTTGCACTATGAAGGTACTACTTGGTAACATTATAGGTTAGCCCAAATTATAGGCTGTCAGGTAAATTCATGGTTATTTTTCAACATTTACATAGTGTTTGATTACCACCTGTTTTTCTAAATGATGATCCTGTACTCTCAGATTAAAGTGTTATTATTATAAGTGCTATGTTTAAACAAAACTCTTAATTATTATAGTTCTTCTTCTTTTTCTTCTGCTTCTTCTTCTTCTTCTTTTTGTCATGCCACCTCCGACAGAGCGCACTGCGGCGCGGCGCGGCGTGACCTTTTTTGTTTTCATTAGCTTCCTGCCCGAGTTGTAGTTTCTGTTTGAGGATGTCTTTGATTTATCCCAGGTGTCTTTGGTTTAGAGTAATTATGTAGGGTATTTAAACCCCTCGGGTCTATGCGCACGTCGCGCGATATTATTTGTAGTGGAGTTACCTGTGTGAGATGCGGTCTTTGTTTTCATGTCCTATTTCCTGACTCTAGTCCTTCTCACTAACTCAGTATAGACTGCGTTCCTGTGTTTGCTAGTTTGATTAATTGATTTATTAATAAAGACAGTGCTCCTGCACTTACTTTCTGTTGATCCGACTACGTTTCGTAACCCTCTTCTTATTATTATTACTATCATCAGTATGCCCAATGAAGTAAAGTCAGGATGCATGATATCTTTGTTAGTTAGCCTTATGATAATTAATTATTAGCTAATACATCTATGTTGTGAAACTTGTCTGTAGTCAGCATGAATTGATGAATGTTTGCCCCCAAGTAGTCATGATGTAAGTATATGTATACAAATCATTAGTTAACTTATTAACATATCATTAATTTTTCTTAAATTTATTTATATACAAGTTGTCTAATTTATAAACCAATTACTTCACTGACAAACAATATTATTTGATCAGTGTGTTTTATTAAAACACAATTTGTAATATGCAGTTACATATTTTAAGGACTTATCTAATGATTTTTGTGGAATTCTGTTATCAACTATATGTATGTAACAGGATTTCTGTTTCTTTTTTATGTTTTTATCCACCAGTTTTTTTTTTTTTTGTTTTTTTTTTTTATGAAGCCTTGCAAACATAAAAACTTAACTTTGGCTATGTAGAATGTGTACATGGAGTACGTTTCAAAACAAAACAAAACTGCATTACATATCAATTTGTACACTCTGCTTTAACTTTTTAGTATTACCTGTAGATATCCATGACAATAAGCTGATCTTTGCTTACTCAAAAAGTGAGTAAGCACTTCTCCCTCTCTTACGGCCTTGCTGCATTTTTTTTGCCTCTGTGACTTTTATGTCAGCATACCCTATAAAAAATTTAATTTAAAAAAGTGATTGAAAATCAAAATTCAGAGAATATAATGCCTGGAATTGTAATTCATTGTAGTGATTCATGGATTGTGATGATGATGATCAGTGGGTGGTGTTACGAAACAGGACTGGAGGTGGATGCAGGTGCAGGTCAAAATCTTTATTAATAAACTCACAAACAAAACACAGGGAGCATGGTCTATACTTACTATACGTAAACACTGGATACCCAGCTACGACCACTAGCATGCTACACATACAAGCTACAACATTTTTGTCAAGATGTTATAGATCAGTAAATTACCATGAAGCTTCATATAAGGTGTTTGTATATCGATGATCTGATAGAGACATTGACTGTAGCTGCTGTTGTGATTGTATCTCAAAATGTTTTACATCTATCGAATCAGGAGAATCTTATCTTTACAAAGACATGAGTACCTTCGTACACACTGTACAAAGCTGTGTAGATAGCATAGATTTGCTCATAACATGGCAACAATGTGCTGGCAGGCCATCAGAATTTTAACAGGATATAGTACATTATCTCACAAAAGTATGTATACCCCTCAGATTTTTGTAAAAATTTGATTATAACTTTTCATGTGACAACACTGAAGAAATGACACTTTGCTACAATGTAAAGTAGTGAGTGTACAGCTTATTTAACAGTATAAATTTGCTGTCCCCTCAAAATAACTCAACACACAAAAGTGAGTACACCCCTAAGTATAAATGTCCAAATTGGGCCCAATTATCCATTTTCCCTCCCCGGTGTCATGTGACTTGTTAGTTCTATGTATATGCTTCATTATTTCATGATGCGTTAAGTATTAGCTCATGTATTAATTGATCATGTAAGCATTAGTTCAGTAGTTAATATATCCATATTTTTGTACCTTATTGTAACGTGTTACCAAAGTATGTTTGTTAAAAATATTATGCTGTGATTCATGATCAAGCATCTAATCAAATTTAACTAATAGGACAGTAAGTGAATTTGTCATGTGAATATACCAGCTTTCCAAGCACTAATTTAGATTAGCTGTTACCTTTTAGTTGTTCCATCTTATTTGGTTATTGCTTTACATTTATTAATGTTACTGTTTTTGTACAGAAAAAAAATACATATACACAGTGATAAACTCTGCAGCACTGAGATTTATCTGTTTGCTCATATTAAATGACAACCACCAGTCATAAGATCACGTAAATTATATTTGATCAGTTTTATTAAGCATAATTATATGATTAAAAACAGACTTTGCTTAAAAATGAAAAGAAAGGACAAAGAGTCTGTCCAGGCAGCACAGTAGACAGTGTAGACCTGAAAGTGAAGAGTATGTGCTACTTATCAGAAGATTGGGAGTTTAAATCCCTGCAATGCCAAGCTGCTACCATCATCTGGTCAGTTTAAATGCATTACTTTGGATTAAATGAGATGTTAATGTAAAGATAAATGTAGCTCACAGGGAGGAAGTAAAATGCTCAAACCTAATTCTTTAAATCAATTTTACCACACACACACTTCAAGTGAATAGCACTGCAAACTTTTTTTCAATCCAGCACATATGATGTACTGTACATGCACCACTTCCATTTAAAGCCAAATGGCATGGTACTCTTGATATGGTACTCTTGATCACCAGCAGTTATTTTTCCTTCACTATATACCTCCACTATATAATTTTTATTTAATGCAAAAACATTAAAAAAAATCAAAAACAAATTGTATTTTTATCTGCTACACATAATTATTTATCATGCTTTGCACTTCGACAAGCTATCTGTTAGGGCCAAGCCGATTATGCTTCAGTAAGAGTCATCAATCTGCCTGCAACATTGATGACACTGTCATGTGATGCTGTGAGGTGGAGCTTCATGAAACTTTATGATGTTAGCATATTAGAGTACAGAAAGACCTCAGAATATTTTCATTCAGCTAAGACTAGGCATCATGTTCACTGTTATATTCACGTGCCTGTGGCTTTCACTAGGTGAGTTAACGTGACATGAGTTTTTCAGAAATTTTATAAGTTTAATTAGTGATTAATTAGGCTGTGTAGTGTTAGTAAACATCAGACTGTGTGCATGACTCACATTGATTTTTTTTCGTTTGTGTAAAGGTAAACATTATGTTATCTTCTCTATGACAGGTGACTCCATGGCAGATTCAATAGAGACACTTTTCACTTATAAAGTTTTAGATTAAGATGATAATGTTACTCTTTCCTGCAGATACCAAACAAGTGCTACATCAAAGTACTTGCACTGGTACAGACAATATCCAAAATCTAAACCTGAGTTCTTTCTTCATATTTTTCAAACTGGAGCTAAAGTTAATGAAAGTAATAAACAAGTGGATCTGCTCATCTCCTCTGCTGCTGTATCAGACTCTGCACTAGGTGCTGAGGTCAGAATCATTCTGCTGACTCACAACACTGCTGTAAAGCAGTGCTTCAAGTTTGCTGATGACAGTACAGTGTTTTGCCTCATCAGAAAAATAATGTGTCTACCCACAGAGTGAACGGAGATCAGTTTGAGGAGTAATTTAGAAGCAACAATTCATATAATTTTATATGTATAAAAACACACAGCAGATTAACAACCAACATTGTCACTGACAGTTACTATTTAATATCTATCTATCTATCTATCTATCTATCTATCTATCTATCTATCTTTGATATATATATATATATATATATATATATATATAAATATATATATATATATATATAGATATATATATATAAATATATATATATAAATATACAGTGGTGTGAAAAAGTGTTTGCCCCTTCCTCATTTCCTGTTCCTTTGCATGTTTGTCACACTTAAGTGTTTGGAACATCAAACCAATTTAAACAATAGTCAAGGACAACACAAGTAAACACAAAATGCAATTTGTAAATGAAAGTGTTTATTATTAAAGGTGAAAAAAATCCAAACCATCATGGCCCTGTGTGAAAAAGTGATTGCCCCCTAAACCTAATAACTGGTTGGGCCACCCTTAGCAGCAACAACTGCAACCAAGCGTTTGCGATAACGTGCAATGAGGCTTTGCAGCGTCCTGGAGGAGAATTTTGGCCCACTCATCTTTGCAGAATTGTCCTAATTCAGTTACATTAGAGGGTTTTCGAGCATGAACGGCCCTTTTTTAGGTCATACCACAACATCTCAATAGGATTCAGGTCAGGACTTTGGCGGGCCCACTCCAAAGTCTTCATTTTGTTTTTCTTCAGCCATTCGGTGGTGGACTTGCTGGTGTGTTTAGGATCATTGTCCTGCTGCGAGAACCCAAGTTCGTTTCAGCTTGAGTACACGAACAGATGGTCGGACATTCTCCTTCAGGATCTCTTGGTAGACAGCAGAATTCATAGTTCCTTTTATCACGGCAAGTCTTCCAGGTCCTGAAGCAGCAAAACAGCCCCAGACCATCACACTACCACCACCATATTTTACTGTTGGTATAATGTTCTTTTTATGAAATGCAGTGTTCCTTCTACGCCAGATATACTTGGACACACACCTTCCAAAGAGTTCCACTTTTGTCTCATCGGTCCACAGAATGTTGTCCCAAAAGTCTTGGGGATCATCAAGATGTGTTGTGGAGAAATTGAGACGAGCTTTGATGTTCTTTTTGCTCAGCAGTGGTTTTCTCCTTGGAACTCTGCCATGCAGGCCATTTTTGGCCCAGTCTTTTCCTGATGGTGGAGGCATGAACGCTGACCTTAACTGAGGCAAGTGAGGCCTGCAGTTCTTTGGACGTTGTTGTGGGGTCTTTGTTGACCTCTTGGATGAGTCGTCGCTACGCTCTTGGGGTAATTTTGTGCGGCCGGCCACTCCTGGGAAGGTTCACCACTGTTCCATGTCTTCGCCATTTGTGGATAATGGCTCTCACTGTGGTTCGCTGGATTCCCAAAGCTTTGGAAATGGCTTTATAACCCTTTCCAGACTGATAGATCTCAATTACTTTCTTTCTCAATTGTTCCTGAATTTCTTTGGGTCTCGGCATGATGTGTAGCTTTTAAGGATCTTCTGGTGGACCTTACTGTGTCAAGCAGCTCCTATTTAAGTGATGCCTTGATTGTGAACAGGTGTGGCAATAATCAGGCCTGGGTGTGGCTAGAGAAATTGAACTCAGGTGTGGACAACCACAGTTATAGTATGTTTTAACAAGGGGGGCAATCTTTTTCACTTTTCACAGGGCCATGATGGTTTGGATTTTTTCACCTTTAATAATAAACACCTTCATTTACAAATTGCATTTTGTGTTTTCTGTTTGTCACTTGACTATTGTTTAAATTGGTTTGATGTTCCAACCACTTAAGTGTGACAAACATGCAAAGGAACAGGAAATGAGAAAGGGCAAAAAAAACTTTTCCTATATATATATATATATATATATATATATATATATTATATATAGATATATATATATAGATATATATAAAAAGTGTGAGGGAAAGATGTATTTGATCCCCTGCTGATTTTGTACCACTGATAAAGAAATGATCAGTGTATAATTTTAATGGTAGATTTATTTGAACAGTGAGAGACAGAATAACAACCTAGTGTAACACTAAATTTAGCCTTGGTATGTCTGGAGAAGTCGACATTTACATCTACAGGCCGTTCCCTTAATGCTAACAACTTTTTCTAGTCTATCAAGGAGAATAGTATGGTCTATAATATCAAAAGCTACACTCAGGACAAGTAATACAAGCAACGGGACAAAACCCTGATCAGAGGCCAGTAATAGGTTGTTTTACTTTAACTAACGCTGTCTCAGTGCTATGATGAGTTCTAAATCCTGACTGATACATTTCATGACTGTTGTTCCTATGTAAGTATGAGCATATCTGCTGTGCTACAACTTTTTCAAATATATTGGAGATAAAGAAGAGATTTGATATTTGCCTATAGCTGGAAAGTTAACAGGGTTCAAAGTCAGGTTTTTTAATCAAGGGTTTGAATACTGCTAATTTAAGTGATTTAGGTACATAGTCAGTGCTATGGGAAGAATTGATTATATTTAGAAGGGGTTCAATTACTCCAGGAAATATCTGTTAAAAGAAACATGTAGGTAAGGGATCTAGTATACAAGTTGATGATTTTGATGAATAGATTAATGAAGACTAATTCAGTCTCTCTTATTCCAAAGAAAAAATGCATAAAGTATTGTGCACTAGTATTCAAGTCTTAACAGCTAGCGCTAAGCTATTATATTCTTTCCATGGTAATATGACATCTTTTCGAGGATATACTCTCCACAGATAGCTTATTCCTCCACTAAAGTCACATATAGTGCTCTGGTCGACCACTTAACTCACAGTGATTTTACTATACAAAAACAGCAGCTAGCGAATCCACACTTCACGTGCGATTCCACAGGCATGCTCTTCTCTCTTCCTTCTTTCTCGCTCCTGTCCTGTGACTTGTAGCTCACTCCAGATTGGTCCATTAATACAACAAATCAAACTGACCTTTTTTTTACATCCACTCACAGAATACGGTACTATAGCTACTATAGCATTACACGTAATATAGCCAACTCTATTGAATAACTTATTCCAGAACTGAATCATCTTAAATTATGACACTATTTTTTACCTTGCTTCACTTGCCACTGATGGGACAATGAATTGTGAATCATGCCAGCAAATACTAAAATAAAATCTCTGAATCTCAAGAGAAAGTGGGTCATAAAGCAAAACAACAACCCTAAGCACACAAGTAATTCGCCCAAAGAATGGTTAAAGAATATACTTATTTTTTTGGAATGACAAATCAAAGTCCTGGCTTTAATCTAATAGAAATGTTGTGGAAGGACCTGAAGCAAGCAGTTCATGTCAGGAAACCTACCAACAACACAGAATTAAAGCTGTTCCCTTTCAAAGGGAACTTCGACGTTGCATTTAGCATAACAGTATGGGGAGCGCCTTGCGCGCGTGACCGGTATCTGAAGCTTGTGTAAAATCATGCCTCTACTTATAGGCCTGCCATGATCAGGTGACGTGGCAATTAAGCGCGTCGCATGATATATATATACACCTGTGAACCCCGCCGCCAGCCTTATTATCTTCAGCGAGACTGCATGTCTGTGGTTTGTGGTAAAGAAAAGAAACGTTTCATTTCTCCTCTGTATTTCTCAAGATCTCTCAACTTTTCTATCCCCTTTTAAGAAAAGTAAAGGAAAGAGCAAAAGAATGAGCGAGGGAAAGTTCAGAGAGTGTGTTACGCCTTGCCCCCGTTTCATCACGGGAGGAGACGGACATGCTTTCTGCGTGAAGTGTTTGTGCGTAGCGCATGCTACAGCAGCCCTCGAGGGGTCTGACTGTCAGCATTGTGAACGTTTCACGATTAGGCAACTACGCTCCCGGCTCGCTCTCTTCTCACCTGATGGGAGTTGGGTTTCAGAGCCTCGCGGGTCTGGGCCGGCCGCTGTCGAGGCAGCCCGCCGTCTCAGGTCCTGGGGTTCGTGTATGGATTTGGAAGAGGAGCCTGAGACGAGCGCAGCTCTATCTCTTGCTCTGTCTTCCGGGTCCGGCTCTCCGCCTGACTTTGGAGCTCGCGTTGCGACTCCTCCTTCCCTTATGCAAAGCCAAAACACCCTCGCTGACACTGAGGAGGCGGTAGAGGGTGCCATTTCCCTATTAACTGACAGCAGCTCTCAGGCATATAAAGAGCTGCTTGAGGTGATCACTAGGGCGGTCCAGAAGTTGAATCTAGACTGGCCTGGGGAAGAGGAAGTGGCTCGTAGCAGGCTGGATGAGCGTTTCCTCTCCAGTGAAAGTAAACACAAAGCTCCCTCACACTACAGAAAACTCCCCTTTTTCCCAGAAGTGCATGATGAGATTTCACGCTTCTGGAGAAAACCTTACACTAGCCGTGTTTATAACCCCGCAAAGTCTGATTACTCAGCCATCGTGGGGGGTGCGCAGCACGGCTATGCGGTGATGCCAAAGGTGGAGGAGGCGCTTGCGAGCCACCTCTCTCCATCTACGGCGGGTAAGTTAGGGAGGTCAACCTTACCGTCTAAACCGTGTAAAGTCACTTCGGGGTTGGTGGGCAAAGCCTATGCGGCGGGTCTTGCATGTGGGTCCCTGCATACAATGGCAGTGTTGCAGGCCTGCCAGGCAGACCTGCTGAGTGAGCTGGATACTGTTGAGGGAATTGGGCCAGAGGCAGTGGCAGAGCTGCGCCACGCCACAGATTTATCTCTTCGGGCGACCAAGCAAACGCCTCGTCATATCGGCCGTTCAATGGGTAGCCTGGTTGTGGCGGAGAGGCACCTATGGCTCAACCTGTCAGGGATGGGGGACAAAGATAGGGTCTCCTTGCTGAACGCCCCTGTTGAGCCTTCCGGCCTGTTTGGTGGCGCAGTCAATGCCATCTCCGACAGGTTTCGCGACGCAAGACAGCAAACGGCGGCGTTCAGCCGGTTCCTTCCCCGTCGTGTCGAGTTCGCACGGGCCTCCATGAGTGGAGCCCGGGCCAGTGTTGGTGCGAGGGAGATGCAGAAGACGAGTGTGGCGGCCCGCCTCCCCCCGCAGAAAGCCAGGGTGACCGGCCGGCCACAGCCACAGCCTGCTGGGAGGCCTGATCTGAGAATGATCATAAAGGCAAGGCAGGCACGGAAGGAACGGTCCTCATGGGTCACGGAGGGACATATCAGGGGACATGAGGCGGCCGGGACATCCAGCCCCCAGTGCTACTGTAGGGCCTGCCCTGGCCGAGCCCGTCCCACATTTCCAGCCTTCTCTGGTCAGCGAGCTGTCACAGGGCGGCGGAAATCTGATGCTTTCCCTCCAACAAAATGCGGAAAAGCTGACATCACTGAAGGACCATCTGGCAGCGTGGAAACTACTGCCAAATGTGTCCCCATGGGTTCTGTCTACGATAGAAAAGGGCTACCGGGTCCAGTTCAGAGCTCGACCCCCCTGGTTCAGTGGTGTGCTCACGACATCTGTCAGCACAGAGCAGAGCCCAACGTTAGCAAAGGAAATAAGCTCCATTTTGGACAAAGGGGCCATAGAACGTGTACCCCGTTCTCTAAGGGAGGGAGGTTTTTACAGCCGTTATTTCCTGGTCCACAAAAAAGATGGGAGTATGCGGCCAATTTTGCATCTGCGTCATCTGAACCGTACTCTTCGGACATACAGGTTCAAGATGCTAACGCTCAAACTTATCGTGCCACAGATTCAGTCCGAGGACTGGTTTTGTGACGATAGATCTGAAAGACGCATATTTCCACATAGGAATATCGCCCAGTCACAGGAAGTTCCTGAGGTTTGCGTTTGGAGAAAACACATACCATTTTCGGGTTCTTCCTTTCGGGCTGGCTTTATCCCCTCGCACCTTCACAAAGTGCATGAATGCTGCTCTGGCTCCCTTGCGACTCCAGGGCATCCGTGTACTAAACTACCTGGACGACTGGTTAATTCTGGCACGATCCAGGGAACAGGCGGTTCAACATCGAGATGTTGTTCTCGCCCACATGAGGAGCTTGGGGCTCAGGTTGAACCTCAAGAAAAGTATGCGTTCCCCAGTGCAGAAGACAACTTTTCTAGGGGTCATATGGGATTCTACTACGATGAGGGCGTTTCTATCCCCAACACGCGTACAATCGATCCTATCAACCTTGAGCAAGATAAAGTGGGGTCTGGGCATCCCCTCCAGCTTTTACGAGAGGCTGTTGGGCCTTATGGCAGCAGCAGCCAACGTCATACCATTGGGCCTATTGCACATGAGACCGTTTCAGTGGTGGCTGAAGAGTCGAGGGTTTCATCCGAGGATGAAACCGCTGAGAGTAATCAGAGTCACGCGGCGATGCCTACGTACTCTGAGTGTTTGGAGGTGCCCGCAGTTCCTAGCTTCGGGTCACACTCTAGGGGCGTCCCCTTACCGCAAGATGGTAATGACAGACGCGTCCCTCACAGGCTGGGGCGCAGTCTTAAATGGCTGTCCAGCTCACGGTCTTTGGAGCGGCCCTCATCTGAAGTGGCATATAAATCGCTTAGAGATGCGGGCCGTATTCCTAGCACTGAAATTCTTTCTCCCTCAGTTGAGAGGTCACAGTGTGCTAGTTGTGTCAGACAACACAGCTGTGGTCTCGTATATCAACCACCAGGGAGGGTTACGTTCATGCCCCCTGTTCAGTCAGGCGCAACTAATCCTCCTCTGGGGGGGAAGTTCTTGTCAGTGAGTGCAATGTACATTCCGGGCAGTCGGAATGTGGGGGCAGACATCCTGTCGAGGCAGGGGCTGAGGCCCGGGGGGTGGAGGCTCCATCCACAAGTGGTGGAGTCCATATGGCGGAGGTTCGGACGAGCGGAAGTGGATGTGTTTGCCTCCGAGGAGACAACACACTGCCCGCTGTGGTTCGCCCTCACTCCTCCTGCCCCATTGGGACTGGACGCCATGGTGCACACGTGGCCGAGGTCGCGTCTATACGCTTTCCCCCCGATTGCTCTGCTCCCACAAGTTCTAGCGAGAGTTCGCCAAGACCGTCTACATCTGCTGCTAGTAGCACCGTTTTGGCCAGCTCCGAATTTGGTTCTCGGAGATAGTGTCCCTGCGGCCCGGACTCCGGGAGTCCCATCCGCAGGGACCTACTGTCTCAAGCCGGAGGCCTGATCTATCACCCCGGGCCAGAACTATGGAAACTGTGTGGCCGCCTGAGGGCACCAGCTCATAGATTCTGTTCTCACAACTGAGGTTGTAGAGACCATATTAAACGCTAGAGCACCATCCACAAGGAAATTGTATGCGCTCAAGTGCCGGCTTTTTGTCTTGTGGTGTGAGGAACGTCAGTTAGACCCAGTGAACTGCGCAGTGGCTACAGTCCTGGAGTTTCTGCAAGAACATTTTTCAGCAGGGTTGGCTCCTTCTACAATCGGGGTTTATGTGGCCGCCATTTCAGCCAGCAATGCCCCTGTTAATGGAGCCTCTGTGGGGCAGCATCCTCTAACTTCGAGGTTTATGCGCAGTGTCAGACGGTTGAGGCCCATCTGCAGGCCGCGAGTACCTTCTTGGGACCTTTCTGTGGTCTTGGAAGGTCTGTCGGGAGCCCCATTTGAGCCCTTAGAGTCAGCCTCGGAGAAGCTTCTGACTCTAAAGGTAGCTCTTCTATTGGCCCTGACATCTCTCAAGCGAGTGGGGGATCTACAAGCTCTCTCGGTTGCCCCCCCCGCCTTGACTTCGCCCGCGGACTGGCCAAGGCCTTCCTGTATCCTAGGCCGGATTATATTCCTAAAGTGCCTACATCGGCAGCCCACCCTGTGGTGTTACAGGCCTTCTGCCCTCCTCCGTTCCTCACACCGGAACAGGAGAGGTTGCACCTGCTGTGACTGGTAAGGGCCCTCTGCACTTACGTCCACCGCTCCGGCCAGTGGCGTAAGTCAGAGCAGCTGCTGGTCTGCTTTGGTGGCGACAGTAGAGGTGACGCTGTGTCAAAACAGCGCATCTCTACTTGGATAGTGGAAGCAATCTCTATCGCTTACGAGGCGCACGGTCTCGCCACGCCTCTAGGCATAAGAGCTCATTCCACTAGGGCGGTCGCCTCCTCGAAGGCTTTGTCAAAAGGGGTGTCCTTGCACGATGTGTGTTCGGCCGCAGGGTGGTCTACGCCACACACGTTCGTTCGTTATTACAGCCTGGATGTTCATTCCACCCCGGGCTCGAGTGTCTTGCAGTGACCCTCGGGCTTGGGTGTTTTTGGACAGGCCGTACCCTCGGTATGATGGAGTGGGTATTCCCGTTCCCATACTGTTATTTTAAATGCAACGTCGAAGTTCCCTTTGGAAGGGAACGTCGGGGTTACGTATGTAACCCTGTTCCCTGAGAAGGGAATGAGACGTTGCATAGCATTGTCATACCAGGGCAGGCCTGTGAATTGCGTCTTCGCTTCAGATAATAGTGGCTGGCGGCGGGGTTCACAGGTGCCATATATATATCATGCGATGCGCTTAATTGCCACGTCACCTGATCATGGCAGGCCTATAAGTAGAGGCATGATTTTACACAAGCTTCAGATACCGGTCACGCGTGCAAGGCGCTTCCCATACTGCTAAATGCAACGTCTCGTTCCCATCTCAGGGAACAGGGTTACATACGTAACCCCGACGTTCTGTTCTGAGAAATGAGCTAAAATTCCTCTAAGCTGATGTGCAGGACTGATCAACCTTAATGAACAAGGGTGCCATACCAGATTCTGAAAGCAAAAGTTCACATACTTTTGACATAGATATTAGTAATATTGGATCATTTTCCTCAATAAATAACTGACCAAGTACAATTTTTTGTCTCATTTATTTAAAAGGGTTCTCTTTATTTACTTTTAGGACTGATTATGTTTTTGGTCATATTTATGCAGAAATGTATAAAATTCTTAAGGGTTCACAATCATTCAAGCACCACTGTATGTCTGTTGTATCAACTTTAACAGGCAAGTGTCAGTTCCCTCCATTTTAACTAATCTCCTTTTTCATGTAAATGATGTATTAAAGAAAAACATTATCCAGTTCTACTGTCCTCTGATGTTCAGGGTGGCAATTTTACTTTCATTTTTTTTAATACAAAAAACAAGAAAATATGTAGTTGGCAGTTGGTTTAAGAGGTGAAATCAGATTATTCTGTGTTGTATTGGTGACACTGATGCTGTCACTGATACTGTGAAGTGATCTATACAAAGTTATGTTACAGCAGCAGCACTTCCTGGGTGTAGCCTTCTAGAGACGTTTTCTCTCATGTGTAAAGTTCAGCCCTATTATACAGAATCCTCTCAGAGCTGTGTTCAGAAATGGCTCAACTTTACAACTTACTGTACATAGTGAGATACATACCCCCTGAATCTCACTGTAACAACAGGTAATTTACATTCATCAGTTAATTATTTAATCAGTTGAATGTATGAATACCTATGTTTAAAACATTTAGCTATTCTTTTCTAAAGACAATGATTTCTTTGGTTTATGAAAATATTAAATTAAATTATTTTTTTTTTTATCTTCTTTACAACAGCTGATAAAATGTGGCTGCTGGACAAAGATCCCAACATTGTCAGGAAAGAAACAGACACTGTTACTCTGAAATGTTCATATGAGTCAGGCAGCAATTACATTTTGCTTTACTGGTACAAGCAAAATTCTAACAGCCCTCTACAATTTTTTACGATTAGAGGCACAAACAACCACAGATCCTACTATACTTACTAAAGCTCTCAGATTCTGCACTCTTTAACTGTGCATCACAGACCGTTGTTATGTTTTTGTCCAGACTTTCATTGACTCTGCTGCATCTCTAAGAGCAACTTATCAGGTTCCCAGTCTTATAATCTTTACCAACTTATCAGGTTCCCAGTCATGGGGAACCTGGAATCTATCCTTGCTGATATGCACTATTTTGAATTTAAATTATTGAACTTTGCCAGTTTTTTTTCATGATTCATTTGAATACATTTTGCCAGCACAATCATATACAGTGGTGTGAAAAAGTGTTTGCCCCCTTCCTCATTTCCTGTTCCTTTGCATGTTTGTCCCACTTAAGTGTTTCGGAACATCAAACCAATTTAAACAATAGTCAAGGACAACACAAGTAAACACAAAATGCAATTTGTAAATGAAGGTGTTTATTATTAAAGGTGAAAAAAAATCCAAACCATCATGGCCTTGTGTGAAAAAGTGATTGCCCCCCTTGTTAAAACATACTATAACTGTGGTTGTCCACACCTGAGTTCAATTTCTCTAGCCACACCCAGGCCTGATTATTGCCACACCAGTTCACAATCAAGGCATCACTTAAATAGGAGCTGCTTGACACAGTAAGGTCCACCAGAAGATCCTTAAAAGCTACACATCATGCCGAGACCCAAAGAAATTCAGGAACAATTGAGAAAGAAAGTAATTGAGATCTATCAGTCTGGAAAGGGTTATAAAGCCATTTCCAAAACTTTGGGAATCCAGCGAACCACAGTGAGAGCCATTATCCACAAATGGCGAAGACATGGAACAGTGGTGAACCTTCCCAGGAGTGGCCGGCCGCCCAAAATTACCCCAAGAGCGCAGCGACGACTCATCCAAGAGGTCACAAAAGACCTTACAACAACGTCCAAAGAACTGCAGGCCTCACTTGCCTTAGTTAAGGTCAGCGTTCATGCCTCCACCATCAGGAAAAGACTGGGCAAAAATGGCCTGCATGGCAGAGTTCCAAGGAGAAAACCACTGCTGAGCAAAAAGAACATCAAAGCTCGTCTCAATTTCTCCACAACACATCTTGATGATCCCCAAGACTTTTGGGACAACATTCTGTGGACCGATGAGACAAAAGTGGAACTCTTTGGAAGGTGTGTGTCCAAGTATATCTGGCGTAGAAGGAACACTGCATTTCATAAAAAGAACATTATACCAACAGTAAAATATGGTGGTGGTAGTGTGATGGTCTGGGGCTGTTTTGCTGCTTCAGGACCTGGAAGACTTGCCGTGATAAAAGGAACTATGAATTCTGCTGTCTACCAAGAGATCCTGAAGGAGAATGTCCGACCATCTGTTCGTGTACTCAAGCTGAAACGAACTTGGGTTCTGCAGCAGGACAATGATCTTAAACACACCAGCAAGTCCACCACCGAATGGCTGAAGAAAAACAAAATGAAGACTTTGGAGTGGCCTAGCCAAAGTCCTGACCTGAATCCTATTGAGATGTTGTGGTATGACCTTAAAAAGGCCGTTCATGCTCGAAAACCCTCTAATGTAACTGAATTAGGACAATTCTGCAAAGATGAGTGGGCCAAAATTCCTCCAGGACGCTGTAAAAGCCTCATTGCACGTTATCAAAGCAAAACGCTTGGTTGCAGTTGTTGCTGCTAAGGGTGGCCCAACCAGTTATTAGGTTTAAGGGGCAATCACTTTTTCACACAGGGCCATGATGGTTTGGTTTTTTTCACCTTTAATAATAAACACCTTCATTTACAAATTGCATTTTGTGTTTACTTGTGTTGTCCTTGACTATTGTTTAAATTGGTTTGATGTTCCGAAACACTTAAGTGTGACAAACATGCAAAGGAACAGGAAATGAGGAAGGGGGCAAACACTTTTTCACACCACTGTACATTCAGACCCTACGGACAATTTAGACACACCAAACAACCTACCATACTTTGAACTGGGGGAGGAAACCCCCGCAGCACGGGGAGAGTATGCAAACTCCATACACACCTGGAGGTGTGAAGCGATCTTGCTAACCATTAAACTACCATGCACCCTTGTGCATGTTGTTTCGGATGTTGCTGATGTGCACTATTTTGAATTTAAATTATTGAACTTTTCTTGCCAGTTTTTTTTTCATGATTCATTTGAATACATTTTTAGTCATTTAATGTATTCATTCATGCATGTACACATAAATTCATGTTACTTTGATGGATGTGAGTTAAGGATACTTTTACAAACACTCTTCCCAGACATGAGTCTAATTTTATAAAAACATCAAAGATTAAACGAGTTATTAATGATTAATAAGGGAATTGCTATTTTTGTTCTTGATGAATATGGGTCAATGTTTTATTTATGTAATCTAAAATATAATTACGTTGCATTTAGCAGTATGGGAACGCCTTGCGCGTGACCGGTATCTGAAGCTTGTGTAAAATCATGCCTCTACTTATAGGCCTGCCATGATCAGGTGACGTGGCAATTAAGCGCGTCGCATGATATATATATATGACACCTTTGAACCACGCCGCCAGCCTTATTATCTTCAGACTTATTATCTTATTATCTTTCAAATCTGGAAAAGGAGCCGGAGACGAGCGCTGCTCTATCTCTCTCTCTGTCTTCCGGGTTCAGCTCTCCGCTGGATTTTGGAGTTCGCGTCGCGACTCCTCCTCCCGCTATGGAAAGCCAAAGGGGTAATAACGCCCCCTCTCTGACTCCGACGAGTTAGAAGGATGTGTTAAGAACTGAGAGAAGCGTATAGAGAGCTGCTTGAAGTGATTACCCAGTGAAAATACTTCACACTGCAGAAACTCCCCTGTCTTCCAGAAGTTATGACAAAATTTCACTTCTGGCGGAAAACCATGCTTAAGCCATAGTCATAACTCCACGATGTTGGATTATTTGGCCATTGTGGAAATGAATGGCATGGCAATTTAGCTATGCCCGAGGTGGAGGAGGTGCTTGCTAGCTACCTCTCTCCACCGATGGCAGGTAATTACAGGGGCCGGCTTGCATCCAAGGTGGCATTGGTGGGCAAGCCTATGCAGTAATAGTCTTGCTTGTGGGTCACTGCAGACAATGACAGGGTTGCAGGCCTACCAAGCAGACCTGCTGAGTGAGATCGACTTATGGCAAAAAAAAAAAAAGTTGTCTCAAGCTCATCCGGGTGTCCACGAGTGGAGCCTGGGCCAGCACTAGTATGGGGGAAACCCAGAAGGCGAGTATGGCAGCCCGCCAACCCCTGCACACAGCCAGGGGAACCGGGCGACCACAGTCGCGTCTGCTGTTGGGCATATGGGAATATGTGGCCAATTTAAGATCTGCATCATCTGAACCGTACTCTTCAGACATACAGTTTCAGAGGCTGATGTTCAAACGTATCGTGCCTCAGATCCAGTTCGAGAACTGGTTTGTGGCAATAGGTCTAAAAGGTGCATGTTCCGCATAGGAATATTGCTAGCTTTATCCCCTCGCACCTTCACAAAGTGCATGGATGTCACTCTGGCTCCATTGGGACTCCAGGGCATCTGTGTACCAAGCTACCTGGATGACTGGTTAATTCTAGCACGATCCAGGGAGCTGGCGGTTCAACATTGAGATGTTGTTCTCACCCACGTGAAGAACTGGGGGCTCAGGTTGAATCTCAGAAAAGTTGGTTTTCCCCGGTGCAGTGGACAACTTTTCTAGGGGTTATAGGATTCTACTACGATGAGGGCGTTTCTATCCCCAACAGGCGTAGTGTCAATCCTATCAACACTGAGCTAGATAAAGCTGTATTTTGGTAAATAGGGTGGAATCCACACATGTGGCTGAGGTCACATCTGTATGCTGCCCCCCCATCACTGCTCCCACTAGCTCTAGAGAGAGTTCGCCAAGATAGCCTGCTAATAGCACCTTTTTGGCAGCTTGAACATGGTTCTGAGAGATAATATCTCTGCGAGATAGCACTCCTTGGGAGATTCCCGTCCGCAGGGATTCACTGTGGACCCAATACCTGTGCAATAGCTACAGTCCTGGAGCTCCTACAATAACATTTCTCAGCGGGGTGAGCTCCTTCTACAATCAGGGTTATGTGGCCGCCATTTCGGCCAGCCACGCCTTGTTGAGGGAGCCTCTGTGGGGCAACATCCTCTAACTTCGAGGTTCATGCATGGTCTCAGATGGATGAAGCCCATCTGCAGGCCACGCATACCTTCCTGGGACCTTCTATGGCCCTGGAAGGTCTGTCGGCTGCCCCATTCGAGCCCCTAGAGCGGATCTACTGTCTCAAGCCGGAGGGCTGATTTATCACGCTCGGCCAGAACTCGGCAACTGTGGGTCTGGCCCCTGAGGGGCACCAGCTCATAGATTCGGGTCTCGCAACTGAGATTGTTGAAACCATGTTAAAAGCTAGAGCACCATCCACAAGGAAAGCGTATGCACTCAAGTGTCAGCTTTTTGTCTTGTGGCATGAGGGACGTCACCTAGACCCAGTGAACTGCACAATTGCTACAGTCCTGGAGTTCTTACAGAACGTTTCTCAGCGGGCTAGGCTCCGTCTTCAATCAGGGTATTTGGCCGCCGTTTCGGCCAGCCATGACCCTGTTGATGGAGCCTCTGTGGGGCAACATCCTCTACCTTTGAGGTTCATGCGTGGTGTCAGACGACTGCGGCCCATCTGCAGGCCATGCATACCTTCCTGGGACCTTCTATGGTCCTGGAAGGTCTGTCGGCTGCCCCATTCGAGCCCCTGGAGTGGATCCCATCCACAAGGAAATCAAATGCACTCAGGTGTCAGCTTTTGTCTTGTGGCATGTGGAACGTCACCTAGACCCAGAGAACTGTGCAATTGCTACAGTCCTGGAGTTCTTACAGAACGTTTCTCAGCGGGCTGGGCTCCTTCTACAATCAGGGTTACTGGACCACTGCTTCGGCCAGCCATGCCCCTGTTGATGGAGCCGCTGTGGGGCAACATCTTCTATCTTCGAGGTTCGTGTGTGGTGTCAGACGGCTGCCGCCCATCTGCAGGCCGCGCATACCTTCCTGGGATCTCCTGTGGTCCTGGAAGGTCTGTCAGGTGCCCCATTTGAGCCCTTAGGGACCTACCATCTCAAAAGCCGCAGGGTTGATTTAGTGGTGGGCTCCTTCTACAATCAGGGTTATGTGACCGCCTTTTCGGCCAGCCACGCCCCTGTTGAGGGAGCCTCTGTGGGGCAACATCCTCTAACTGCGAGGTTCATGCATGGTGTCACTTGGCTGAGGCCTATCTGCAGGCTGTGCATATTTTCCTGGGACCTTCTGTGGTCCTGGAAGGTCTGTCAGCTGCCCCTTCGAGCCCCTAGAGTGGATCTTATCTACAAGGAAATTGTATGCACTCAAGTGGCGCCTTTTTGTCTGGTGGTGTGAGGAACGTCAGCTACACCCAGTGAACTGCGCAATCCCTACAGTCCTGGAGTTCTGACAAGAACGTTTCTCAGCAGGTTGGCTCCTTCTACTATCGCGGTTATGTGGCCGCCATTTCGGCCAGCCCTGCCCCTGTTGATGGAGCCTCTGTGGGGCAACGTCCTCTAACTTCGAGGTTCATGAGTGGTGTCAGACGGCTGAGGCCCATCTGCAGGCCATGCATACCTTCCTGGGACCTTGCTGTGGTCTTGGAAGGTCTGTCAGGGACCCCATTTGAGCCCTTAGAGTCAGCCTCTGAGAAGCTTCTGGACTCTAAAGGTAGCACTTTTACAGGCCCTGACATCTCTCAAGCGAGTGGGAGGTCTACAAGCTCTCCCTGTTGCCCCTCCTGCCTTGACATTACCCCTAGATAAGCCAAATCCTTCCTGTACCATAGGCCGGATTATATTCCTAAAGGGCCTACATTGGCTGCCCACCCTGTGGTGTTGCAGGCTTTCTCCCCTCCTCTGTCCTCTGACCAGAACAAGAGAGGATGCTCCCGCTGTGTCCAGTAAGTGCTCTCTGTACTTACGTCACCGCTCCGGCCAGTGGCGTAAGTCAGAGCAGCTACTAGTCTGCTTTGGCAGCGACAGGCTCAGTGATGCTGTGTCAAAGCAGTGCATCTCTACTGGGATTGTTGAAGGCTTTGTCCAAAGGGGTTTCCTTGCAGGATGTGTGTGCGGCTGCAGGGTGGTCTATGCCTCACATGGTCATTTGTTATGACAGCCTGGATATTCATCCCTCCCCAGGCTCGAGTGTCCTGCACTGACCCTCGGGTTTGGGTATTTTTGAACAGGCCGTACCCTCGGTATGACTGAGTGGGTATTCCCGTTCCCATACTGCTAAATGCAATGTCGAAGTTCCCTTTGAAAGGGAACATCGGGGTTATGCATGTAACCCTGTTCCCTGAGAAGGGAACGGTGAAGTTGTCCTGTCCCTTTAGCAGAAAAACACCCCTAAAGCATAATGTTTCAACCTCCATGTTTGACAGTGGAGATGGTGTTCTTGAGGCCGTAGGCAGCATTCCTCCTCCTCCAAACAGAGAAGAGCTCCATTTTGGTCTCATCTGACCACAAGACTTTCACCCACTTGTCCTCTGAATCGTTCATTGGCAAACTTCAGACAGGCATGTATATGTGCTTTCTTGAGCAGGGGGACATTGTGGGCGCTGCAGGATTTCAGTCCTTCACAGCGTAGTGTGTTACCAATTGTTTTCATGGTGACTATGGTCCCAGCTGCCTTGAGATCATTGACAAGATCCTCCCGTGTAGTTCTGGGCTGATTCCTCACTGTTCTCATGATCATTGCAACTCCACAAGGTGAGATCTTGCATGGAGCCCCCAGGCCGAGGGAGATTGACAGTTCTTTTGTGTTTCTTCCATTTGCGAATAATCGCACCAACTGTTGTCACCTTCTCACCATGCTGCTTGGCAATGGTCTTGTAACCCATTCCAGACTTGTGTAGGTCTACAATCTTGTCCCTGATATCCTTGGAGAGCTCTTTGGTCTTGGCCATGGTGGAGAGTTTGGAATCGGATTGATTGCTTCTGTGGACAGGTGTCTTTCATACAGGTTACAAGCTGAGATTAGGATCGCTCCCTTTAAGAGTGTGCTCCTAATCTCAGCTTGTTGCATGTATAAAAGACACCTGGGAGAAATAAATCTTTCTGATTGAGAGGGGGTCAAATACTTATTTCCCTCATTAAAATGCAAATCAATTTTTGACATAACATTTTTTCTAGATTATCTTTTTGTTATTTTGTCTCTCACTGTTCAAATAAACCTACCATTAAAAGACTGATAATTTTTTTTTGTCAGTGGGCAAATGTACAAAATCACCAGGGGATCAAATACTTCTTTCCCTCACTGTAGTCATAGTCATATGTTTTGGTTTGTTAGTTTAGTTCATGCTGGTTTCTCAGCTACCAGTTCCTCGCTGTAATTTATGCTTCACGTTTTGTATCTCAACCCTGTTTTCCGTGACCATGACCTTGATTCCTGCCTTGCCCTGTGTATGCCTGTTTGCCAATCCCCTGACCTTTTGCCTGTTACTGGATTATGTTTATAGATCACATTTTGGGTTTATATGCTTGTCTCTCTCCTAAATAAAACTTGTTCATACTGCGCTTGCATCCGTCTGAACTTCCTAACATCACAAGACATGACAGGTATAAGAGAATGTTTGTTTCTGAAATTACTTTTTGTGGTATTGTTTTATTTGAGGTTAAGGATGTTTTGGGTGAATTACCTCTGAAAAAAAAGTGTATCAATGGTTAATATTGGGCATGTGTTTGTGTTTCTATGTGGGGGATTTCATTTGTATAACCACATTGTTAGAAAAAGCATGATGTTTGAATGTATACATATGAGTAGAATATGTGTTTGTCAAATAAATGAAAACAAGGGGGCGGCTTTACAGGTGGTAGAGCGGGTTGTCCACTAATTCTAGGTTTGGCGATTCGATTCCCAGCCTGTGCGATTCCACATGCTGAAGTGTCCTTGGGCAAGACAATGAACCCCAAATTGCTTCTGATGACAAGTTAGTACCTTGCATGGCAGCTCTGCTACCATTGGTGTGTGTGTGAATGGGTGAATGAGGCACAGTGTAAAGTGCTTGGGATAAAAGCGCTATATAAGTGCGCCATTTACCATTTAGCAAATGTTGACTAGGTTTTTTGGAAGACTGGTTTGACTTTGAATAAAAAACAATTAGGAGGTAAAACGTTTTTAAAAAATAATAATGTTTAGAAGAATCACATGAATTACATGTATTTCAAACACAACCCTTTAGGAGGTAAAAATTATTAAAAGAGCTGTTTAAAAGGATCCCTGTTAGATGACTTCTAAACCTTACTAGATAAAAACTTTTAAAAGAGCTGTTTAAAAGAATTGCGTGTATTACATGACTTCTATACATAACCCTTAGGAGGTAAAATGTTAAAATGTTGGCTAAAATAATCGCCTGTATTGTTTAAACTAGAAGATAAGTTTGCTCAAGTTTGTCAAGTTAAAAATAAATTCACCTCTCTCTCTCTCTTTACACTCCGCCCATCCACACGCTTGCTTCACTGGCAGACAGTTTTTGTAGATTGCGTACATTTATGACTCTACCAGCCTTGTCTGTATGTGTATATAATTTAGCAGAAAAGCTACCTTTAGAGTCAAGCTTCTCAGAGGCTGACTCTAAGCGCTAAAATGGGGCACGTGACAGAACTTCCAGGACCACAGAAGGTCCCAGTAAGGTATACCCGGACTGCAGATGGGCTTCAGCTGCCTGACATCATGCATAAATCATCAAGTTAGAGGATGTTGCCCCACAGAAGCTCCCTCAACAGGGGCATGGCTGGCCGAAATGGCAGCCATGTAAACCTAGTTTGTAGATGGAGCCCACACTGCTGAGAAACATTCTTGTAAGTACTCCAGGACTGTAGCTATTGCGCAGTTCAATGGATCTAGCTGGTGTTCCTCATACCACAAGACATAAAGCCGCCACTTGAGCACATGCAATCTGAATGTGCGACTATGTGAGAGTTTAACTCACCGGGACTGTGTGAGGGTGGTGTGCAGGGCTAGTGTATGGGAGTGTGTGTTAGCAGTAGGAGAAGTTGTGGGGCATGAGAACTGTCTAGATACGGGCGACTGGTCTCCCCCATAAAGAAATTCCCCCTTGGCTGTAAGTCCCCACTGGTTACACACTTGGTGTCTTTTTAAAGAATGGTTTTAAGATTCTGAAAGATGGAGCAGAAGAACTAAACATAATGTTTAAATTCAGTGTACAACGTTATGGCTACAGCACTTTTGTTTCTTCGGATGTAGACGTAAAATATTTTAAATGTGGTAAAATAGGGCATCTTGTCCAGGCCTGTCCTGAGAGAGAGGGTGACTCCGGTGTTTTTGAGTGATCAGGGCATGATGTATCTCCAGGACCCAGTCTGGAGCCCATGAGGGCTGCACCAACCCCAGAGAAGCCCTGCTTGCCTGAACTGGGTCCGGAAAGGGCTTTCTTGGCCGAACTAGAGAAACCAGCATGACCGATAAAGGCACAGTTGATTCTGGCACAGTGCTGGAGAAACCTGCACCGGCAGAGGCAGGTATAGCGGTGCAGAGCAGTCGCTCAGAAGCACTTGTCACTACATCAAGGCAGGGGGATGGGGGAGACGTGGAAATGGAGGACAAACCCATGTTTAAAATACCAAACAAGCGGAATGTTCGCCTCACACCTCCAGGGTCCGGGGTTCAATTTCCGCCGGGGCCGTGTGCGTGGAGTTTGAATGTTCTCCTCGTGCTGTAGGGGGTTTTCTCCGGGTTTCCTCCCCCAGTCCAAAGACATGCATGGTAGGCTGATTGGTGTGTCTAAAAGTGTCCATAGTATATGAATGGGTGTGTGAGTGTGTATGGGATGGTGCCCTGCGATCGACTGGCACCCTGTCCAGGGTGTTCCCCCATGACCCTGAAGAAGGAATAAGCGGTAGAAAATGGATGGATTGATGGAGCTTTTATTGACAAATAAATCTTTCGTCTGAGGAAACTGATCACTAAAGTAAGCAAGGAAACTTCTGATTATGACCAGTAGAGTGTTTGGTGTGTTTTTTTTTATCAGAATGGGTATTATCATCTGCTTTTTTTTTGTACAATTTATTCTTATGACTTGGATTCATATTGCAAGTTTAAACATCAACGGGGCAAGAGAGCACGAAAAGCGTGTAAAGTTGTATGAGTTATTAAAGCGGAAGTGTATTGATGTAGCTATGTTGTAAGAAACATAGCAATGTCAACAATGCTACTAACTGGATGAATGAGTGGGGTGGGCTAGCAATTTTAAGTCATAATACATCAATTAGTGGTGTGAGTGCCTTACTGTTTGCTAGCAATTTTATACCCAGTTCTTATACAGTAGATGAAGTTTTAAATGGGAGGCTTTTAAAAGTTAGAGCTTTTTATGAGAATGAGAGTTTTGTTTTTATTTGTGTGTATGTTCCAACCAGTGCAGTGGAGAGAATGAGTTTCTTAAATAAACTAGACAGTGTCATTGCTGACTGCAACACTGCTGATATTTTAATTTTGGGTGGGGATTTTAACTGTACAACAGATAAATTGGACAGGAACCATACATAACCTCATGTGGCCTCTCATAAGTGCCTGTGGGAGATGATGGAGGCTCATGAACTAAATGACATATGGAGAACTTTAAATAAAAATCAGAGAAAGTACACGTGGGCCCACTCTATAGATAACGCACTGTCCCTGGCAAAACTGGATAGCTTTTTGGTTTTAAACATCAGTTGACAAAATGTTTTTTGTTCTAGTAGGCCTCTCTGATCACAGCATGGTACAGTGTATTGTCAGTAAAAAAAAAAAAAAAAGTAAAATCAAAGTGCTTACTGGCATTTTAAAGCTGCACTTTTGGAGGACACTAATTTTAGAGAATCTTTGATTTATTTCTGGAAATCTGAGTAGGTGGCTTTTAGTTCTGTACAACAGTAGTGGGATGTAGCTAAAGCTCAAATTAAAATTTTGTCAACAGTACACTCTTAATGTGACAAGAGACATTGTCAGATCTCTTAGAGCCCTGGAGACTGGAATAGATGGGCGCCAGGCATAGACGGTCTCCCTGTAGAGTTCTACAAAGCCTTCTGGGCAGTTGTAGGGCAGGATATAATAGAAGTGTTTCTAGACAGTGTGAAGGGAGGTGAGCTCCCATTGAGCTTCAAGGGAGCCGTCCTGACCCTCCTGCTGAAAAAAATTAGTCTTGACGCACTTGAAGAACTGGTGCCCGGTCTCACTGCTGTGGACTGACTATAAGCTGCTCTCAAAAGCATTAGCTTCAAGACTGACTAATGAAATGGAGCAAATCACTCACCATGACCAGAAGTACTGTGTGCCTGGCAGGTCTATAATTGATAATGTATACTTAATTCGTGACATTTTGGACGTCTCTAGGCTATTGACTTAAAGACTGGTCTTAATTTTCTAGATCAGGAAAAGGATTGTGGCCGGGTTGAACATGATTACTTGTGGAAGGTGCTGGAAACCTTTGGTTTAACCAAGGTTTCATAGCCATGATCAAGACTTTGTACAGTGAAATTGAGAGTATACTGAAGATTACTGGTGGTTTGTGTGCCACGTTTAAAGTTAAAATTGAACCTCTTTAATTTAAACTGAGAAATCAACTTTCTGGTTTTAAAATATCTCACTCCAGTGCTTCACTCTGTCTCTCGGAATATGCAGATGACCAGGTTGTAATGCTGGGAGCATTAACTGATGTGAACATTCTAATTGATATTTTAAAAGATTTTAAGATTTTATCATCTTCCAAGGTCAATTGGGCCAAAAACAAAGATTTCAGTTGGAGAGTGGGTTGGTGGGCAGCCCACATTACCACCTGGTTTGGTGTGGGAAAAGGGTGGTTTTAAATACTTGGGTGTTTATCTAGACAGCACTGAGTTAAATAAAAATTGGAAGGGTATTGTTGAACATGTGAAGGGCAGACTGAGCAGGTGGAAGTGGCTGGTCCCAAAAATGTCTTACAGGGAACGAACACTGGTCATCAATAACTTGGCAGCATCAACCCTGCGGCAAAAGCTGGCATGTGTGGATCCACTGGCAAACCTGCTCTCAAACGTCCAGGCCCTGCTGGTGGACTTCTTCTGGGACAGACTACACTGGATCCCTCCAAGTGTCATCTGCTCAAGGAGGAGGGGAGACAGGAGCTGGTCTATGTAGCCAGCAGAACCACAACCTTCTGACTCCAGTTCATCCAGAGACTCCTCACTGGACCCAGGAGGTTGGTATGGAGAGTAGCAGCCTATAGGTTGTTGCACACAATAGGGGGACCGGTGTTGGGCAGAACTTTGCGTTTAATGGATACACATACACTAGACTTTGCTGGATTACCAGTTTTTTATCGTGGGCTTTTTAAAATATGAAATCTTTTTACAAAACAAATCAAGGGGTGCAGAACATCACACTGGCTGCTGGAGGAACCCTGGTTCATGGTGGGTGGTTGGACATCTCTGGTGTGACCACTCCTTCATTATCCAGAGTTCTGATCTCCTTAGGGATTGTGACACTCGGGCAGCTGGTGAACATCACAGGGACGGATGTGTCACGGGCAGAGGACTTAGCAGCGTGCCTTGGACTACGGACCCTATTAGTTGCAAATAAGCTCCTACATTACTGGAGGTCCACCCTAACGTCAGAGGAGTGAGCTCAGCTGATGGACAACAAAACAAGCAAGACTGGTCCTACAGAGGAACAACCTTTTCCCCAGCTGGGCATTACTATAGACCTAGATGGGTGTGGGGGCCCCCTCCTGGAGTTCAGAGGTGACATGTACAGAGGAGACAGTGTCTGGTAAGACTTCTGTACAAAGCCTGTGGGAATGTTTCAAATAAGAAATAACTGAATGGGAGAGTGGACACCCCATGGCAAAGTGTACTGGGTTTTAATTATTATATTAAACCAGAGTGGAGGGCACTATACACACCACAGTTAACCAAAAAAAAAAATGCTGACCTCCAATGGAGGATTTTACACAGAATTGTTTGTGTAAATTCTTTTATCTCCATTTTAATCCCTGAGGTCACACAGGAATGTCCAATTTGTTCACAGAGAGAGAGTGTTTTTCATGCTTTTATGCATTGCTCCAGGTTGCAGCTATTGTTTGTGTTTTTAAACAACAACTTGAGGACATTTTATGTGGATTTTACTTTTGACATTTTTATGTTTTAAGGTATTAACCCTCCTATTATCTTTGGGGTCAATTTGCCCACATTCAATGTTTAATGTCTGTCAAAACATTTTTTTTGTTGTTTTTTTGCTTCAGATTTAATGACTTTTCCTAATTTAATGGGGACAACTCTGTAAACATAAAATTAACCTGCTGATATTTTTTCAATGTCCTGTACACATTTTGTAGTCGGTGTTCCTTGGTCAATTTGACCCCAGGCTCTTTTAGCTGAATAATACAGAAGAAATATTAAAATTTCACACACATTTGTTTTGATTGTTTTATTGAGGTCACTATAACATGTTATAATTTTATAATGTTCATTATTATTTTACATATTCAATATTACATTCAAAAAACTTCCCTCTGTTTTAGGGCTCTAACCTAACATAAGCATATCTGTAGTATTGCGAGAACCATTAGTAGTTCACATGACATGGGACATAATTTTCATGAGAACTTTGATGTTTCCCGTGCTGTGGGGGAGGGGAAAACATAAATCTCATTGTTTACCAAACAAAGGGGAAGAGCAAACATTATAAAAGCATGAACAGAAGCCTTCTGAACCATTTCTGTTTGTGCTCTGTGTGCTCTCTATGTTCTCCATCTCTCTCATTTGAAAATGACATCTAAGCAAAGATTTTCTGTCAATGAGATTTTGTCACAGTTTTTTGACAGTGAAAGTGACATAGAGGAGAATGTGTCTGAGACCGATGATAATATTGAGGAGGACCCTGATTTTGAGGCATCCTCCTCAGATGAGAATGAGACTCCTAATGTTGACCCTCCTGTTGTCTCTTAACCACACACAAACCCATTACCTTCCAAAAATGGAAAGTTATCATGGTCCCCCTCACCACCTGAATGACAGGGTAGACTTAGTGCTGTCAATGTCATCAAAATGGTTCCAGGGCCCACTAGATATGCTGTCAGCCATGTCCAAGATATAAAATCAGCATTTGATCTTTCATCACACCATCAATTGAAAAGGACGTACTAGAAATTACAAACTTAGAGGGTAGGCGTGTGTATGGGGATGGTTGGAAAGACTTCGATGTGACTGACTTGCAAGCCTACATTGGGTTGCTCATTTTCGCAGTCACAATGAGAAGCAGCAGCAAGCCTTTGGAATGCTCATACTGGAAGGGCAATATTTCCAGCCACCATGTCTCTAAAGATGTTTTGATGACAAATTTGAGATCATGAAAATACCTAATAAAAAAGTAATAATGCATGGCTTCTGTACAAATGCATTTTTAATGTGATTCTGGTGATGATGATCAACATTGTCACTGTGAAAGTATTTCATGATGACAAAGAAACAAGACAGGGCAGACGAGAGTGTGACAAACCTGCAGCAATACGGGATATATGGGACAAGTGGGTCCAGCGATTACCCTTTCTTTACAATCCAGGCCCCCACATCACTGTGGATGAATGTCTGGTTCCATTTCGTAGTCGCTGTCCTTTCAGACAATACATACCAAGCAAATCAGCCAAATATGGCATAAAAATATGGGCCGCTTGTGATGCACACTCCAGCTATGCCTGGAATATGCAGATGTACATGGATAAATCTCCTGGAGAAGCAACTGAAAAAGATCAGGGCATGTAATGATGTTCTGTTTAAAAATAAAATCCTTCTAAATGTTTGAAATTGTGTTTGTTTTTCCCGGGGTCAAATTAACCCCAAACATAACTCATGTTTCTATCCTTGATAAAATAAATGACAAAAATCTATACTTAGAAATATTATAAAAAAATCAAACACCAAAATATATATATACTTTTCCAATTTTAGGTCAATCAGTAAGATTTTATGGTGATTTGTAAATTTGTCCATAGTCGTGCCATGGGTATTCTGGATGTATAAGGGGTGGGGAGGGTAGTGGTGGGTGTATGTCAACTTAAAGGGTTATTTAAGTAGTCAACAAAGACATAAATTACCTGAGAAACAAACCTTTGTAAAAAAGAAATCATATTCTGGAGTTTTAACTTACTGGGGTCAAATTGACCCCAGTGGGTAAAAAATGTTATTGGATTTGAGGGTAACAGGAGGGTTAAGTACATAAGAAGGAACAGGTTCAAGTGTCAGATGATCAACTTTATCTTTGGTCAGGCAAAAATGGTGATACAGTATCTCACAAAAATGAGTACACCCCTCATATTTTTGTAAATATTTGATTATATCTTTTCGTGAAAACACTGAAGAAATGACACTTTGCTGCAATGTAAAGTAGTGAGTTTACAGCTTGTGCAACAGTGTAAATTTGCTGTCCCCTCAAAATAACACACTGCCATTAATGTCTAAACCGCTGGCAACAAAAGTGAATACTTTTGTTACCGCTGAGGGCATCACTCAGCTTTACCACTCCACTGAAGAAAGAACTCCTGCTTCTCTGAAGATGTCGCACTGCCTCCATGTTCCGCTGAAGACGTCGCTCCTCTTCTTTGCTGCGCATTGTATGTCACTCCTGCTCCATGGAGGGCATCATTTCCCCCTCGTGCTTTGCGGAGAGCTTCGTTCCTCCCTTTGGCCTCGCAGAGAACCCTGCTTCCCTCTCTGGCCTCGAATAAATTTTGGAGCTTCCATCTGGCCTTGCAGAGAACCTCGATCCCCTCTCCGGCCTCGCAGAGACTGCCGCTCTCCCTGTGTGTGTCACCACACGGAGAGTGACTCTCTCCCTTTTAGCATCATTGGGAACATAGCTTCACCCTCAGGCTCCACCTTGAGCCTTGTTCCTCCCACTGACTGTGGAGTGGCAATAGCTCTGCATTCAAGCCTGGCCAGCGACATCATACCTGAGCCTGCTGACACAGACAATCAAGCTCTGCCTTCCTACCCAGTTGAGGACGTTGCTCTGCTTACCTGTTCCAGTGAGGACGTCGCGTTGCTTTCTTGCTTCGCTGAGGACATCGTTTTTTTTGGGGGGCGGGGGGGGGTCAGTCATGTATGAAGGAAGGAACTATGGAATTTTTTCCCAGCAGCCACTGCACCATATGCATCAATGCCACATGACCACCTGCACCTGATTTATGCTTTGTTTAATGATCCCTCTAGCATATATGCCACTGTTTGCACTGCTTTCCTTGTCTCACGTTATAGTCTTTATATACTTTGTCTGTGTTACCATGTTTTGTTGTGTAGTTTGTTTCATCCTTGCCACAGTGTTTTGCCTCATGTTAAGTCTTTTTGTATTTTGTTTGTTTTTTAAATTCTGCACCTGTACTCCAACTTTGAACCGTGACAGAAAAAGTTCAATTTTGCTCTCGTCTGACCAGACAACACTCTCCCAGTATTTCATTGGCTTGTCTGAATGAGATGTAGCAAATGATAAACAACCATGCCTTTATTAGTAATGGAGTCTTGTGTGGTGAATGTGAGCAGCGGAGTGCATTGCCTATTGATGTCTCTGTGACGATGGAACCTGCTGCCTCCAAGTGGTTCTGGAACTCTTTCCAAAAGGTCCTTGGCTGTTGGGCTACTCTTATAACTTTTCTTCTAACTCCCTGGTCAGAGATCTTGCAAGGAGCTCCTACATGGCTGGTTGGAATAATGTTTCTTGAACTTGTGGATATTAGCCCCAATGGTGCTTAGTGGAGGATTCAAAAGTTTTGAGATGCATCTGAATCTGATTCCATCAATATGCTTCACAACCTTATTGTTGCAAAAGTCTTGGGAGAGCTCTTTACTTTTACCCATAATGAGATGTTTGTAGTCTGACACCTTGGTAACAAAAAGTGTTTTATAGGCCATCAATTTACTAACCCAGCAGATATTTATTTGCACAGCTAGGAGGTATAATTACTTATGGATTTCAGCTGGTTTCTTGCCTTACCTTGCCTTGGAGAACTGCTTTTTCTTAGCATGTTCAATACTTTTTTCCTGTGTCATTTCACTTATGATTAGTTAGTTTAGTACACGGATGAGTCACAATAGAGCCAGAACGACATCCATGCCCTTTGTGAAGGTTCAAGGGGATAAAGCTAGCCCAGAGGGAAGAACCCGATCTTGGTATGTGTCGCCTAGAAACACGAACCCCACAAACTTCCCGTGACTGGGCAATATTTCTATGTGGAAATATGCACCTTATAGATCTATCGTCACAAACCAGTCCTCAAACTGAATCTGTTGAATGATAAGTTTGGATGTCAGCATCTTGAACCTGTATGTCAAAAGAGTACAGTTCAGATGAAATAGGTCTAAAATTGGCCGCGTACTCCTATTTTTTGTGGACCATGAAATAATGACTTCTGGGAATGGGGTACATATTCTATGGCCGCTTTGGCCAAGAGGGATCTTGCTTCCTGTGCTAATGTCGAGCTCTTGTCTGTGCTGACTACTGTGGTGAGCACAGCTCTGAACCAGTGGGGGGTTGAGCTCTAAACTGGACCTGGAAACCCTTTTATATGGTAGACGAAACCCATGGAGACACATTTGGCAGTAGTTTCCATGCTGCTATACAGTCTTTTAGTGGCATTAACTATTCCACATTTTATTGGACGGAAAGCATCAGATTTTTTTTGCCCTGTGACCAGAGAACACTGAAAACAAGACAGCCTTGGCTAGGGGAGGCCCTACAGTAGCACTGGGGGCTACCTGCCCTAACAACATCATGTCCTCTGATACATCCCTCCACAGCCCCTCAGGACCGCTCCTCTTTGTCTGCTTGGCCTTTATGACCATTCTCAAATGAGGCTCAGTAACAGGCCATGACTGTGACTGCCCGGTTCCCCTGGCTGTCTGCGGGGGTTGGCGGGCTGCCGTACTTGCCTTTTGTCTCACCTGCACTAGCGCTGGCGAACTCATCACAACCGGGTAGGAACTGGCTGAATGCTGCCATATGTTAAGCTCACTCAGCAGGTCTGCTTGGTAGTGCCTGGAACAGTGTCATTGTCTGCAGTGACCCACAAGCAAGAATACTACTGCATAGACCTTGACCACCAATTCCACGGTGGCCTTACACGGTGGCTTGGATGGCAAAGCTGGCCCCCCTAAATTACCTGCCACTAATGAAGAGAGGTAGGCAAGCGCCTCCTCCATGCCGTTCATTCCTAACAATGGCCAAGTAATCCAACTTCGTGGGGTTATAAATATGGCTTATGCATGGTTTTCCGCCAGAAGCCTGATATTTTGTAATGCACTTCTGGAAGAAAGGGGAGTGTTCTGCAGTGTGAAGGATTTACTTTCACTGGGAGAAAAAAGCTCATCCAGCCATATTAATCACTTCAAGCAGCTCTTTATATGCTGCTCTCAGTTTTTAGCACACTCTTCTGGCTCCTCGGAGTAAGAGAGGAATTATTACTATTGATTTTACATAAGCTTCAGATGTGAAATTTGAGATCATGAAAATACCTAATAAAAAAGTAATGATGCATGGCTTCTGTACAAATGCATTTTTAATGTGATTCTGGTGATGATGATCAACATTGTCACTGTGAAAGTATTTCATGTTTGGTTTTATTGGGGTTTATTGGGTTTTTTTTATTCTACAACTATACAACTAAAATATGATTATTATTTTTTTAAGATTTAATTTTGTTTTTGGTCACTAAATAAATGTCTTCTGTTTGTTCAGATTCAGTATTGATGCTGCAAGGGATGATTGCACTTTTGGAAGACTGCAGTCCATTAACCATGGTTAATGATGACCACATTAACCCCACCTGCAAAGTGAAGAGAATCATTATGAAAGGAAGGCCCCATTTGTGCCTTTTTGCTTTAAGAGACATAACAGCTGGTGCAGTGCATTGTTTAGTAAAATGCATTCACTCTCCCCCTTAAGTATCTTTGTGTCCAATCTTATAACTGTTGCTAGCAACTCAGGCTTGTAACTTGAACTTTATCTGAATCCAGGATCCTGGAAAGCTCTTAAAAAACTCAGTTTATCTGCCCATTTTTCTGCAATCTGTCCTTATATTACAGTATGTTAAATGTGTGGGTAAAATAGCAAATTGGCTTATCATTGTACATGGGTGTGAAACAGCTTTTTTAATGTATTTAACATGGTAAATGTTAAGTCCCCTTAATGTACACCAGGTCCCCACAAGATGCCTACTTTAAAATTTGATCTTTGAGGGGTTCGAATTCGGTGTTCGATGGAGTAAGACGTGAAGTTTGACTCTCCTGCTGATTTTGATTCAAAATTGTAATTAATTAGCACTTTCTTTGGTAATATAATATATTTATATATAATTTATTTATAAAATATTATATATAATATATTTTGACTTATTCTATTTCGCTTCCTAATTTGTACTTTTAACTCGGTGGTTCGTTAAGATGTCGGGGAAGAACGGGAAAACCAGTGTTAGCTTTCAGACAAAACTGAGGTTGAGAGAGCGCACCGCGAGCTCATCTCCGTCTCTCCATGAACCTGCAGCCACGTCTCCCTCTCACGAAGGAGACTACGTTAAACTCTTAATACCGGTGTGAACTGCATCAACTACATAGTGTAGCATTTCTTTCTTTCTTTATTTATTTGTTTATTTGTTTATTTATCTATTTATTTATTTTATTTATTATTATTATTATTATTATTATTATTATTATTATTATTATTATTATTATTATTATTATTAATGGTCCCACTTAGGCTCTCATTGGCTATTTACATTCCTATGGTTTACTTTATTTAAACGGTTAGTAGTAACATGGATCCCAGCATAGCTGGGACAGGCAGGCCTTTAAGATTTATTAGTTGGAATGTCAGAGTTATGGGTAATCCTGTTAAGAGATCTAAGGTTTTTACACATTTGAAACGTTTAAACTCCAATATAGTATTTCTACAGGAGACGCACCTACGTATTAAATATCATCAAAGGTTACACTGCCCTTGGGTGAGTCAAGTCTTTCACTCGAATTTTAATTCGAAAGCAAGATGGGTCGCTATTTTAATTGACAAAAGGTTACAGTTTTCGTCCACTAATGTAATTGCTGATGTGAACGGTAGATATATTATAGTTGCTGGTACTTTAATGCAAAGACAGGCATTGTTGGTTAATGTACAGTATATGCTCCAAACTTTGATGATGTAGAATTTGCTAATAGATTGTTGAGCAATCCCCCTTTCTTAAATATTCATCTGTTGATTTTCGGGGGAGATTTAAATTGTGTATTTGACCCAAACTTGGATCGATCTAATCCCTGTACTCTGAATCAATCTGCAATGTCCAAAACATTTTCCGATTTTATGTGTCAGAATGGTCTCGTTGATCCCTGGAGATCTCGTAACCCCTCTCTTAAAAAGTTTTCTTTCTTCTCCCAGGTTCATAATTCTTATTCAAGGATTGATTATTTTTTCATAGATAGCACTCTAGATTTTTGCGTAGTTTCTTCTGACTATTTGGGTATTGTAATTTCTGACCATGCGCCTCTACAATTAGATATTCATCTTTTTACTTATAAACGTAGCCGACCGCCTTGGACATTTACTTCTCTTCTTTTAGCAGACAGTGAATTCTGCAAGTTAATT
The DNA here is from genome assembly GCA_012411365.1 of Ameiurus melas. Taxonomy (NCBI): domain Eukaryota; kingdom Metazoa; phylum Chordata; class Actinopteri; order Siluriformes; family Ictaluridae; genus Ameiurus; species Ameiurus melas. The sequence continues at coordinate 35,650,364 of CM022756.1, read as the reverse complement.
TCTAGTTCTATTGATGACTTTCTTTTCTTCAATCTGAATGATCCCACCTCTTATTCATTGTTATGGGAGACGCTTAAATCCTATATCAGAGGGCAGATTATTTCTTATTCTGCTCGCTGTATTAAAAAACGTACTTTTAAGGTTAATGAACTTGCATCTGCAATCAGTAGTCTTGATCAAAGATGTGCATTAGACCCATCCTAGAACTTCTTAAACAGTGTCTTGACTTACAGGCAGAGTTGAATCTTATTTCGACTAAAGAGGCGGAACGCTTACTGTTACGTACTCAAGGTTCATATTATGAACAAGCCGAGTCGTCTACTGGCACATCAGCTACGGCAACAGGCCACTTCCCGTCTCATGCCTAGTATTAAAAACGATTATAATATTGTCACTACAGATCCCATGGAAATTAATGCTACTTTTAAATCTTTTTTACTCTTCACTTTATAAGTCTCCAACAGATCCAAGAATCTCCAACAGATAATACTAAAGTGAACGCATTTCTTCAAATCATCTGTAACCCTGTTTTATATACGAATACTGCTATGCAATTGGATTCCCCAATTTCTCTTGAAGATATTTTAATTTCAGTTAAATCTATGCAATCTAACGATTGGAAGCCCGGATGGGTTTCCAATCAAATTTTTTAAAACATTTATTGGAAAATTAGCTCCATTGGTTATGGCTATTTTCAACGAATCTTTGGAACGTGGGTCTTTGCCTCCAACCCTGACACAAGCCACGATAGCTCTGCTCCTAAAGGAGGGTAAGGATCCATCCTCCTGTGGTTATGGCTATTTTCCCGGATGGGTTTCCAATCAAATTTTTTAAAACATTTATTGGAAAATTAGCTCCATTGGTTATGGCTATTTTCAACGAATCTTTGGAACGTGGGTCTTTGCCTCCAACCCTGACACAAGCCACGATAGCTCTGCTCCTAAAGGAGGGTAAGGATCCATCCTCCTGTGGTTCTTATAGACCACTCTAAGACCGTTCTTATAGATCACTGCTGAATGCAGATGTAAAGGTGTTGGCAAAAGTAATGGCATCTCGGTTAGAGAATGTACTTCCTTATATTATATCTGAAGATCAGAACGGTTTTATAAAGGGACGTCAATTGTTTTTCAATACCCGTACACTCTTTAATATAATTTATTCAAAGCATTCAGCTGTTCACCCTGAGATTGTGATTTCATTACATGCTGAAAAAGCATCCGACAGTGTCGAATGGGAGTATTTGTTTGCAGTCCTGTGGAAGTTTGGATTTGGGGACAAGTTTATTTCTTGGATTAGCTTTCTTTACTCAACCCATAATGCTAGGGTTCAGACTAACGATACTTATTCGGATTATTTTTCGCTCGGACGAGGGTGTCGCCAAGGTTGTCCTTTATCCCCTCTGCTTTTTGCTGTTGCCATCGAGCCGCTCTCTATTGCACTAAAATGTTCCTCCTGGTTTAAAGGAATAGTTCGATATGGTGTAGAATACAAATTGTCGCTATATGCTGATGATTTATCATTGTATGATCCTATCGCCTCTATGCCTTTCTTTCTTGGATGTTCTGGAGTATTTTGGTGTTGTCTTTAGGTTATAAACTAAATTTAGATAAAACGACTGTTTTCTTGTCAATACTCCAGCTTTGTCTCTCCAACAGTCAGATCTGCCATTTCGATTTAGTCAGTCAGGTTTTATATAACTATATATTGACGTGACACATTCTCTATCTAATCTTCTGTCAACTAATTTCACTATCTTACTTACCCCTTTCCCTAATTGGCAAGATCAATGCCGTCAAAATTAATATATTACCGAAGTTTCTTGTCTTGTTCTAACAAGTGCCTCTTTCTCTCCCCAAATCATTCTTTGATTCATTGGTAAGATAATTAGTACAATTATTAGGGGAGGGAAGCCACCAAGGATTACTAAATCTTTATTGCAGAAATGTTAAATAGTGGAGGACTTTCATTACCCAATTTTCAATTCTATTACTGGGCTGCGCATATCCATAAACTTTGTTACTGGGTTCAATCTCCTGGATCTTCTTGGTCTAAATTGGAATTATCTTCTTGTAGTGAATCCTCTTTACCTGCTCTGCTATACTCCCCTTCACCCAAAAATCTTTCCCTATATACTGATAACCCTGTTGTCCTCAACACACTTATGACTTGGTATCAATTTAGACAACATTTTAAATTTGTAGGTGCATCCACTTTGTGTCCTTTTGTCAACAACCATTTATTTCCCCCATCATGTTTGGACTCCTCATTTTCAGTGTGGTATGACAAGGGTATTAAACAAGTTAGAAATTTGTATTCTGATGGTGTGTTTGATAGCTTTGCCAATTTGGCATCCACTTACGATCTTCCCTTGACACATTTCTTTCGGTACTTTCAAATACAGAACTTAGTTTCTAGATGTTTTCCTGATTTCCCTTCTGCTCCTCCTGAACAGGCTTGGAAAGACCTGTTTTCAAATAATTCGCATCAGAGAGGAATGATTTCTAAGATTTATGATTTTATTCTGACACTAGGTAGTGAGTCGAGTAACAAAACTAGGAATGCGTAGGAAACGGAATTAGGAGTACAAATAAGTGAGGAGTGTTGGGAACATGCTATAGAGAGGGTACAGACTACCACTTCTTGTGCTCGTCTTGGACTTATACAGTTCAAAGTTTTAAATAGAGTCCATCTGTCCAAGTCGAGATTGTCTGTGATGTATCTGAATGTAGAGGACAAATGTGATAAATGCCATGGCTCTCCCTGTCATCTTGGCCATATGTTTTTCCTCTGCCCTGAACTCCATAGTTTTTGGTCTGGCTTTTTTTTACCATCATGTCCACTATTCTCAGGATAGATTTAAAGCCTTGTCCATTAATTGCGATAATAGGGATTCCTCAAGCTTCAATTCCTTTTGAGCTCGATACAAAAGGATGTTATTGCTTTCACATCCCTTATAGCAAGACATTCCCTACTGTTACATTGGAAGTCTGCTAAATGCCCATCTATCTCCCAGTGGATAAAGGACGTGATGTTTTTGCAGAAACTCTGAAAAATAAGATATACGATGAATGGTGGTACAGATAAGTTTTTTCATAAATGGCATCCCATTATTGCATACTTTATGGAGTTACAGACACTACCCACTTAAAGGTTGGTGCCTGTTGTTTAATTTTATAATATCTTTATAACCAGTGACAGTTAATGGGTGGCCATGATGAGCCGGAGGGGTGGGTTGTGGGTTCAATTTTGTTTTCCTTTGAATAAAAAGAAAAAAACCTGTGAATATTTTCTGCTGTTGCTCAATTTGTTTTTATTTTTGGGAAAGGCGGGGAGGACAGAACAGAAAAAACAATTTAGATAGGCTTAGCAGAAATGTTCAACAGAAATGTTTAGCAGAAATCATTCATCAGAAGGTCGGCAAAAAAATGCAATAAAAATGAAACGTTCAGTAGAAATGTAGAAATGTTCTGTAGAAATGTAGAAATGTTCTGTAGAAATGTTCATTAAAAATGATACTTTAAAATTTTATATTTTTTTTCTATAAAGGTCTTCTTTGTTTGATGTTTTCTTAGCCTAAAATACTTTCTACAACTTTACACTGTTCAGTTTAGTTTAAGTATACCAACATACATTTACTTTTTGGCTTATTAGTGACTGTTGCATCTATTTCAAGTACAAAGTGGAATGGAAGTGGACAGAAATCATTGGAGTCAGATGGTGCCTCTACATTCTGTAATCAGTTATGAAACTGCTTTTTTAATGTGTATGATCACATGTGAAACATTAAGTCCCCACAATGTACTCTGTACCAGTGTTTGCAAAGGAGTGATTTCAATTGTCAATTGAAGTGGTGCCCCTCCCCACTGGGTCACCACACTGTCTTTTAACATGAAGTAAGTTAGTTTACACTCCAACATAATTTATAAATCCATTTAGTGGTAAAAGCTTTTAAAACATTTTGTCTCATGAGGAATATTTATTCACATAAACTTTGGATGCTGTGCTAATTCAGCTAACTCCACCTGTGACTCATTAAACTGAGCAATCTCAACAACAATTTCAACCAATCGGAGTCCAAGTCCCTCCGATGCACACTTTTTTCTGGTTTACAGTGCATCAGGAAAGTATTCACAACGCTTCACTTTATGTTACAGCCTTATTCCAAAATTTATTAAATTAATTATTTTCCTCAAAATTCTACAAACAATACCCCACAATGACAACGTGAATGCTTGTTTGCAATCTTTGCAAATTTAAATTTATTTTAAAAAAAAAAGCACATGTACATACTGTAGCATTGAAGTTCCCAATGAGCACAGTGGCCTCAATCATCTGTAAATGGAAGAAGTCTGAAACCAGCAGCAATCTTCCTTGAGCTGGCCGCCCGACCAAACTGAGCGATCGGGGGAGAAGCGCCTTAGTCGGGGAGGTGACCAAAAACCCGACAGTCACTCTGACTGAGCTCCAGCGTGTCTCTGTGAAAAGAGAAAAACCTTCCAGAAGAACATCCATCTCTGCAGAACTCCATCAATCAGGCGTGAATTGTAGAGTGGCCAGATGTAAGCCATTCCTCAGTAAAAGGCATATGACTGCCCACCTTTAGTTTGCCAAAAGGCACCTGAAGGACTCTTAGACCAAAGATTGAACTCTTTGGCCTAAATGGCAAGCATCATATCTGGAGTAAACCAGGCACCACTCATCACATAGCCAATAGCATCCCTACAATAAAGAATGGTGGTGGCAGTATCATGCTGTGGGGGTGTTTTTCAGCAGCAGGAACTGGGAGACTAGTCAGGATCAAGGGAAAGATGAATGCAGCAATGTACAGAGACATCCTTGATGAAAACCTGCTCCAGCGCACTCTGGTCCTCAGACTGGGGCGAAGGTTCATCTTCCAACAGGACGATGACCCTAAGCACACAGCCAAGACAACAAAGGAGTGGCTACAGCACAACTCTGTGAATGTCCTTCAGTGGCCCAGACAGAGCCCAGACTTGAACCTGATTGAACATCTCTGGAGAGATCTGAAAATGGCTGTGCACGCACGCTCCCCATCCAAGATGATGGAGCTTGAGAGGTCCTGCAAAGAAGAATCGGAGAAACTACCCAAAAATAGGTGTGGCAAGCTTGTAGCATCATTTTCAAAAAGACTTGGGGCTGTAATTGGTGCCAAAGGTGCTTCAACAAAGTATTGAGCAACGGCTGTGAATACTTAAATACTTAAATAAATGTGTGGGGGTTTTTTTTGGTTTTTTTTTATATATACATTTGCAAAGATTTCAAACAAACGTCTTTCACATTGTCATTATGGGGTTATTGTTTGTAGCATTTTGAGGAAAATAGTGAATTTAATCCATTTTGGAATAAGGCTGTAACCTAATAAAAAAAAAAAAAAAAAAAAATTTTTTTTTTTTTTAATTTATTTTATGTTAATGTTGAAAAATAAAATGAGATAGAAAAAGATTTTAAAGTGGGGATTAAAATGATTTTTAACCCCCACATTATTGGTGTGTAAACAGGCTGAAGTCCCCAAATATGCACACACACACTTTTTCATGATTTTAAAATGTGTTGGTCTTTGAATTAGAAAGTGTCTTTAATTTTCTGATGTGGGGCGCATGGTGGCTTAGTGGTTAGCATGTTGGCCTCACATCTCCAGTTTGCATGTTCTTACCGTGCTGCGGGGATTTCCTCCAGGTACTCCGGTTTCTTCCCCCAGTCCAAAAGACATGCATGGAAGGTGGATTGGCGTGACTAAAATTGTCCCTAGTGTATGAATGGGTGTGTGAGTGTGTATGTGATTGTGCCCTGCGATGGACTGGCACCCTGTCCAGGGTGTACCCCGCCTTGTGCCCGATGCTTCCTGGGATAGGCTTCAGGTTCCCCGCGACCCTGAAGTAGGAATAAGCGGTTGAAGATGGATGGATGGATGGAATATTTTAAAATAACACATTTCTTTCAAGAACACCTGTTCTTGTAGTGTGACCACATGCAAATGGACCAAATGTGGGACAAGTACTAAGTTTGTGTGGGACATATTGCAGACACCAAAAGTCCTACCATTTCTATGTGAATAAAAACATGTGCATTTTTATTTATGTCTTTTTTGTCAAACAATGCAACAAAGAGAAACATTACTGCATAAAAAATTTAAGTGGGGAAAAAAAGGATTTATATGGCTTGACATGTGTGCCCAGTTTGAGTGAAGGCTGACAGACCTCTGATGACAGGCTGCAATACTTTCTTCACAGCCATTGGATCAATGTATGATTTGGCTCTGCCCCCTGGGGATGATTGCTTCAATGGTAAAGCAAATAATCTTACCTTCTTCTCACACCATGTGCTCCTGTGGCCATGCATCAGAAAAGGAAGTCCTGCCTTACATTATTCAGCTCTGTTCAGCACATACAGCACTATAATAGAGAATCCTCACAGAGCTGTGTTCAGAAATGGCTCAACTACACAACTTACTGTACCTAGTGAGATACACATCACTGATTCTCACTGTAGCTTCAGGTAATTAATCAATTACTTAATTGTATTAATTAACACCTACATGTTTAAGAATGAAGTGATTCATTTCTTACATTCATGTTTTGGGTTTGCTTGCAAAATACTTAGAAATATTTTTTATGTTCCTTAATATAGGCAGTTTTGCAGATAATATTGGACCAAAGGATGAAGATGTCAGCATTGTCGGAAAAGAAGCAGACACTGTTACTCTCAAATGTTCATATGACTCAAGCAGTAATTACATTTGGCTTTACTGGTACAAACAATACCCTAACAGCGCACCACAGTTTTTATTGTATAAAGGCGCAAGGTCAAGATCAGATGCGAGCCGTCCTTCTGACACTCGATTATACTCAAATACAGCCAGAGTCTCTACGGAACTTACTATCAGAGGTTTAAAGCTCTCAGATTCTGCACTCTATCACTGTGCTCTTAGAATAGTAGCACAGTAATACAGAGTCATTGAAAGGCTGTACAAAAACATTAAAATGGTGTATGAAGTTTCTAAAACCACATCAAAGATACTCCCTTTACCAGGTTGTTATCATTTAACCACAAACACAAACATTTCTGGTAACAAGTGCAGCTGAAATAAATACAAAAAACAACAAAAAGGGTTTAAACATGACAACTACATTCACTCACACTCAATTCACATCTAGATTTATCATTGTCAAAAAATATTTTTTGGCCACTTCAAATTTGTTATTGAGGTATACTGCTCTACATCCATCCATCCATCCATCTTCTACCGCTTACTCCTTCTTCAGGGTCACGAGGGAACCTGGAGCCTATCCCATTGAGCATCGGGCACAAGGCGGGGTACACCCTGGAAAGGGTCAAATGTTACTTATGATATCAAATTAAGCCATTATTGTCTTTTGTCATGGCAAAAGACATTGTTTATGTCACGGTGTTTTGTTTCGTGCCACAGTTTCATGCCATATTGTCTTTGGGTCTTTGTTAGTTGTTCGTTTGCTTATTAAATGTTATGATATGCACTTGCTTCTGCCTCAACCTTGAATTGTGACAGAACAAAAGACCGATCATCGGAAGCAGCAGATTACCAGAATGGACGCCAGGTTTGCAGCAAATGAGGACTTCATAAGGGACTATGCCATGCCACGCCGACAGGTGGGGGAGTCTGTGGTCGGGGCTGAGACCAACTCCCACCCTCCCTCCCCTATTATGGCTCTCACTCAGCCGTCATGTTCAGTGGAGGACATCACTCTACCTCCACGCTACATGAGAGACGTCGCTCCATCTCCTAGCGGACTCGAGGATTCCCCATTGTTCAGCTACCTCAAGGTCACTCAACCGTAATGTTCAGTGGAGGACATCACTCTGCCTCCATGTTACGTGAGGGGCGTCGCATCCATCCTTTACCAAACTCAAGGATGGATGTCGCTCTGCCTTCCTGCTCGGCTGTGGACGTCGCTCTGCCTCCCTGCGCGGCTGTGGACGTCGCTCTGCCTTCCTGCTCGGCTGTGGACGTCGCTCTGCCTTCCTGCTCGGCTGTGGATGTCGCTCTGCCTCCCTGCTCGGCTGAGGTCGTCGCTCTGCCTCCCTGCGCAGCTGTGGACGTCGCTCTGCCTCCCTGCGCGGCTGTGGACGTCGCTCTGCCTCCCTGCGCGGCTGTGGACGTCGCTCTGCCTCCCTGCGCGGCTGTGGACGTCGCTCTGCCTCCCTGCGCGGCTGTGGACTTCGCTCTGCCTTCCCGCTCGGCTGAGGTCGTTGCTCTGCCTTCCCGCTCGGCTGAGGTCGTCACTCTGCCTTCCCGCTCGGCTGAGGTCGTCGCTCTGCCTTCCCGCTCAGCTGAGGTCGTCTCTCTGCCATCTTGCTTCACTGAGGACATAACTCTGCCTCCATGTTTTGCTAAAGATGTCGCTCCTTTCCTTTGCTGCGCACAGTTTGTCGCTCCCCCTTCCTGCTCCACGGAGGAATTCGTTCCCCCATCATGCTCCGCGGCGAGCGTCGTTCCTCCCTTGGGCCTTGCGGAGAACCTCGCTCCTCTCCCTGGCCTCGCAGAGAAACTCGATCCCCCCTTAAGCATCGCGGAGAACCTTGCTCCCCCCTTAAGCCTCGTGGAGAACCTCGCTCCGCCCTTGAACCTCGTGGTGAAGCTCGCTCCGCTCTGCTATCCCGTGGAGGACGTCACCCTGCTCTGCCAAGGACGTCACCCAACTTTCATGCTCTGCCAAGGACGTCACCCAACTTTCATGCTCTGCCAAGGACGTCACCCCGCTTTCATGCTCTGCCGAGGACGTCCCTCTGCTCCCCTGTGCCGTTGTGGAAGCCGCTCGGCCTCATGATTTTGCTGAGGACTTTTTGCCCATGGGGCCGGGTCCTCCAGATGGAGGACGTATGATTTTGGGCGCCCTTGTGATGTATCAAGAAATTCTGGACTCTATTTCCCATCAGCCATTGCACTGCACCACCAGTCACATGAACACCTGCACCTGATTCATGTTTTGTTAATGAGCACTCGTGTATATCTAGTCTTTGTCTTCACTGGTTTCTTGTCTTTCTTTGTCCTAGAGTAATGTCGTTTTTGTCACGGTGTTTTGTTTCTTGCCACAGTTTCATGCCATATTGTCTTAGGGTCTTTCTTAGTTGTTCTAGCTTAGAGAAAGGCCGATAATTGTTAAGTCAACCTTCATTCAAACCCTGTTTCTTAAGCAAAGGTTGAACAATAGCATGCTTAAAACAATTTGGGACCACCCCAGCATCCAAGGAAGAATTTATGAACACTTGGATGCTGGGGCCGATTTCAGAAAAAAAAAGGCTTGTGATCAGAGAAGGAAACATCTTCAATATTATGATCATCAACAGCGGTTCCATATTACAATATAAGGTCTAGAGTATGACCAAGGACATGAGTTGCCATATTTATGTGTTGAATAAAACCGAAGGAATCCAAGATATTACAAAATTCAGTAACTAAGTGTCGACCAGGGCTTCAAACATGCACATTAAAATCACCCAATAATAACATAACAACGGAACAATAGAAGTTAAAAAAAAAACTTAAAAAAGCATTGTCCAGGTTAGGTGGCCTATAGATCAAGGCACAGAATAGTGTGGAAGAGGTAGACTCTAACACAACACACTGTACCTCAAACGACAAGTAAATCCGAACAGAAACTGTCCGTATATTCAGTGACTGTTTAAAAACCATAGAAACCCCACCGGCCTTACCAGAAGGCTTGGAGTACTAATAAAAAAACAGTTCAGTGGGCAAAGTTTCTCGAAGACTATTGACTCACCAGGACTAACCCAGGTCTCCGTCATGAATGAAGTATCCAAGTCATGTCTGATAGAAAAGTCATTTAAAATGAAAGTTTTGTTGCACACGGACCTAGTGTTAACCAGGGCCAGATTAAGAGGAGACTGATGTAACAAGGTCAGATCTGGTGAAATGAATTCCAGTTAGCGGAGATTTGAACAGATCACTCGTCTCTGGCAAATCTGTAATCATGGAGGAGCAGAACAATTGGACGAATGTAGGAAGTCCGGGAAAATAGGTAGATGAAAAACATATCTGTAATCCCATGACTGTCGCATCAAGTGGAGTCCCTCCAAGCTTAAGGGAAATTCAATGGATTGTATGGAGGAAGCAAGCAAGATGGAGCCAGTGTACCTGTCGGCATGCCGTCTCTGTGATCTTTCCCATCTATTGCATCTATCTATTCTATCTGTTTTGTCTGTTCGTCTGGCATCTGTACTGTTTTTACTGTGTATCGTGTCACACTGGTATCATGTAGATTCAGTGTTGACCTACAATCGGCAAGCTTTGCTTAACATCAGAAGCCATATGGGAGCTCACCTGCGATGTTGTCCTACTCTGTATTCTCGTTTTCAATCCTCGTCCAGCCGACCCACGCTCTCCAGCTACAGTACCTTGCTGCTTTCCTCCTCTAATGAAGCGTCATAGGAAGAGAGGGAATCGTGCTGGTGTTCGGGTGAGAATCAGACGGACAGTCGCTTCCTCCATACACTCGACTGAGGTTCCCTTAAGCTTGGAACGGCTCCACATGACACGGCGGTCATGGGATTACAGATATGTTTTTCATCTGCCTATTTTCCCGGACTTCCTACATTCGTCGAATTGTTTTGCTCCTCCATGATTAAGGATTCATCAGAGAAGAGTGAACTGTTTAAATCTCCGACAACTGGAATTTGTTTCACCGGATCTGAACTCGCTACCTCAGTCTCCTTTGAACATGGCCTTGGTTAACGCTAGGTCCGTGTGCAACAAAACTTTCATTTTAAATGACTTTTCTACCAAACTTAACTTATCTTCGAGGAACTCTGTCTACCAAACTGTTGTTTTATCATTACTCCAAGGCCATTTGTTGTGCTTTATGGGGCGGAGGATGACCTCAAGCATGTCCTGTCGGCCTTGGGAGCGTGCCAGGGAGTCTTTGACCACAGAGGAGTACACCGCAGGGGAGCCCACATCCCCAGAAGAGATGCTCCCAGGTATACTACTGATTCTAGGAATGTTAGGGGGAGTAACGGCCCTGAGCTCTCACATGCAATCACTTGGAGAAAAAAAAAAAAGTGCTGATCAATAATAATATCATGTGGAGTGGAATGGGTTACAGTAGGGATATTTTATATATATATGGATGGGGGATGCCATCATCACTGTCCAACTTGGAAACTGGAGACAGACTGGGAACACACAACTGCAAACTGTACCACACTCAAAATATCACTCAGACCCTTCATACATCCATCCATCCATCCATCTTCAACCGCTTATTCCTGCTTCAGGGTCGCGGGGAACTTGGAGCCTATCCCAGGAAGCATCGGGCACAAGGCGGGGTACATCCTGGACAGGGTGCCAGTCCATCGCAGGGCACAATCACATACATACTCACACACCCATTCATACACTACGGACAATTTACCAAGCTGCCAATCAACCTACCATGCATGTCTTTGGACTGGGGGAGGAAACCGGAGTACCCGGAGGAAACCCCCACAACATACATTCATACATAATTTTTTCTTACTAATTATTCATCACTGTACATAACCAGCATTTAAATAAATAACTATGCAGAAATTATTCACCATTACGCAACATGAATACCACACACCAAGAGAATTCACACGTACACTGCTTAACAATGTATAGACACGTACCCGTATAGGAATCCCAGATACATACATTAGTTGTGGTTATTCCAGCTCTTGTTAGTGAGTCAGTTCATTTGACTTACATTTAATACGGCTGTGACGGTGCGGTGCTCTCCGAAACCAAATGTGTAGTCTCAACTTTATCTTACCGGGGGAATGTGACTTAGCCTGATAATGAACACATTGAATTTAAAACACTTTCATTCAGTTTCCAAACAGGGGAACACACAGAATTCAAAATAAAATTAAAGGAAGGATTTGGAGCTCCGACACGCATGTTTCTGACCAGCCATGTACATAGTCTAAATATATAACTGTAAACAGTCATGGGTATGATTATGGTATGATTAGTTCATTATACAATTAAGATAGGTATGATTAGTCCTTCCGAACATCGGGTGTTAGGAAAAGAAGAAGTGTGCTATTAGCCCTGCTACAAATATTACCACCCTACCCCCATAACTTCAAACATAACACGCACAGTAACACCATAATACTAGACAAACAATGACCACACATAACACTCTCTTAGTTTACAGACAGTTTTGCAAAACACCAATCATTTATGAGTTATGACAACTTTAAATTAATTTCAACCAACGAACTACACTGAGTTGGAGAAATCACCTTTTCCTCTACAATCAAATGTATTTTCAAATAAAGCTCATTTAATGATCTGTATAATAAACACAAGTATTTTATCAGGTTGTTTCAACTAGTTTTTCCACATTATTTAAAAGGAATTTTCGTTTTATGTACTTAATTACCATAATTATGAACACAATTTTTTAAAACTCACTAACTTCAAGTTGTATAACAATAGTTACTAAAATACTACACATAGCATACCTAACATCTCTGCAGGATTTATAAACAATGCACTGGATAAAAAGAACAATATAGACAAAAAGAAAACACTCTGTGTCGACTACTTTTTTACCTCTCATCTAGTAATTCTTATTTATACAATGAACAATCTGGTATATATCTAAAAAAATTATATATTCATATACCAACGTAATTATAATACTCACAGTCTCACAGACTTCGACTCACAGAAAGTTTATGCCAGATTCGAAAGAAACCTTCCATGACAGAAACAAATATTTCACAAATGCTCTGCGTTACCCATTTCAATCTGAAGAGTGCACACACATAACTCTAGAATTTATACAGAGGCCCAAGCAGATAAGCACACATACACACACACACAAAACACACACACACACACACACAAGCTCATATACGCAGGTTATATTCACACTATTCACACACGATTACACTTATTTAAATTATTATTACACACACAACACAATTGTGGTTTCAGAGAATAAAGCATCTTCACACTCCGTAAGTATGAAGCTTACAGACATCTAAATTAAATGCAACATTCAACCAAAATTAATGTTCAATGCTTATCAAACACATATGTCTCCTTATGTATGGAACTCATGTTCAGAGCACTAATGAGATGCCGAGGTTTTCCCATAAGAAGGGATGTCAGGGGTTGTGCAATCTTGCTAAAATTGCGGATGAACCGCTGATAGAAATTTTGCGAAGCCCAGGAATCGTTGTAACTCATCGATTGTCTGTGGCGCGGGCCACTCCACCACCGCCCTCACTTTGTCTTGGTCCATAGCAACCCTCTCTGGACTGATGACTTACCCCAGAAACTTGATGGTGCGCCGATGAAACATATTTTGGCCTTCACATAGAGCTGGTGTTCCATCAGACGTTAGCACTTGGCGTACCTGTTTAATGTGCTCCTTCAGGGATGTTGAGCAGATCAAGATGTCGTCAATGTATGTGACGACGCAGTGCCCCAGTAGATCCCTCAAAATGTCATTAATTAAGTTCTGGAATACTGAGGGAGCATTAGCAATCCATACTGCATAACCAAATATTCATAGTGCCCGGAAGTGGTGCTGAATGCTGTCTTCCATTCATCGCCCTCCCTGATGCGGATGATAAAAAATTTTGCAATTTTTTATGCCTCTGTGTCAGAAGTGGGGTTCTCCTCGGTCTCCTGCCATAGCGCTTCTTCTCATTCAGATGACGACGTATGGTTCGAGCTGACACTGATGCACCCTGAGTCTGCAGGACAGCCTGAATTTGCGTGGAAGTTGACTGAGGTTGTTTATCCACTATTCGAACTATCCTGCGTTGCATTCTTTCATCAATTTTTTCTCTTCCGTCCACGTCCTGGGAGATTTGCCACAGTTCCATGGGTTATAAACTTCTTGATTATATTGCACACAGTGGACAAAGGAATTTCAAGATTTCTGGAGATTGACATGTAACCTTGAGATTGTTGATATTTTTCCACAATTTTGTTCTTAAGTCCTAAGACAATTCTCGGCTCTTCTTTCTCTTCTCCGTGCTTAGTGTGGCACACACAGGCACACAACACAAAGGTTGAGCCAACTTTTATACACTCTAACTGGCTTCAGTTTTGATTTCTATATTGCCAGCACCTGTTACTTGCCACAGGTGAGTTTAAATGAACATCACATGCTTGAAATGAAATTATTTACCCACAGTTTTAATAGGGTGCCAATGATTTTGTCCAGTCCATTTTGGGAGTTTTGTGTAAAATGATGTCAAATTTGCATTTTTTCTTCTGCTTTTTTGTGCTGTTCCAATGCACTTAAAGGTAATAAACATGTGTATACCAAAACATTTGTCATTGCAACACTTTTCGGGGAGAAATGGTGCATTTTCTGGAAAAGTTCCAGGGGTGCCAATAATTTCGTCCATGACTGTAGATTACTGTCTCCACACCATTCTGCAAGCTGGTTCACCTCCTTTCTGTAAGATGACTCATAATTGTTGCTGATGACGCCCATGACTGTAGTGTCTTCAGCAAAATGGATGATGTGATTAGATCTGAAATTTGTACAGCCACTGTTTGTTTCAGCAGGGTAAACAGTAGTGGACGGAGCAGACAGCCCTGGGGAGCGTTGGTGTTCAGTGTTGTGGTGCTGGAGGTGGAGTTGCTGATCCTGGCAGACTGGGGTCTCCCATCCAGAAAGTCCAGATTCCAGTTGGGTGGTCAGACCCAGCAGGCTTAGCTTTGCTATCAGTTGTCATAGGATGATTGTGTTGAATGCTGAACTGAGGTCTATGAACATCATCCTCACATAGTTGTCCTTTTTGTCCAAATGGGTCAGAGGAAGACGATTGGTAGCAGATATTGCATCCTCTGTTGTGTTTCATAAATAGCTGCTTGAAGCACTTCATGATAATAGGTGTGAGTGCAACAAGCCGGCAGTCATTCAGACAGGACACAGATGATTAATTTGGCACAGGGATGATGATGGTTGCCTTGAATATTTGTGTAAACAAGGTCTAAAATGTTTGTACCACAGGTTGCAAAATCAAGCACTGATTTCAGATTTGTGTGGCTAAAATCTCCAGCAAAAATGAAAAATCCATCGGGTTGCATTGTCTGTAGATTACTGATAGCTCCACTGTGTTCACTTAGTGCTTCCCTTGCATTAATACTGGGTGGACGTACACCTTGACAATGAGTATGGTGGTAAACTCTCAGGAATTTATGAATATGGAAATGGAATCAGAGACCCAATAATACTTTGACATGTCCAACAAAATGCTTTATTTGTGCCTTAAACCAAGAATTGAGGAAAGAGAGGTGTCATGGCATCCTCACCAATGGCCATGATCGTTAGCTCCCCCACCAGCCTCCACCAGAAACAGCATCAGGCCCTCCTTCAGCTATGCCAAGACCATGAGCAGCACATCCAGGCCCTGCTCAAAGCCCAGGTGGAGGACCGGCAGGTGCTCCAGAGCCTGGTCCTGCAGGTCGATACTCCAGCAGCAGCCCGGCCCGGCCTACATCACAGGACCAAAGACAGGACCACAGGATGACCTGGAAGTGTTGCTCAAGTTGTTTGAATGTGCATCAGAAGCGTGGGGCTGGCCTACGGGTAGCCCGCTTACTGCTACTCCTGTCTTGGGAAGCCCAGCTTGCAGCCCAACAGCTCCCCTTGCTTAACCTGCTGGAGTCCCTGTACCTGAGCAAGTGATATTATAATGGGTCGGCCACACCCCCGAACAGAACATAAGCATTTCCAATCGTTGACACTCTGTGAGTGCAGGCATCCATTCATACCCAGTTGTTCCAAGACACCTGCCAAAGATAGCTGCTGCCAGAGAGATGCAACATTGATGAAGTAACTTGTGGTAACCTCGTGGTGCTGGAGCAGTTTGTTGCCCGACTGCCGGAGGTGATGGAAGAATGGTCCAGTGCCACCGTCTGCCATTGCTAGATGAGGCGGTCCAGCTGGCAGAGGACAACTTTGTGGTATATCCAGGGCAAGCAAGCCCCTGCCCTTCTCTCTCATTCTCTCTCACTCTTGTTACTCTCCTCCAACTCCACCAATTCCCCTGAAACCAGCTGCCCCAAACTGTGTTTTCTGCCCCCTCTTCTCTTCCCCAGGGTGGGTGAATCTGGAGCCACAGATTCATGAAAATCCGCTGGTACCGGTTATCTGGGGCAAAAACATATACTGGAAGCAGCAATTAGTCCTCGCTCACCCATCCACTAATGTTGAATTGGCCACGGTTTCGAGCATTGTATGCAATGTACACAGCATTGGCTGGGGAGGCAACGCCAGGTTGTCGATGTCAGCTCCAAGTGGGAGAAATCAACGGTCAGAAAATTCACCGTAATGTTGCACTCTACTACCCATATTTTTTTATTAATAAGCATAGGTTATATCAAGTTATGCAGGACACTGAAACGCAGGAAGAAATTACCCAATTGCTGGTCCAGACGAGATATCAGGAAGAGTTATTCCAGGAAGAGCTAACCATAATCCGATGGCGGGGCATTTTAGGACAGGACTAAACACTGAACTGGCTCATGGCCCACTTCTCTTGGTTAGGCTATAGTGGTGATGTTTCCAGGTGGTGCGCAGCATGTTACAAATGTTAGCTGGTGAATCTGCCGGCCACCTCAAAGGTGCTATTGCACCACATTCCATTAAACAAAGTCTCCACTGAAAGAATTGATATGGACCTCATCGGGCCATTAAATCGGACTGTATGAGGGCATCACTTTGTGCTAGGTCTAGTGGACTACACAATACAATACTTGGAAGGAGTTCCCCTCTGTAACACCTTAACACGTAGCATGGTGGAGGCAATCTACCATGTCATCTCCTGAGTTGGGATCTCAAAGGAGATCAAAACTAATCAGAGCACATCTTTCATGAACTGTATGACTTGTTGGGAATTAAATCGATTAGCACCAGTATTTACCATCCACAGATACACGGACTGGTTGAACGGTTTAATCAAATGCCTAAAAATATGATTTGCAAATTTATTCATGACAATGTAGTATGAAAGGTCCCAAAAGCCTCCAAATGTTTAAATTAATGTAGAGAAATCTCACAACGTCCTCAATGTCATTCAGGAAAATTGGGAGGAGGGGCCTTTTAACAGTATAAATTATATTCATTACATTCTTGACATGAAAGCAAAACTCACACATAAGCCAGATAACACAGGAGAATTTGTGTCAGGACCACGCCCAGCTCCAGTGGCATGAAAGATGCCAACATGTGGCTCACACATTTGTATCTGGAAATTCAGCCATTTAAATTCAAGGTGGTCCACAAGCTGGGGGTGCAGATGGTTGGCAAGCGCGGTGACGAGAATGCATTTGCTGGAGAGTGTGACGTGGACCGTAGAGCACACAAAGTTCAGTTGATAACAAAAGTCCAAAGCATAAATCCAAAAACCGTAGTCGAAGTCGAGGCGGAAGTCCGAAAACCGATAAAGATAATCCTTTCATAGAGAGCTTGGTAATAAGTAGTCCTGAGAGTACCTTGAGTGTTACTTCGCGCTGCGTTATTGTAAACAAGGTCTTAAAAAGCCGCGCAGGTGCAAGCACTTAATATTCTGGCGAACTTGAGCGCAAGAGTGACTGGGAAGTGTAGTCCGTGCCGGCACAGTTTGCCGTTGCGTAACAGAGCCCCCCCCAAAGAGCTCACTCCAGGAGCCGATGTCTTCCCCTCCTCCGAGGTGCCAGGCTGTTTGGATGAGCCACGTGGAAGCTGTCACGCAAGCTGGCATCTAGAATGTCCCGGGCTGGGATCCAGCATTGCTCCTCTGGACCGTAACCTCCCAATCCACCACATACTCGAGACCTCCTCTCCTGTGTCTGGAGTCCATGATTTCCTGCACATGGTAGGCTGGGCGACCCTCAATCTCTAGCGGGTCAGGTGGTGTAGTCTCTGGAACCGCCGTGTCTAAGGGGCCTGATGTAACCGGCTTGAGGAGGGAGACATGGAATGAGGGGGCAATGCGGCTGTGCTTGGGGATGTCCAGGCAGTAAGTAACTTCATTTATCCATTTCAGGATTCGGTAAGGGCCGGCATACTTGGGCCCCAGTTTGCCGCCTGAGAGAGGTGCCTTGAGGTTTCTTGTCGACAGCCATACCCTGTCACCTGGCTGAAAAGCAGGGTGTGCCCCGCAATGCCTGTCCGCTTTTCGTTTCGTGATGCGAGAGGTATGTACCAGTTGTCGATGTGCGCGTTCCCAGACCTGCTCACTGCGGCGAAACCATTCGTCCACGGTAGGGGAGTCAGTGGTGGCGGCGTTCCATGGGAAGAGCGGCAGTTAGTAACCCAAGACGCACTGGAGTCAGGTGGGTGGTGGAGTATCATAACGAGTTCTGAGCGTACTCCGCCCACGGGAGGAAATAACTCCAATCCTTCAGGCTAGAGGCGCAGAACGTACAGAGGAAACGGAGGATCTCCTGGTTGGCCCTCTCTGCCTGGCCGTTGGCCTGTGGGTAGTAGCCGGAGGTGAGGCTAACGGTGACCCCCAATTTCTCCATGAAACTGGACCAGACCTGAGACGTAAACTGGGGGCCTCTGTCACTCACGATCTCCTCAGGGAGGCCAAAGTAGTGGAACACATGCTGAAATAACAGTTCGGCTTTGGTGAAGGCAGAGGGAAGGGCCGGAAGTGGAATCAGGTGCAGGGACTTAGAAAACCAGTCCATGACCACGAGGATAGCCGTGTTATCGTGTTATCATAACCAAATATTCATAGTGCCCGGAAGTGGTGCTGAATGCTGTCTTCCATTCATCGCCCTCCCTGATGCGGATGAGGTTGTACGCGCTGCGTAGGTCCAGCTTTGTGAAAATGGATGCCGACCTCAATTGTTCCAGGGCTGAAGGCACTAGTGGCAGGGGGTAACAATACTTGATGGTCACCTGATTGAGACCCCTATAATCAATGCACGGTTGCAGCCCCCCCTCCTTTCTTCTCCACGAAGAAGAATCCAGCTGAAGCGGGTGATGTAGACGGCTGAATGTACCCCTGTTGCAGTGCCTCTTGAATATAGGCGTCCAGGGATTGTTGTTCTGACTGAGAAAGCGGGTACACTCTATCCCATGGTGGACTAGTGCTGCGGAGAAGGTCTATGGCACACTCATAGGATCTATGGGGTGGTAGATGGCTGGCACGCTCCTTGTTGAATACCATGCGAAGGTCCTGATAAACAGATGACACGGTGACCAGGACTGGAGAAAGGGGGCTCTCCACTGTGGTGGCAGAAATTTGAGCCGTGCGACCCGTCAGGCAATGACGTAGACAGAAAGGAGACCACCGAGTTGTCTGTTTGGCGGCCAAGGATATCTGGGGTTCATGCCGTTCAAGTATTGTTACCCCCTGCCACTAGTGCCTTCAGCCCTGGAACAATTGAGGTCGGCATCCATTTTCACAAAGCTGGACCTACGCAGCGCGTACAACCTCATCCGCATCAGGGAGGGCGATGAATGGAAGACAGCATTCAGCACCACTTCCGGGCACTATGAATATTTGGTTATGATAACACGATAACACGGCTTGGTAACGAGTAGTCCTGAGAGTACTTTGAGTGTTACTTTGCGCCGCGTTGTCTTAAAGGTCTTAAATAGCCGTGGGCGGCAGGTACAAGCACTTAGTATTCCGGCGAACTTGAGCACGAGTATGATTGGGAAGTGTACTCCGTGCCGGCACAGTGGCTGTGAGTTCGCCATTGCATAACAGATTTTTTAAAGACATTGTTGTTTTGAAAGTTCAGGATTTAGATAAAGTTATGTTTTGCAAGTTGCTATTTGTTATGATTTGTGAAAATGTTTATTTATTTATTTTTTTATTTTATTTACAGGTTCACAAGAGGTCAGGTACTAATGCTGGGCAAAAAGACCTGATGCAACCATCATTCCAATTAATCCCAAAGGTGTTCAGTGGAGTTGTGGTCAGGGTTCAGTGTAAGCCACTCGAATTCCTTTATACACCAACCTTAGCATGCCATGTCTTCATAGAGCTCACATTATGAACAGGGACAAGGTCATTTTGGAACATGTTTGGGCTGTTAATTTAAGGAAATCTTAGTGCTTAATACAGGAAATTTAACAGGCAATAACAATATAATTAATGTAATTATTTGTAAGTATTATTTTATAGAGTAGAATGATTGATTGGCCATAATTTTCCTACTTACAGTTTGAGTTCATGAGAGATTCCCCATGTGAAAGTAAAGATAGGATGCTTCAATAAGAATCAACAATCTGTTCAATAATTGAGTCTTTACTGGGAACACTGGGAGAAATTTTGAATATTGGGAGAATTAATTTTGTCACAATACTATACCAGCTATCACGATACCAAGTAGTATCACGATACCACACAATATTGTGTTAATTCATAATTCAAATCTCCAATTCAAAATGAACCAAATTTAAAGAAATATAATAGATATAAACCAAAAAAAGAGACAAACCAGATTTTCATCTAAATGCTTTATTAATAAGAATTAATAACTGACTCATGGAAAAACTCAAAGAACATATTTCACCACATATTTCATCTATTGTTCCCTAGAACAATGGGATCCTGCAAATGGACATTGTCCTCAGAGTACTAAGAATGAACACAACATTAGGAATAAATAACTGAATTTGGAAATGAACTCCAAAAAAACAACAACTGAATGTTACCTTGCTTACTATCAAATACGGTTAATATTACAGGGTTCGTACAGATGCTTCATAATTAAATTCCGGGACTTTCAAGGACTTTTCAAGCTTTAGACGAGACTAAAGTTTGCCACAAGCCTTTTTATGGATTTCTTTCAGAAATGGCTTTCTTCTTGCCACTCTTCCATAAAGGCCAGATTTGTGCAGTGTACGACTAATTGTTGTCCTATGGACAGACTCTCCCACCTCAGCTGTAGTTCTCTGCAGTTCATACAGAGTGATCATGGGCCTCTTGGCTGCATCTCTGTTCAGTCTTCTCCTTGTCTGAGCTGAAAATTTAGAGGGACGGCCAGGTCTTGGTAGATTTGCAGTGGTCTGATACTCCTTCCATTTCAAAATGATCACTTGCACAGTGCTCCTTGGGATTTTTAAAGCTTGGGAAATCTTTTTGTATCCAAATCCGGCTTTAAACTTCTCCACAACGGTATTACGGACCTGCCTGGTGTGTTCCTTGGACTTCATGATGCTCTCTGCGCTTTCAACAGAACCCTGAGACTATCACAGAGCAGGTGCATTTATACAGAGACTTGATTACACACAGGTGGATTCTATTTATCACCATCAGTCATTTAGGACAACATTGGATCATTCAGAGATCCTCGCTGAACTTCTGGAGTGAGTTTGCTGCACTGAAAGTAAAGGAGACGAATAATTTTGCACGCACCACTTTTCAGTTTTTTATTTGCTAAAAAAGTTTAAAATATCCAATAGATTTTGTTCCACTTCACAATTGTGTCCCACTTGTTGGTGATTCTTCACAAAAAATTAAAATTTTATATCTTTATGTTTGAAGCCTGAAATGTGGCAAAAGGTTGAAAAGTTCAAGGGGGCCGAATACTTTTGCAAGGCACTGTATATTCTGTATGTTTAAGAGGTGAAGTCAGGTTCAGTGGGTTGATCAGCAACAGTGGGATAGTTTCATGTTGCAAAAGGCTTTCATGAACATTGAACAGATGTGAGTTTTGTCATACACATACAGCAAAGATCGCACTATGAGTGGGTGAGACATCGAGAGGAGATGGACAAGACACTCACCACTCATCCAGGGAAGCGAGATCCACTCATTGCTAAGTCTCCAGTCCAAGTCAAGACTCCAGTCCCAGCCATGTCCAAATCCCATGTCCCTGCCATGTCTCAGACCCATGTCCCTGGCATGTCTCAGACCCATGTCTCTGCCATGTCTCAGACTCATGTCCCTGCCATGACTCAAGACCAAGTCACAGTCACGCCTCCAGGACAAACCCCAGTCTCCAAATTGCAAAGCCCAAGTCAACTCTCACGTTTCAAGTGCAAGCCAAGTCCAACCCACTTCCCAAGTTCAAGTCCAGGCCACGTCTCTAGTCCAAGTTCCTACCCAAGCCATTCCTCAAGCTCCAGGCACAGTCAATCAGAGTAGCTACGTCAAAGCTACTGAAGAGGGCTCATCTGTGGAGTCGCAACTACAAGCAACACAGGTTTTGCTGCAAGAAGAGACCCTACGGAAACGGGTTCTGAGCATCTGGCTTTGTCAACTAGAGGACGAACGAAATCGACTAAGGGAGCTTCTGGAGGAGGAAAAGGTGAGAAGGAAGAGTGCAGAGAACCAGCTTCACCCTGTTCAGACACAAATGTCAGAGTTGGAAAAGAAATCGGTACAGGTGCATGAAATGGGGGCAGAGCTGGAGGATGAGAGGAAACAGAAAGCTCTGGCTATAGCTGCAAAGAAGAAGCTGGCGCTTGACTTGTCCGAGTGGGAAGCTCAATTCATCCAAGCCATTAAAGCTCGAGATGAAGCACAGGGAGAGCTGAAGAGAGTACAGATTCAGTTAAAGGATCAGTTGCGGGATGTGGATGAACTCGGAGCAGCGAGAGATGCTGCACAGAGCAGCGCCGAAGAGAGTGAACGCAAAGTCAACAGTCTGGAGGCTGAAAATGTGCAGTTATGTGAGGTTCTGCAGGAGAGAAATGAGCTGCATGATGAAGTGACCAGCTGTAACTCCAAGATATCTGCATTAAATGATGAGAAGCGGAGGTTGGAAGCTCGTATTTCACAGCTGGCGGAGGAACTTGAGGAGAAACAGGGCAACGTTGAACTCGTTAATAACCAATTGAAGAAGGCAAATGCACAAGTGGACACTCTGAGCACCGAGCTAGCAGGTGAGCGCAGCAATGATCAGAGGATTGAGACTGCTCGGCAGCAGCTGGAGAGACAGAATCAGGATCTGACTGCCAAAATGCAGGAGCTGGAAGGCTCGGTCCAATCGAAGTCTCAAGTCCACAACGCCCAAGTCCAGACCCAGTTACAAGTCCTCGATGTCCAAGTCCAGACCCAGTCCCAAGTCCACGACAACCAAGTCATGTCACAAGTCTCTGACGTTCCAGCCAAGTCACAAGGGCCTGACACCCAAGCTAAGTCTCAGGGACCGGTTGTCCAAGCCCCGTCTCTCGTCCAAGCCCTGTCTCTCGTCCAAGCCCCGTCTCTCGTCCAAGCCAGGTCTGTCGTCCACGCCACGTCTCTCGTCCACGCCACGTCTCTCGCTCAAGCCATGTCTCATGTTCAAGCTCAAGCCATGTCTCTCGCTCAAGCCATGTCTCTCACTCAACCCATGTCTCTTGTCCGAGCCATGTCTCAAGCTCAATCCATGTCTCAAGTTCAAGCTCAAGCCATGTCTCTCGTCCAAGCTCAAGCCATGTCTCTCGTCCAAGCCATGTTTCTCGTCCAAGCCATGTCTCTCGTCCAAGTCATGCCCCAGGTCTCAGCAGGCAAAGCGCAAGTCCTGTCTTGAGATCCTGACCTCTCATCCAAGCCAACTGTTCCGGTAAATTCCACTCAGCCTCGCTGCTCTGCTGAGGTCATTGCTCAGTCTCCACGTCCAGCTGAGGACGTCGCTTAGCCTCACTGCTCAGCTGAGGACGTCGCTCAGTCTCCACGTCCAGCTGAGGTTGTCGCTCGGCCTCCATGTCCAGCTGAGGACGTTGCACCGCTCCCAAGCCTTGATGAGAGCATCGCTCAGCCTGTTTGCTAGTCCTTGTTCTGCCTCCCTGTTCAGCTAGGGACTTTGCTCTGCTCCCCTGCTCCAAGGACACTATGCAATTTGTTCCTGGCACTGCTTAGGACATTCAGCCAGGGGGGCTGGGGCCGCCGGTGAAGGGGGAGGACTTTTGGGGGGCCTGGGGAGGGGGGGGGTTGTCACAATTGCCCCTCACTAACAGCGCTCAAAGTGAGCCGTGCTTTGCACGGCGTGATTCAATATAGCAATCTATGTATATAATGTTTTGCCATGTTTAGCGCTAATAGCACGTCCTAGTTTCATGCCATGTTCTAGCCTTAGTCATAACCTTAGCCATAGCCAAGTTAGCATTAGTGTTAGCCATAGCCAAGTGAGCATAGCTTAGTTCAGGAGTTTCGTTTCAAGTGTTTTGCTTTGCACTCAGCACTGTAAATAAAAGCCACCGTTTCACTGCGATTGCATCCTGCCTGCTTCCTTCCCGTCACGCCCAATGACAAAGATGAAATGGATGAATAAGGAAAATGTCTGTGGATACAGCTTTTCCTTGTTTCATGACAATACACAACTTTGATGAATAAGGGGCATTTATATAATCTAAAACATAATTATGTGATCAGAGATGGCACTTTTTTGTTATTTGAGTTACTATAGGATTCAAACTTTCAAACACGCATTTAGGTGGAATGGCTAGACTAAATTGCCTTTAAGTGGACTGGTGTCCAATCCAGAGTGGGTTCCTTCTCCATACAGAGTGTTTCCAGGAGAGGATCCAGATCCATCACAACCTTGACCAGGATAAAGCAGTGACTAAATATGTATGTATGAATGTAGTGTGGCGACAAGCCCGTGGCCGGTGCACAAGAAACAAAGATAAGATCGCTCCTCTCGTGACTGACACACACACAGCTGGTGAATGGTGCACGGCAGAGAAGAATTCCAACATCCAGCAGGCGATAAGAGAGTATAAAAAGGCGATATACCACTCGCAATGAGAGCGTCTCTCAGTGCAGTACAAGAAGTCTCTCAGTGCAGCACAAGTTGTTCTACCAAAGAATGGTTAAAGAAGAATAAAGTTAATATTTTGGAATGGCAAAGACAAAGTCCTAAAATTAAACCAATAGAAATGTTGTGGAAGGACCTGAAACAAGCAGCTCATGTGAGGAAACCCACAAACATCCCAAAGTTGAAGTTGTTCTGTACTGAGGAATGGGCTAAAATTGAGCCTTTGTGCAAGACTGATCAATAGTTACTGGAAATTTTTAGTTGTAGTTATTGCAATTCAAGGGGGTCACACCACATACTGAAAACAAAGGTTCACATACCAAGTATAATATTTGTCTCATTTGTTTCATTGGGTTCTTGTTGTGTAATTTTACGACTTGTGTGAAAATCTGATGATGTTTTAGATCATATTTATGCAGATATTTAGACAATTCTAAAGCATTCACAAACGTTCAAGCAGCACTGTATATAATAAAAATGATAGTAAAAATATATTATATTTTATATTATGTCACTTCCCAGAATTCACCGCTATCGCACAGCACTCATGAAAACAGCCCCATTCCCCATCAGCATCACAGACTACAAACTATGTAACATGATTTGGTCACATACTCAAGTTCAACAGATTTCTGATTACACAAACCTGTTCCCAGTCATACTCATCCTATAAATAACCTGAGCTTTCAAACAATCTTTGTGAAGTCTCGCTCTTAGCCAGTTCTATTAACGATTCCAAGCATTTTCTTCCTGTGTATGCATTTCTGGTTTTGGCTCTTAGAGTTACATTTATGTCTTCAAATCTCCATCAGCCCTTCCAGCCTGTTCTACTATTACTTCTATGAACTTTTAGTTCTGTGCTTAGAAAGTGTGGTTTACCACAGAGAGTCAGGCGTGCCTGGAGAGTCCAAATGAACACACACACTGACACAAATGAATGTTCACTGAGCCTTCCCGTTTATTTCATGCAAAACAAGAGTATTTATACACATTGATAAGAAGCAGTACGTGGATGGTTTCTACTGGTCCAGGTGTCAGACAGATTTAAACAAAACACACAGCACATAGTCATAATACAAAATAAGTCCTGTGTCATGTTGACACGGAAATACATGTGCATTTCAAGGATATAGCTATAATCAAGGATAGCAGTTGATCAGCTTATTCAAAGAGGTAATTAATGAATACAATGTAATTAAATGATTACATTCATCATAGGTATTTGATAGCAGTTCATAATATAAGTACATTATATAAGAGAATTTCCTTTCAGCTCTGTTTTTGTTTGATAATTTGCTCTTCATGTTTGTCCTGCTTCATTCTGTTTGATGATTGTCTGACCCTTGCCTATTTTTTGATATTGCAATTTGTTTTGAGTTTTGGATTGTCTACCTGATTTTTAATTAAGTCTATACTTGAATTTGACTTTAGTGCCCCATTTAGCCATATTTGTGTTTTGCATATTAATGATTACATTCAGTACCAAGTATCTACACATACAGATCCAATAAGACAACATGGAAATAGAAGAAATCTGATCGCCAATTCAGTGGTAATGAATTAACTCATCAGTTCTTATAATTGTTCTTATATTATTAGAATAACAAGCATCCTGAATAATTTTGCTGTTTTTATTTATTTTATTTTTTTATTATTTTTTTATTTTATTTTCAGGAACCACTTTATCTTGATCAGGTACATAATGAATCCAGAGCCTATCCTGGGAACAGTGATCATTAAGTGGTAATACACCATAAATAGGCATCCAGTTCATTAGAGATCACCAGGCACACACATGCATACACATTCACACATTCAATTACACTTGGGGGAAATATAGAGCAGCCGATGCACTTACCAGCATGCTTTTGGAACTTGGGATGATACTGAGAGATCCGAAGGACACCCACACGGACACATGGAGAACATGCAAAACTCCACACAGAGAAGATCCCAAGCACATGTTCAAACCAGGGACCCTGAAGCTGTAAGGCAATAACACCACAGTATGTGCTCATGAGCCACCATGACGTCATTATTTTATTCAGTTAATTAAAATTGTTTGTATCCATTAGGAATATCAGAAGGAACAAGAGCAGATTTTCCCTGACAATGGAGGACGGATTCCAGACTTGTAATTCCTGGCAATTTCTTTCCTTGATTTGGCAAGATCCTTTGATACCATCTCACATGACACCATTCTTGACTGCCAAAGCTAGTGGCATACCAACGCCATTGTTGAAGTATCTGTAATGTTTACACAATCATATGACTGTGTACATGAATGAAACAATAGTAAATTGTGAATGAGGAGTGAGAGAAGGATCCACTGTCACCAATTCTTTTCATTCTGGCGATGGTCAGAGCTGTGAAGGCAGCTATTCCGGCTTTTGGGGTCGAACTGGGGGATTAAAAAAAAATAAAATTATTATTATTTTTTTTTCTCAATGAAATATTTGGGAAAGGGAAGGGAGGGGAGAAAAGGTAAATGAATCACATGTAAATGAATCACATGAATATGAATCACATGTAAATTAATCACGTAAATTAATCACATGTAAATTAATCATATGAAAATGAATAAATAAATCAATGAAAAAAAAATGGAGTTGAACTATTTGAATGTAGACAAACAGCTACTTTTAGATCAATGTGTAATTTTAGATTAAATGTCTTTGGTGTTTAAAGTTAAAAGGTAATAAAGTTAATAGGGCCATTGGAAAATACATACCTTTTGAAAACACTGAACTGATCAACAGAGGACCCTGGGAACATAGGAATAACCCCCTTAATCATGCTTCTGTTATTGGTACCTATACATAAAGACACACATAGCAGTATAACATAGTTTATTAAGTTGTATTTAATATTATTGTGGCTTATTAATGTTATCAGAGAAAGACTGGAGAAAATACGTTGATCATAATATAAAAGAAACAAACATCTTTTAAACAGAATTGAACTGAAAGCACACTTATAATGTTATGTTGCACTTTTGATAAAAATGCTAAATTTTGTTTAGTGTTGTAATGTGTGAAAGTAAGTCAAAGTCACAGTGACAGGAAACCCTTAATTGATGTTTATTACAATTTTATTCTTTCTTACCTTACAGTCTAGTTACAGTAGGGGTATAACTTTAAGTCTGGGGGAGATGTTGTGCTCTCTCTATGTACTGTAAATTGGGAAATATCCTCTAGGGGGAGTTGTTCACTAGCTGTCCATATAGACCGAGTGTCTCCTCACTGCAGCCTGTAGCACGTTAACATATTGGATTACATCCACTACGTACTGGATGTTGTAACCCCAACCCTAACCCTAACCATAACGCTAGTTTTACTTCTTTAAAGGCTTTAAACAAGTAGGATGTAGTAGATTAGTTTTTCCTGCCATTTAATGTCCCTGACAACCTCCCATTTAACCACTTGTCAGCAACGGCCTTTTTCAAGACACGTAAAAGCTTAACAAAACACAAGTTTGGTGTTACTGATCTATAATATACTATAGAGACTGTGTCTGTTCCCCGAGCTATACAAATATATAGAAAAACTCAGAAAGTCTGTCTTCGAAACCTAATTAACATAAAATTAATCAATCATATTGAATGCACAGCCAGCACCTTTGACCTGAAGCTAGGACTATAAAACATTAGATCTCTTGCATCTAAAGCTCTTATTGTTAACGACACCATTACTGATCAGGAAATTAATTTAATGTGTTTAACAGAAACTTGGATTAAACCAAACGAGTACGTAGCATTAAATGAAGCCAGTCCTCCTGGATACAGTTATGTACATCAGCCTCGTTCAACTGGTAGACGAGGAGGTGTTGGTCTCATCCATAGTCAAAATCTAGTCGTCACACAAAAACCTTATCATAAATTTCATTATTTTGAAATTCTTTATACCAGTGTAAACTATGTAGCCAGAAACAATAAGTCAATTCCTCTATTTATTATTTACAGACCCCCAGGGACATATACTGAATTTCTTAGATAATTTGCAGACTTTGTCTCAAACCTGGTTGTGTCTGTAGATAAAGCATTAATTTTCGGAGATTTTAATATTCAGTTTGATAACCTGGAAGACCCTCTGAGAACAGCGGTTGTGTCAATCTTAAATTCAGTAGGGATTAATCAGAATGTAATCGGGCCTATTCATAATGGTGGTCACACTCTAGACCTCATACTAACATACGAACTAAGTATAGAAAATATTGTAATTTTTCTGTAGTCTGAAGCTGTCTCAGACCATTATCTTATTTCATTCATAATACATATTGATCATAATATTTCCACCTCACCTTGCTACCGCGTTAAACGTATCTACACATCAGCTACTGCACCGAGCTTCATAAATATCCTCGCAGAAACATCAATTAGATTTGGATCACTGTCAGATCCCATAGAACTCGATCAGGCGACTTAAAGCTTGGAGTCAACACTCCACTACACATTAGATAGAGTGGCTCCACTCAAAAGAAAAATAATTACAAAGAAAAAATTAGCACCCTGGTATAATGATCAAATGCGTACCTTAAAACAGACATCACGACAATTAGAACGTAAATGGCGTCAAACCAAACTGGTGATATTTCAAACAGCCTGGACGGAGAGTCTACTGAAATACAGAAAATCTCTTAGTGAAGCTAGAAAAATCTATTTCTCCACCTTAATAGGAGATAACAAAAACAAGACAAGATTCCTTTTCAACACGGTAGCAAAATTAACTAGGAATAAAACCACTACAGAGAGAAACACTCAATCATTACATAGTAGTGAAGATTTCATGAAATTTTTAATTGATAAGGTTGAAAATATTAGACAAGAAATACATGCCATTAAATTAAAACCGGACAATACTGTAACAAACCCATTACATGACAACGTAGAAATTTCAGATGATTGTTTAGATTGTTTTGCTCCGCTTAGAGAGACCGAACTAGCTTCATTAATCTCTTCAGCCAATTCATCAACTTGCATACTAGATCCCATACCTAAATGTTTGTTTAAACAGATTTGTCCAGGAGTAATTGAACCACTTTTAAATATAATCAATTCTTCCCTAACCACTGGCTATGTACCTAAATCACTTAAATTAGCAGTTATTAAACCCTCGATTAAAAAACCTGACCTTGACCTGTCCCAATTGTCCAGCTGTAGACCAATATCAAATCTCCCCTTCATCTCTAAGATTTTAGAAAAGGTTGTAGCAAAGCAGTTCTGCTCGTACTTAGATAGGAACAACATTTATCTCAACTGTCCAGCTGTAGGCCAATATCTAATTGTCACATATCTGGGACTCCATTTCCCATCAGCCACTGCACTGCACCACATGACCACATGCGCCACAGCTGCACCTGATCCACGTTTCTGGTTAATGAGCACCCATGTGTATATATAGTCTTTGTCTGCACTCTCTCCTTGTCTTTCGTTGTCTGAGACTTATGTCTTTCATGTCAATGTGTTCTGTTTCTTGCCATAGTATCTTGCCAAGTTGTCTTAGTGTTTGTCTAGTTGTCTTTTTGTTTATATTAAATGTTTAAAATCTGCGACTGCTTCTGCTTCAACCTCCAAATGTGACACTAATCTCCCCTTCATCTCCAAGATCTTAGAAAAGGTTGTAGCACAGCAGCTATGCTCATACTTGCATGAGAATAACATTCATGAAATGTATCAGTCAGGATTTAGACCTCATCATAGCACAGAGACAGCATTAGTTAAAGTAGTAAATGACCTTCTACTGACCTCTGATCAGGGTTGTGTCTCGCTGCTTGTGTTACTTGACCTTAGTGCAGCTTTTGATACTATAGATCACACTATTCTCCTTGATAGATTAGAAAATGTTGTTGGCATTAAGGGAACAGTCCTCTCTTGGCTCAGGTCTTATCTGACCGATCGTTATCAGTTCGTAGATGTAAATGGTGATTTCTCCATGCATACTGAGGTTACTTTTGGAGTTCCACAAGGTTCTGTTTTAAGATCACTGCTTTTTACTTTATATATGCTTCCCCTAGGACAAATTATTCATAAACATGGAATTAGCTTCCACTGTTATGCTGATGATACACAGTTGTATGATTCAGCGAAGCCAGAGGACAGACAGAAGCTTAGTAAAGTCGAGGATTGTGTAAAGGACATTAGATTTCCTTTTACTTAATTCTGATAAAACAGAAATACTTTTATTAGGCCCACGTGTAGCTAGAAGTAATCATTCTGATTACATGGTCACTCTGGATGGTCTTTGTGTTTCATCATGTACAGCAGTTAAAGACCTTGGAGTGATTATTAACTCCAGTCTATCATTTGATGCTCATGTAGATAATACTACTAGGATAGCTTTCTTTCATCTCAGAAATATTTCTAAGATAAGAAACATATTATCACTACATGATGCGGAAATACTGGTTCATGCATTCATCACCTCTAGATTAGATCACTGTAATGCCTTACTGTCTGGATGTTCCAGTAGGAATATAAATAAGCTCCAGTTAGTCCAGAATGTTGCTGCTAGAGTCCTAACTAGAACAAGAAAATACGACCATATCACCCCGATCTTATTCACACTACATTGGCTCCCAGTAAAATCTCGCATTACCTATAAACTACTTTTATTAACCTATAAAGCACTAAACGGTCTCGCGCCACAATATCTAAACGACCTTCTTGTTTTCTATGATCCGCCACGCCTACTTAGATCAAAAGATGCAGGCTATTTGACGGTACCCCAAATAATGAAGGCTACAGCAGGGAGAAGGGCCTTTGCTTATAAAAAATTCTCTACTGGGACTGCGGCTGCTCCGAAGACTTCATTTACATCCATACTGTACTATTTCACACTGTCTGTTGTTACCCAGATGAGGATGGGTTCCCTTCTGAGTCGGGTTCCTCTCAAGGTTTCTTCTTTTAAACATCTTAGGGAGTTTTTCCTTGCCACCGTCGCCACTCAGTGGCTTGCTCAGTTGGGATAAATTCACACCTTTAATATCTGTATACCGTGTTTATATTTCTGTAAAGCTGCTTTGAGACAATGTCTATTGTAAAATGTGCTATACAAATAAAATTGAATTTAATTGAATTGAACTGAATAAAAAATAACAAACAAGAGATAGACAGACAGGCAAGGCAGCACACTAGGCCACAGGGGAGAAATAAGGAACACCAAGAAAATAAAGCACCCAGTTTACCACACACACTTGAAATGAATACCACTGCAAACTTCACTCAATCCTGCAAGCCTCACACACACCGTGCACCACTCCCCTTTAAGGCCTAATGGCACGCTGGCATCTTTCATAGTATTACCAAGAACAGCAGCTGGTTTGTTCCACACCTCAGTAAAATACCTCAATTATTTATTATGATTTATACTTGTTCACAGCAATTTCTGATGAGACAGAAATGCCTAATGCAGTGACACCACTTATAATATCATATATATAACTGGAAAATAAAATATATAATAATTTCATTGTTAGATTATATTTTTACATATTAAAATTATTAACTGTTCATAATGATATTATTTCAGCTTATAGCTTGATCTCAAGACAAGTTCCCTATGAAGATTCCCCTTCAGGATGCTTCAGTAAGAATCAACAATCTGTCAGCAACATTGGTGTCACTGTCATGTGATGCTGTAAGGGTGGAGCTTAAGCAACCTTTATGATGTTAACATATTAGAGTACAGAAAGAACTGAAATTTTTTTTCATTCATCTAAGACCATTCATCATGTTCACTGTTATATTCATGTGTTCGTGGCTTTCACTAGGTGAGTTAACATATAATAACAAATTTTTGGTTATTTCAGAAATATGAATTGTTAAATTAGTGATTAATTAGTCTGAGTGGTGATATGATAAAGCAGAATGTGAGTACTTCTGGCTTGATTATGTAAAGACTTAAAACATATTTTCTCTTCTCTACGACAGGAGAATCCATGGCAGATTCAATAGAGCCACTTGTCCCTCATAAAGCTGTAGATGAAGGTAATAATCTTACTCTGTCCTGCAGCTACAATAAATTCAGTGGTACAGTAAATATGCTGCAATGGTACAGGCAATATCCAAAATCAAAACCTGAATTCATTCTTCAAATTTTCCCAACTGAGGGTAAAAGTAACACTGGCCCACCACGTCTGTCTGCTGAAGTTGATGATGATGAAAAACAAGTGGATCTGCTCATCTCCTCTGCTGCTGTATCAGACTCTGCAATATACTACTGTGCTCTGGTGCCCACAGTGACAGGAAATCCATCTGCACTATACAAAAACCTCGACCCAGTTATGTTTGAATGAACAACTGATCAACTGCCAAAGTTATATAATTCTGGATGATATAATGTCTGAGTCAATCTAAATAAATGATCATTTGCATAATTGGAGTTTAGTGCAATACAAATACATATTTAGTGTCTCTTAGCTATGTCTTCTGATACAGATCTATGTTCACAGTTAGGATAACACTTCTTACTGGTTGCAAAGTACAATGACATAATGAATTTCTTTTTTTTTCCAATGGCTTGATAATATATTAAATACAAAAAATAATTTCAAGTCTCAAAATGGAAAACTCCAAAATGACTTTTTTTAGTCCTGTATTGCCAATTATTGAGCTAAATTATTAATAAACCCCACATACAGTAGCAACTTTCATTCTAACCAAACCCGACCAAAGTCTGTATTTTCGTGTTACCAATTTTAAAAATCTGAGGTGTTTTTAACATTGAAATTGTTGTAGGACACAACAAACACTTCTGCCCGTGAAACTATGCACTAATTTACTTAATAAATCTACACACCTCATCACTGAAATGTAGCACAAGCACAATACTTACAATACTTTCTCCTAAATGATTACATGT
Organism: Ameiurus melas; assembly: GCA_012411365.1. Lineage (NCBI taxonomy): Eukaryota > Metazoa > Chordata > Actinopteri > Siluriformes > Ictaluridae > Ameiurus > Ameiurus melas. The sequence continues at coordinate 35,616,794 of CM022756.1, read as the reverse complement.
TTTACAAATCCAAAGTTATCCAACATAATAAAGTAAGCGTTTTCAGCCATAATCATAATCAATGGGGCAAAGACATTTTATTACAGGGAAAGTGCTGCACTTCTTGTTGTGATTTAAAATACATGCAATTACACATCATTACACATCATTTTGTAATGTAAAATACATCAGTGACTCATTAAAGAATAGATCAACAATAATCTCTCATTTAAACAAACCTGTAACTAATCTTTCTGTTAAAATGCAACAGTCAATGCATTTATGCAGTCTAAGCATTTATTTAAAATAATAGTCATTGAAATATGTTTCTGAAAAAATCACCCTGGATGGGATGCCAACACATCACAGTGCATAATCACACAATCACACACACAATGGACAATGCCAATCAGAATACAAAACATGTCTTTGGAGTGGGGAGGAAACCAGAGAACTCTGAGGAAACCCGCAAACACAGGGAGAAAATGCAAACTCCACACTCATAAAGCAGAAGTGGAATTTGAGCCCCAACCCTAGAGGTACAAGGCAAGCGTGCTAATCACTATGCCACCACGCCTCTTTCTTAAAAGTATGTTGGTTTAAAATATTATGTTGTGATTCATGATAAAGCATCTAAGTAAGTTTATCTAACGGGAGTTTTAAGTGTTTGTCCCCTGATAGAATAGAAACGATGCCATGTGAATGTATAGCTTTCTCAATAGCCAATGCAGTTTAGTTGTTGAGGTTTACAACTGTTTATTTTCATTTTAAGTTTGTTAAGAAAAAGAAGCCTTTATTTGTCACATATACATTACAGCAAAGTGAAATTATTTTTCTGCATATCCCAACTGGTTAGGGTGCTGGGGTCAGAGTGCAGGGTCAACCATGATACGACACCAATGGAGCAGATTTACTGGTTAAGGGCCCAACAGTGGCAGCTTCTGATCAGTAACCCAAAGCCTGAACAGTTGAGCCGCTGCTACCCTAAATGTCAAACAACACAAGTGCAGAATTGAAGCATTTCAATAAAGTAACCACTTAGCTAAACTCACGCATATGTGTTGTCAGAAGTGATATTTGAACCCACACCTCCTTAACCTGAACTCAGCACCTTGGAATCTCCTGACTCCTGAAAATGTGCTTGAATTGTATTGCTTCACATTTAATAATGTTATTGTTTTTATACGAAAAATACAAAAACACCCGTAAAATTACAAACTAAGCAGCATTTGATATAGAAATACATGGGTGTCATGAAGATATCACAAACTAAAGCAGCTTTAAAGAAACATATAAACACAGAATACAGATTTTAAATGTGCAAATTTATCCCAATTGAGCAAGCCAGTGGCGACGGTGGCAAGGAAAAACTCCCTACGATGTTAAGAGGAAGAAACCTTGAGAGGAACCAGACTCAGAAGGGAACCCATCCTCGTCTGGGTAACAACAAGTAGTTTGAAAAAGTTCATTATGGTTTTATATAAAGTCTGGTTGGCTTTAGAAGCAGCTGTAGTCCCAGCAATCTGGAATTGGAGTAGATGAGAGCTCACCATTTACATCTACGAACTGATAATAATTGGTCTAATAAGACCTGAGCCAGGAGAGGACTGTTCCCTTAATGCCAACAACATTTTCTAATCTATCAGGGTGAATAGTATGATCTACAGTATCAAAAGCTTCACTAAGGTCAAGTAACACAAGCAGCCAGACACAACCCTGATCAGAGGCCAGTAGTAGGTCATATACTACTTTAACTAACGCTGTCTCTGTGCTATGATGAGGTCTACATCCTGACTGATACATTTCATGAATATTATTCTCATGCAAGTATGAGCATAGCTGCTGTGCTACAACCTTTTCTAAGATCTTGGAGATGAAGGGGAGATTAGATATTGGCCTACAGCTGGACAGTTGAGATGGGTCAAGGTCAGGTTTTTCAATAAGGGGTTTAATAACTGCTAATATAAATGATTTAGGTACATAACCAGTGCTTAGGGAAGAATATTTAAATTATTATTATATTTAAAAGCGGTTCAATTTCTCCAGGACACATCTGTTTAAAGAAACATGTAGGTACAGGATCTAGTATGCAAGTTGATTATTTCTCTGAAGAGATTAATGAAGCTAGTTCGGTCTCTCTAAAGGATATAAAACATTCTAAACTTTGTTCTGATATTGCTATATTATCATCTATAGGGTTATAATACTGTCTGGATTTAATTTAATAGCCTGAATTTCTCATCTAATATTTTCAATCTTAGCAATGAAAAATTTCATGAAATGTTCGCTGCTATGTAATGATTGAGTGCTTCTTTCTATAGTGGTTTTATTCCTAGTTAATTTTGCTACCGTGTTGAAAAGAAATCTAGAATGGTTTTTCTTATCTCCTATTAAGGAAGGAGAGACTTTTCTATGATAAATAAGAGATTTTCTATAGTTCAGGAGGCTCTCCTTCCATGCTGTTTGAAATACTACCAATTTGGTTAGATGCCATTTACATTGAGTGGTCTGTTTTAAGGTATGCGTTATAATCGTAAACGCTATAATCGTAATCATTATACCAGGGTGCTAGCTTGTTCTCACTTTTCCTTTTGAGTGGAGCCACTCTGTCTAGCATGTGGCAGAGCGTTGACTCTAAGCATTCAGTCACCTGATCGAGTTCTATCAGATCAGGCGGTGATGAAAATTGAATTGATGTCTTTGGGAAGTTATTTATGAAGCTTGGTGCAGTAGCTGATGTGAAAGTACAATTTACGTGGTATCATGGAGAGGTGCAAATATTATGAATGAGATGAGATAATGGTGTGAGACAACGTCAGTCTGTGGAAAATGATAATATTTTCTATATTTAATCCCTAACTTAGTATGAGCTCAAGAGTGTGACCACCATAATGAGTAGGTCCGATTACGTTCTGATTAATCCCTACTGAATTTAAGATGGACACAACTGTTGTTCTCAGAGGGTCTTTCAGATTATCAAAATGAATATTAAAATCACTCCGACGATTAATGCTTTACCTACAGAAACAACCTGGTTTGAGATAAAGTCTACAAATTCACTTAGAAATTCAGTAGATGCACAGTAAAATCTCTAGTGTTGAACTAACACCCAGAATGTTCATTTGGGTCCAAATGAACTTATATAAATACTGTAGGATGTAAATTCATCACTCTGGGTGTTAAATCAACACTGGGGATTTTGCTGTGTGGCCCTGGGGGTCTGTAAATAACAATTAGAGGAATTGACTTATTTTTTTGTGGCTACATAAGTTATACTGGTATAAAGATTTTCAAAATAATTACATTTATGACTAGGTTTTTGTGTGACACCTAGTTCCCTGAGAAGGGAACTTCGATGTTGCATTTAGCATAAGTGTAAAATCATGTCTCTACTTATAGGCCTGCCATAAGTAGAGGCAGGTGACGTGGCAATTAAGCTCGTCGCATGATATATATATATGGCACCTTGAACCACACTGCCAGCGTTATTATCTTCAGCGAGACTGCATGTCTGTTGTTTGTCTGACAAAAATGTACATATACATGAAAATTTCACCAGACTTTGGTATTAACTCAAGATATCTGGAAATATAAAGAATTCACAACATTAAAGTCCATAAATAAAGTTATATGTAATAAAGTGGAATGAGACGGGAAAAAAGTATTGAACATGCTAATAAAAAAGCAGTTCTCCAAGGTAAGCTAAGGCAATGAACCAGCTGAAGTCCGTAAGCAGTTATACCCCCTATCTGTGAAAATTAATATCAGCTGAGTTTGTAAACTGATGGTCTATAAAAATGCTTTTCATTACCAAGGTGTCACACAAGAAACATTTCATGATGGGTAAAAGCAAAGAGCTCTCCAACACCGTTGGAACCTTATTGTTGCAAAACATATTGATGGAATCGTATACATCTGTATTTCAAAACTTCTTAATACTCCAGTAAGCACCATTGTGGCCATTATCCACAAGTGGAAGCAACATCACTTTGTCATCAACTGGGCTCGCACAGGAGCTCAAGAATTCTGACCAGGGAGTCAAAATGAATAGTCAGAAAAGTAGTTCAAGAGCCAAGGACCACTAAGGAAAGAGCTACAGAAACATTTGGAGGCAGAAACAATAGGCAATGCACTCCACTGCTCATGCTCACCCCAAAAGACTCCATTACTAAAGAAAAGCCAAGTTGAAGCTCGGTTAAAGTTTGCTACAACTCATTTGTACAAGCCTATGGAACACTGGGAAAGTATAGTCTGGTCAGACGAGAGCAAAATTTTTTACTGACATACTACACACCATGTTTGGAGAAAAAATGGCACGGTACACCACCCTAAACACACTATACCAACAGTGAAGATTGGAGGTGGAAGCATCATGGTGTGGGGCTTTTTTTTCATTGGATGGTACTGGCAGACTTCATTTAATTGAAGGAACAATGAATGGAGCCCTTTAACAGAAGATTCTTGAGAAGAACCGCCTGCCATCCATCAGGATGATGATATGTGGGTGGACCTTCCAGCAGGACAATGACGGAAAGTATACAGTAAAGGAAACTCTCAATTGGTTTCAGAGAAAAAAAAAATCAAGGTGGTAGAATGGCCCTGTCAATCACCTGACTCGAATCCAGTTAAACAAGATTTAAAGATGTTTACAAGAATGGGCCAAAATCACACCTGAATACTGTGGCTGATTAATTTCTTCATAAAGGAAGCATCTGTTGTTTCTATTTTTTCCAAAAGTTAAAGAGTATTAAGTTTCAAAGTCAACTACTTACATACGATCAGTTTGTGGATGAAGAAAAACACTGTGAGCTAGAAATGAAAGGGTCCAATTTATTGTCCACCACACGAGATCCACACAGTGAGATGTCCCAAAGTGATCTAAAAACCCCCAGTTTTTATGGGGCTCCCTTTTATATAGTGGAAACACCGCTGGTTTGCCTAAATACCAATACACTTGTTTTCTGGGTGATTTCAACAACAATTAAGTTTGAATTTTAGGGTGTTTTTCTGAAAACTGTTATGTTTGATTTTCTGAAAGTTTCACAAACCATTGTTTCTGAATTTCTGATACTTCTGACAACTATTGTGGGTGATTTTCTGGAATTTTCGAAAACCATTATGGTCGAGGTTTAAGGTATTTTCCCCCTACTTTTCCAGTTCCTCTTTTATCTATTTATTTATTTATTTGTTTGTTTATTTATTTTGAAACGACTGCTTATTATGGTATTTTTATCTGTCCATTATTGAGCAAGCAAGGGCATTGGCTGTCTTTGTACTTTTCTTCTTTATCATGAGTAAGTGTATGTATTTCTTTATTTGTCAATAGTATGTGTTTAGTATGCTTCATAAACAGTAAATGAATGTTACCCATTTGTTTCGTTATTCACCGGAATTTATTCTATGTGTTCTATGTCTGAGTGTGTGTGTGTGTGTGTGTTATGTGTGTGCGCTTCCCTTTTCTGTCAAGGTTACGTAATGTCTGACTCAGGGGGCCCTTCTTTTTATGAGGAAAAGAGTATAGTATAACATTGTTCTTTTTTCCCTTACAGCTGCACAACTTATGCCTAGACCTGAACATTCGCTATCAACTAGCACATCTGACTGTTGATCTGTCACTTCTGGTTGACGTTCTTCAGGCTGAGTTTGTGTCACAAGTCGTGATGGAGCGGATGAAGGAAGGAGGTAAGCGCACTTAAGAACGAGTGTAGTTTATTTACACGAGGCAGGCAGACGAATCCAAAACGTAATCCAAAGGCGTAGTCAGAAAATAAGCGAAGGTCAGGCGAACGGCAAACAGGCATAAACTTGTGGCAAGGCAGATATCAACATTTGGCATGGAAAACAGGGTCGAGAAACAAACATAAGCATAAACGTGAACTATGATAATGATCTGGGAGCGGATAACCCAGCGTGAACTATAACTAACAAGGGACTATGTTTACTATGTTTAATTAACCGCGCCGTGTGTAGTACGGCGCGTAGTATATAAACCGGCATGAATTAACTTAAACAGAATACAGCTGGGAGTCATACAGACACGTGGGGATACAACCTATGACACACACTGGGCGGGGTCATGATGAACATGAACAAAACACACGTGCCCTCCCAGCCATTGACAGAAATGAAAACAAAGAGCTCATGTTCGAATCTCACAACACGCATGCGCAACCGCGAGAGCATGCTGCTTCAAGGGTGAACCGTGACAGTTTGTTGTTTCTGGTTTCCCTCATTCTCAATAAATTCTCATTCTCCACATTTGGTGCCCTTTTGTTTTATTTATGTCATACATTTTATCCAACACATCTTGAAACTGTCACTACAAGGCTTCTCCTCTAAGTAGTAAATAAATTTCAGTCAGCATGTTCAATACTTTTTCCTATGTCATTAAATTTTTATTACACATAACTTCATTTATGGACAATAATGTTGTCACACTTTGTAGGCGGAGACGTAAGTAAGTGCAGGTAATGCAGAATCAATGTCAATAATCCAAAGGGGTAAGGCAAAGTCCGTGGTCGAGAAACAGGCAGGGGTCAGGCGTTCAGCCAAACAAACAAAACTAGGCAAGGCAGAGAATCGAGGTCGAGGGCAAAAACAATGGTCAGAACATGATGATAAGGTCTGAAGAATTGCAGAGAACAAGTTAACTGTACATTTACTTCGCACCGTTAAAATGATCACAAAGTCTCCTTTATGCTGTGTGTGTGTGTGTGTGTGTGTGTATGTGTGATTGGTTTACAGGTGTGTGCAGTTAGAACTCCGGAGAAGGCAAGCGCATGCCTATGTGGGAAGTGTAGTCCTCAGTGGCCATCTTTTTAGTTAGTGGTGCCTCCTGGGAAACTGAGTTACGGTTTGTGACATGATGTGATATGATAAATGTGTGGATTTCTTCATGTGTGGATTTCTTGAGTTAATACAGATGAGGGGTGAAAATTTCATGTGAATAACCTCATTAGAAATATACTTACTAGAAGTTTGAATTCGGTGTTCGATGGAGTAAGATGTGAAGTTTGAGTCTCCTGCTGATTTCGATTAAAAATTGTAATTAATTAGCACTTTTTTTAGTAATATAATATATTTTGACCTATTCTATTACGTTTCCTTATTTGTACTTTTAACTCTGTGGTTTGTTAAGATGTCGGGGAAGAACTCGAAAATCGGTGATAGCATAGACAAAAGTGAGGTCTAGAGTGCGCACCGCGAGCGCGTCTCCTTCTCGCCGGTAATCCGCGAGCGCGTCTCCGTCTCACCATGAACCCACACCTGCGCCTCCTTCTCCTCATGAATCCGTAGCCATGTGCCCTTCCCCCAGTGAACCCGCAGTTGCATCCGCATCCCCGAGCGGTGACCCTGACCTCGCTGCACTCAGGCTTAAGTTGCTGGCTTTACTGAGGAAAGACATCGCCAATATTTTTTAAAGGCATTCCAGGAGCATCAGAAGCACCAGGAGAATCACCAGGAGAATCTTCAGAAGACTCTCAGGGATGTGCTGTCTACTATCCAGCATGACCTGCAGGTCATGAGAACACAGCAGGTTAGTGATAAAGTCGCTACTGATGCCACCATATCAACACTGAAAGGTACTGTTGGGGAAATGGGGCACACGCTCTCCGATTGCACCGATGATATAGTTTGTGGTCGTTCACCAGGCTTCGGCTTCGGCTGAAGGGTCCGGTGGGACCGGTCCAGAACCGGCTCCTTCTCCAAGGTTGCAACACTTTTCTGGGAGAAATTGTGAATTTTCTGGAAAAGTTTCAGGGATGCCAATAATTTCGTTCATGACTGTAGATCATGTAATGCAGACTGGGAAATCAGAGCTAGAATTGTGTCCAGGATTGCAGTGTGATTTCCACACTGTGAATGTTGTTGTACTTGTGGTGAGTGGGAGGATTTATTATCAATATTAGACTGTGGTCTAAAGCTGCATCTAAAGCTGGATGTTTTGGTAAATTTAAATTGCCCCTAGGTGTTAATGAGTGTGCAAATGTCTGTGTGTGTGTGTGTGTGTGTGTGTGTGTGTGTGAGAGAGAGAGAGAGAGAGTAAATAATTATATATTTTTGCAAGTATATAAATTTTCTAAATTTAAATAATTTGTTGACAGCTCATTCCTCTTTTGGTCTTTCTGTAATGTACTGTATGACCTGTATGTGGAATAAACTTTATTAGTGTGGTAAGGTTTTTCTCCTTGGTGAACACAAGATGGCAGAATCACTTATCTTATTGTGGGCAAAGCACTAGAGTACCACACATCCCTGCAGGCATTATTTGATGATGAATACTACTTTTCACAATGAAACCTCTGTGATATAGACTATATCTGTTTTCTATCTTACATGCTACTGAAATATTCTCCTAACCTTATATTATCCTGGTTACTCTTAGCAGCTAAGTTAATTTCAGACATTACCAATCGGAGACACACACACACACACACACACACACACACACACACAAATGAATACAGTACTTAACCTGCTCAGGACAGGTTCTCCATGTGCGGCTGAATGTAAAACCAGGATGCTTTAATTAGAATCAACAATCTGTCAGGAACATTGGTGAACCTGTCATGTGATGCTGTGGGGTGGAGATTCATGAAGCTTTACGATGTTAACATATTAGAGTACAGAACAATTGCAGAATATTTTTATTCAGATAAAACCTTTCATCATGTTCACTGTAATATTCATGTGTTTGTGGCTTTCACTGGGTGAGTTAACATTGACATTTTTGTTATTTCAGAAATATTAAGTGTTGAATTATTGATTAATTAGTCTGTGTGGTAGAAAATACAGAATGTACGTCTAACATGCTGTTCTTGACTGTGTAAAAGTTAAAAATTTTATGTTCTCTTCTCTATGACAGGCGAATCCATGGCAGATTCAGTAGAGCCACGTTTCACTCATACAGTTGTAGATGAAGGTAATGATGTTACCCTGTCCTGCAGATATAAAACAAGTGGTACAAACTACCTGCAATGGTACAGACACTATTCAAAATCTAAACCCGAGTTCCTTCTTCAAATTTTATCAAGTGAACGTAAAAGTGACACTGGCCCACCACGTCTGTCTGCTGAAGTTGATCAAAGTAATAAACAAGTGGATCTACTCATTTCCTCTGCTGTTGTATCAGACTCTGCACTATATTACTGTGCTCTGAAGCCCACAGTGACAGGAAATCCAACTGTACTGTACAAAAACTTTGACACTTTCGATATATGGAAAGCAGTTCTTCCAACAACTTTGACAAATTTACTTGCCACTGTTTTATGGAATCCTGTCTCTTTTTTTTCATGAGTTCAAAAGCCTGCATCTTTGATGGTATGGGGATGCAATAGTGCCTATAGAATGGGCAACTTGCACATCTGGAAAGGCAACATCAATGCTGAAAGGTATATACAGGTTTTAGTACAACATATGCTTCCATCCAGATTGCATCCCATGTTTACTTCTGAGAGACTCTGACATTCTAAGATAATCTTTTTATACACAATCATGTTACTGAACTGTTGCCAATTAACCAAATTAGTTACAACATTTTCCTCCAGCTGTTTCTTTTTAGTAACACTTTTCCAGCCTTTTGTTGCCCTAGTCCCAACTTTTTTGAGATGTTTTGTGGCCATCAAAATCAAAATTGCTTCTGCCACGAGCTCAAATTGTCTCCTATAGAGACTGGAGGGGATGCCAAGATCCAGCTTCATATTGTTCAATGTTGACAGGATTGACCCTATACGTGTAGGGGATGAGGATAGAAATGCCCTCATCATAGTAGAATCCCATATAACCCCTAGAAAAGTTGTCCTCTGCATTGGAGAAAGCATACTTTACTTGAGGTTCAACCTGAGCCCCAAGCTCTACATGTGGGCGACCACAACATCTCGATGTTGAACCGCCTGTTCTCTGGATCGTGCTAGAATTAACCAGTAATCCAGTTTTTGCACTTTGTGAATGTGCGAGGGGATAAAGCTACCCCGAAGGGAAGAACCTGAAATTGGTATGTGTTGTCTCCAAACGCAAACCTCAGGAACTTCCTGTGATTGATGTTTAAGGTCATATTTATGCAGATATTTAGACAATTCTAAATGGTTCACAAATGTTCAAGCAGCACTGTTTATAATAAAAAAATATTAATATAAAATATAAAACATTTTTACTATCACGTCACTTCCCAGAACTCACTGTAAGAGCACAGCACTCATGAAAACAACCCCATTCCCCGTCAGCATTACAGACTTAAAACTATGTCACATGATTCAATCACATGCTCAAGTTCACCAGATTTCTGATTACATAAACCTGTTCCTAGACATAATCATCCTATATCTAACCTGAACTTTCAAACAATCTTTGTGCATTCTCGCTCTTAGCCAGTTCTAGTAATGATTACAAGCATTTTCTTCCTTTGTATGCAGTTCTGATTTTAGCTATGTTTGTTTGATAATTTGCTCTTTGTGTTTGCCCTTCTTCATTATTTTTGATGATTGTCTGGCCCTTGCCTATTTTTTTATATTCCAACTGGATTTGAGTTTTGGATCGTCAACCTGATTTTTAATTAAATCTATACTTGAATATGACTGCAGTGCCCCATTTAGCCATAATTGTGGTTTGCATATTAATGATTACATTCAGTACCAAGTATCTACAGATACAACAAGACAATATGGAAGTAGAAGAAATCTGATTGCCAATTCAATGGTAATGGATTAACTTATCAGTTCTTATACTGATTACCTGTTTAATCAGTATAATAACAAGCATCCTGAATAATTTTGCTGTATGTATTTCTTGATATTCATTCACTTATTTTCAGGAACCACTTTGTCTTGATCAGGTACATGATGGATCCAGAGCCTATCCTGGGAACAGTGATCATTAAGTGGTAATACACCTTAAATGGGCTCCCAGTTCATTAGAGATCACCAGGCACTCACTCATGCATACACATTCACACATTCAATTACACTTTGGGGCAATATATAGCAACTAATCCACCGACCAGCATGTTTTTGGAAAGTGGGTTGATACTGGGAAACCTGAAGGATGGACACATGGAGAACATGCAAAACTCCATACAGAGAAGATCCCAAGCACATGTTCAGACGAGGGACCCTGGAGCTGTAAGGAAATAACACTACAGAATGTGCTCATGTGCCACCATGACGTCATTATTTTATTCAGTTAATTAAAATTGTTTGCATCCATTACGAATATCAGAAGAAACAGGAGCAGAGTTGTGATGGATTGGCACAGGGTGTCCAGGGTGTACCCCACCTTTTGCCTGATGCTTCCTAGGATAGGCTCCAGGTTCCCCTGTGACCCTGAAGAAGGAGTAAGCGGTAGAAGATGGATGGATGGAGGAGCAGAGTTGCCCTGACTATAGAGGACTGATTCCAGAGTTGTAATTCCTATGTCTGTCTATTAAGGAAGGTGGATGTATTAAGATACAAAATTGACAGTGTCACAGAGGCAGCACTGGCATATGCAGTATTTCACAAACGTGAGTACACCCCTCACATTTTGTAAATATTTGATTATATCTTATCATGTGACAACACTGAAGAAATGACTCTTTGCTACAATGTAAAGTAGTGAGTGTACAGCTTGTGTAACAGTGTAAATTTGCTGTCCCTTCAAAATAACTCAACACACAGCCATTAATGTCTAAACCGCTGGCAACAAAAGTGAGTACACCCCTAAGTGAAAATGTCCAAATTGGGCCAAAAGTGTCAATATTTTGTGTTGTTACCACTGGGGTGATGGGTGCCATGCAGTAATGTTTCTAGTGTCATGTTTCCTGCCATAGTCTTACTTAAATGAATGCCATGTCTAGTTTCTTGTTTCATGCCATAGTTAAGCAATAGATGCGTATTTGTTGAAGTGGGTAATTGTGATAAGCGGTAGCAGTTCGAAGTCTTGTTCTAAGTTTCATGTTTTATGCCTCATTTCGAGTCCTTGTTTAAACCTTGTTTCCTCGTATCGTAACACACTAGATGTAGAGGCAACACTGATAATTGAAGTTAAATTTTTTAATGGTGATGTGATTGCATAAAAATTATTTAAATAATTAAATAATTTGGACTATGTTATTGCGATTTTAAGCTTTTAGATATATGCATTTGAATCATTGTTTGTGTTTTTGCTTAAAATATATTTTGGTCAGGTTCCCTATCTGAGGCATTGAATATAAAGCCAGGATGTTTCAGTAAGAATCAAATCTATCAACAACGTTGCGGACTGTCATGTGATGCTGTGGGGTGGAGCTTCATGAACCATTATGTTGGTAATATATTTGAGTACAGAAAGACTAAAAAGAAATTAATTTAGTTGAGACCATTCATCATGTTCACTGTTATATTCATGTGTCTGTGGCTTTCGTTAGGTGAGTTAATATTGCCTTTGTGTTATTGTAGACATTAGTGATTAATAATTAATCACTAATTAATGAATGAATTAATTAATTAATTGTGTGGTGATAAGGAAAAGCAGAATATGGGTCTAATATGCTGTTCTGGCTTGATAATGTGAACATTAAAAACAATATGGCCTCTTCTCTATGACAGGTGACTCCATGGCAGATTCAGTAGAGCCACTTTTCACTCACAAAGTTGTAGATGAAAGTGATGTTACTCTGTCCTGCAGATATGAAACAAGTGCTACAGCAAGCAATATCCAAAATCTAAACCCGAATTCCTTCTTTATATCTTTGAAAGTGGAGATCAAAGTAGCAATATACCACCACATATGTCTGCTAAAGTTCATGGAGATAAAGTGGGTAAAAAAAGTAGATCTGCTCCTCTCCTCTGCTGCTGTATCAGACTCTGCACTATACTACTGTGCTCTGGCACCCACAGTGACAGGAAATCCAACCACAATGTACAAAAAACTTGACACAGTTTTGATATATGGAAAGCAGTTCTGTCAGTGCCTTAGAGCAGTGGTTCTCAACCCAGGGGGTGAGATCGGAAGGGGGACACAAATTGTTTTCAAGAAAGAAAAAAAAAAACAGACAGGGCATCATTAATGTACTTTATTGCTTTTCAAATAGAATGCATAAATGGGGAAAAAAAAGAACCTGCGTTCACTCTCCCTGCATTTCTCAAGGTGGAGTGCTAAGTTCCAACATTCCCACAAGAATGACTCCTAAAGTTAATGGAGATAATAAACAAGTGGATCTGCTCATCTCCTCTACTGCTGTATCAGACTCTGCACTATACTATTGTGCTTTGAAACCCACAGTGACAGGAAATTCAACTGCACTGTTCAAAAACATTGACTCAGTTTTGATATATGGAAAACAGTTCTTTGAGACATTTACATGCCAATTCTGGTGAATTTTGTCTTGAGTTTATATTTTTGAGACATACTGGATTATTAGGCGACAGCTCATTCGTTTATTCATCTTCAGTAACCACTTTATCCTGGTCGGAGATCCAGGGCTTTTCCTGAGAACACTGGGAGTGAAGGAGGAATGTGAAAAAACCAAAAAAGAGAGAATACAAAATATTGCACAGACAGTAACCTGAGCTCACTGGTACCTGAAAGTAGAAACTGGGCCAGAAAATCCTAACATTGTCTCAATTTCTTGCAGAGACAGAGGAGAGCGAACCCCTGCCTTGACCAGGATTCATATAATTACAGATAATTGAACAAATAATTAATTTGAATAAAAAATAAATTCTGTTGTAAGGTTTTCACAGATTTTTTTCAAAACTGCTATACACTTTTCTATAAGTCAAAAACTTTATTGGTCTTTTTGTGATTTATGACCTATAGTCCTCTATTTGAATGGCAGGGCCAATAAATTTTTGAAATAAAATTTTTATCATTATAACTTAAAGATAACCTTGAAACATTTTATGCAGGGGTACTTTTTTAAACAACAACAACAACAACAACAATTCAACATTAGTTCACATGACTTCAGTTAGTCTTTCAGGAAGTTTAATGCTTCTTTGGTCATTTTCTCTGTAACTGTTTCAGGTAATGTATCTGCAACCTGTCTGGACTCATGAACTAAAGCACAGATGTCAATGTGAGAAGGGAACAAGAAGTTGTGTTTAGAATAACACTATGGGAGTGCCCCTCGTGTGTGACTGGCATCTGAAGCTTGTGTAAAAGCATGCGTATTTATAGGCCTACCATGATCAGGTGACATGGGTGGCGTTATATATATATATATATACTGTATATATATATATATATATATATATATATATATATATATATATATATATATATATATATGATGGCACCTGTGAACCGCGCCATCAGCCTCTATTATCTGAAGTGAAGACGCAATTCACAGGCCTACACTGGTATGACAAAGCTATGCAATGTCTTGTTCCTTTGTCAGGGAACAGGGTTTCATGCATAACCCAGTCATTCCCTTTCAAAAAGAATTTCACATTGCAGTTAGCATAACACTATGGGAACAAGAATACCCACTCTGTCATACCGAGGGTACGGCCTGTTCAAAAAGACCCAAACCCAAGGGTCACTTCAAGACACTCGAGCCCTGAGCGGAACAAATATCCAGGCTGTAATATCGAAAGAATGTGTGTGGCGTAGACCACTCTGCAGGAGCAGAGTGCGCTAAGGAGACATCCCTAGACTGTCACCCAAGTCTAGAAACCAGGGACACCCAAATTCTCAGAGCACATAGGCATCACTGCCTGACACTGATTACTCTCAGAGGTTTCATCCTTGGATGAAACCCACAACTTCTCAGCCACCACTGAATGGTGTGCAATAGGCCCGATGGTATGATGTTGGCTGCACATCTGCACATAGTCTCCCATAGAGACTGGAAGGGATGACTAGATCCAGCTTGATCTTGATCAATGTTGATAGGATTGACCCTATGCATGTTGGGGATAGAAACTCCCTCAGTGTAATAGAATCCTTATAACAACTAGAAAATGTGTCCACTTCACTGGAGAAAGCATACTTTTCTGAGGTTCAACCTGAGCCCCAAGCTCTTCATGTGGGCGAGAACAACATCTCGATGTTGAACCACCAGTTCCCTGGATCGTGCTAGAATTTCCTGTCGTCTAATTAGTTTAGTACATGGATGCCCTGGAGTCACAATGGAGCCAGAATGACATCCATGCACTTTGTAAAGGTGTGAGGGGATAAAGCTAGCCTGAAAGGGAAGAACACGATCTTGGTATGCGTCGCCCCAGAACCCCAGGAACTTCCTGTGCCTGGGCAATATTTATATGTGGAAATATGCACCGTTTAGATCTATCATCACAAACCAGTCCTCAAAGTGAATCTGTGGAACAATAAGTTTGCGCATCAGCATCTTGAACCTGTATGTCCGAAGAGTACAATTCAGATGACGCAAATCTTTTATTGGCCGCATGATCATCTATTTTTGTGGACCAGGAAATAATGGGTGTAAAAACCTTCCTCCATCAGCTAACGGGTTACATGTTCTATGGCCCCTTCATCCAAGAGGGATCTTACTTCCTGCATTAACGTCGGGCTCTGGTCTGTGCTGACTACTGTGGTGAGCACACCTCTGAACTGGGTTGCGCTTTAAACTGGACCCAGTAACCCTTTCCTACAGTAGACAGAATTCAATTCAATTCAATTCAATTTTATTTGTATAGCGCTTTTTACAATAATCATTGTCTCAAAGCAGCTTTACAGAAATAGAAACAGATATAAACAGTGAGGGAAGAATTTACTATTTTTAAAAGTGACTTAATTACTCCTGGACAAATCTGTTTAAACAAACATGTAGGTATGGGATCTAGTATGCAGGTTGATGAATTGGCTGATGAGTGTAGCTAGTTCGGTCTCTATAAGCGGAGAAAAACACTCTAAACATTGATCCGATATTGCCACATTGTCATCTAATGGGTTTGTTAAATTACTGACCGATTGTAATTTAATGGCCTGTATCTCACATCTAATATTTTCAATTTTATAAATGAAAAATTTCATGAAATCGTCACTGCTATATAATGATTGAGTGTTTCTCTCTGTAGTGGTTTTATTTCTAGTTAGTTTTGCTACCGTGTTGAACAGGAATCTGGAATTGTTTTGGTTATTTCCTATTAAGGTGGAGAAATACATCTCTTTAGCAAAGAAAGTGATTTCCTATATTTCAGTAGGCTCTCATTCCATGCTGTCTGAAATATCACCAGTTTGGTTTGACGCCATTTACGTTATAGTTGTCGTGATGTCTGTTTTAAGATTCGCATTTGATTGTTATACCAGGGTGCTAATTTTTTTCTCTCTAATTATTTTTCTTTTAAGTGGATCTAGCGTGTAGCGGAGTGTTGACTCCAAGCTTTCAGTCGCCTGATCGAGTTCTATGGGATCTGACGGTGATTCAAATCTAATAGATGTTTCTGCAAGGTTATTTATCAAGCTTGGTGCAGTAGCTGATGTGTAGGTACGTTTTACACGGTAACGAGGCAAGGTGGAAATATTATGATCAATATATATTATGAATAAGATAATGGTCTGAGACAACTTCAGACTGTGGAAAAATTACAATATTTTCTATTCTTAATCCGTATGTTAGTATGAGGTCAAGAGTGTGACCACCATTATGAGTGGGCCCAATTACGTTCTGATTAATCCCTACTGAATCTAAGATGGACACAACTGCTGTTCTTAGAGGGTCTTCCAGATTTTAAAAATGAATATTAAAATCTCAGACGATTAATGCTTTGTCTACAGACACAACCAGGTTTGAGACAAAGTCTGCAAATTCACTAAGAAATTCAGTATATGGCCCTGGGGGTCTGTAAATAATAAATAGAGGAATTTACTTATTTTTTGTGGCTACATTATTTATACTGTTTATACTATTTATACTGTATAAATAATTTCAAAATAATTAAATTTATGCTTAGGTTTTTGTGTGACAACTAGATTTTTACTATGGATGAGACCAACACCTTCTCCTTTACCAGTTGAACGAGGCTGATGTACATAACTGTACCCAAGAGGACTGGCTTCATTTAATGCTATGTACTCATTTGGTTTAATCCAAGTTTCCGTTAAACACATGAAATTACATTTCTGATCAGTAATGATTTCGTTAACAATAAGAGCCTTAGACACAAGAGATCTAATGTTTAATAGTCCTAGCTTCAGATCAAAAGTGCTGGCTGTGCATTCAATATGATTTAATTTTATGTTAATTAGGTTATGAAGACAGACTTTCTGAGATGTTCTATATATTTGTATAGCTCGGGAAACAGACACAGTCTCTATAGTATGTATTACCGTTGCCGGACTATTAATTGAACATTGATTATACTGAATGTTTTTATTGACGGAAGATGTACTTACGGTAGGCAGTCACTTGGAGTGTAGCACCTTGGAGATGTTGTCAGACAGCAGTTCCGCTCCAATGCACTCGTCCTTCCTCAGGATCCCGGATACCTGCACAGCCACATCAAGAACACGAGCACCAGAAAAACAGTGTGTGTGCACCTTACCTTTAGATGAGGCTACACGGACATTCCACACGATGGAGTCCCCGATGATCACAGTGTTAGGTCTGGTCTGACGGAGAGGGGCGAAGCGGTTCCTGGTTGAAATCTCGAACACCGGAGGTGGAGAGCTCCTCACCTCGGGTCCAGCCTGCGCCTTCCACTGCTGGTTCACCAAAGGCCCGAGGTGTGTTGGCGCCGGCATGACGGAGACCAAGGCTGGGAAAGTCCTAGATGCACGGTCCCTGCACAGAGAAACACACAGCGTAGAGGGCCTGGGAGTGGAAATACCACGCTGTGTGCATACCTTGGATGTGTAGGCAGAGGCACACGATGTTTCCAGCGCAATTCGTCGCTCCTGCAGTTGGGCCTGCTTGTCGAGTAGGCGGCAAATCTGCTTTTCCACATCCTCCAGTTCCAGCTGCACCATGTGAAGCTCGAGCGAGTCCTCATCTGCACTCAAAACCGAAGAGATGGTAGACATATTTGTTTTTTAAACAAAAACAGCAGTAAATGAGAAATATGAAATGTAAACAAGGTTAGCGGTAGGTGATGCTAGTGGGCTACAAGCTAATTGCAAGCTAGTCACGGATGTTTGTACAAACAGATCAAATTTAGCAACAGCGCAATGTTACGATTGTTTTATTTAAAGTAGTGTCAGTTATGTTTGTATAACGTAAGGTAAATAATATTAATGTATAGAGATTAAAAGAAATGAATGCAATAGCGTTAACTCGAAGGACGCTGCTTCCTGCTTGAGGCTGCTTCCTGCTTGAGGCTGCTTCCTGCTTGACGCTGCTTCCTGCTTGACGCTGCTTCCTGCTTGACGCTGCTTCCTGCTTGACGCTGCTATAACTGTATTGTGGCTGGTTACATATGTGGCCAATTTAACAATTGTCTAGTCTAAGCACTGTTGTTTCAGTGATGCACAAACAAATGTTATGTTGCATTTTTCTACCTGTGAATTCTTTCTTTTTCTTTACTTTTTGTTGTTATTTTATGAATGTGCAATTTGTTCTTATAAAGGTATGAAGTTTTTTAGCAGGTGCATTAAAAACGTATATTGTGCAGTCTGTAAAGGATTTTGCAGAACCATTTATTTATGAGTGATAAATGTTAATAACATGTGAAAAAGCACCTTAACATAAAGTGGATGCCTGTGGACCATTTATTCATGAGTTATAAACAGGTGTCCACTTTACATTAATGGCTCACTATTTGGCAGGTATTGCATTAGAATGACCCTTTTTTATTCATGTAGTTATAACTGGCTATCAATTATTTATATTGCACTTGTAAATGAGTTATTACTCATTAATGAATAATATAATATAATGAATATTATAAAATTGCTATATAAAATTAACCTTAATGTAAAGTGTTACATAATAATAATATATATTCACATATAAACACATAATAATAATATATATTCGTATGTAAAAGAGTGTGAATGTCTGTGTGATTGTGCCCTGGGATGGATTGGCTTCACCGTCCAGGGTGTCCCCCGCCTTGTGCCCCATGCCCCCTGGGATAGGATTCAGGTCCCTAACAACCCAGTAAGGATAAGCGTTTATTATATATATATATATTATTAAGGAATTATTATACAGGATTACTGAAGAAAACATCAAAACTACAGAGGTTATATCTTGAGAGATAAAACCTCTAACTCCAACAGATATGTTTAAGAGGTGAAGGAGGATGCAGTGGGTTGATCAGCAACAGTGGAATAGTTCTGTGTTGTATTGGTGACTCTTGCTGATATTGTGAAGTGATTATCTGTACAAAGTTATGATAAAACTGCAGCACTTCCTGGGTGTGACCTTCTAGAGATGTGTTCCCTCATGTGTAAAGTTCAGCACATACAGCACTATTATACAGAATCCTCACAGAGCTGTGTTCAGAAATGGCTCAACTATACAACTTACTGCACATAGTGAGATACATACCACTGATTCTCACTGTAACAAAAGGTAACTTCTTTTCATCAGTTAATTTATTGTGTTAATTCATAACCATGTTTGAAGCATTATGGTATTCCTTTCTGAAGATGATGTTTTGGTATGTTTACAAAAATATTTCACAGATTTATTTATTTATGTTCTTCTTTACAACAGGCAGTTTTGCAGATAAAATCGGGCCGACAGATGAAGCTGCCAACATTATCAAGAATGAAAAAGACACTGTTACTTTGAAATGTTCATATGAGTCAAGCAGTGAAAACATTCGGCTTTACTGGTACAAACAATATCCTAACAGTGCACCACAGTTTTTACTGTATAAAGGAGCAAGGTCATATAGTTCTGGGAGCACTCCTACTGACAGTCGATTAGAGACAAAAGCAAGCAGAGACTCTACTGAACTTACTATCAGAGGTCTAAAGCTCTCAGATTCTGCACTCTATCACTGTGCTCTCAGAGTAGGAGCACAGTAATATAGAGTCAATGAATGGCTGTACAAAAACCTAAAAATGGTTTATATAAAATTTCTTAAACCACTGAAGATTAAAGTAACTCACTGCCAACTTGTTAACCACAGAGACAAACAACATTTGGGGTAACATATGCAGCTGGTATCAACAAAAACCTGAATCAAGACAAGAGTTTCTGCTGCTGATTAATGAAGTCAGTGAACATGTCACAATGGCTGTACCACCTCATCCACGATTGTTCTTTAACCTTGACAAAATGAGTAAGAAAATGAATCTACTCATCTCCTCTGCTGATGTTTGCTGTTTTGCTTGACAAAACCTGTCAGCAGTGCCATTAACCATGCTGTCGAACAGACCGGAAGCAAGGAGATCTTATCTTTGTCCCCCATACCTGAGAGGTTGAGCCGTAGGTGTCTCTCCGCCACAACATATCTGTGGTATGTCCGGGCCAATTCCCTCCCCAGTGTCGAACTCACTCTGCAGGTCTGTTTGTTAGGCCTGCAACACTGCCATTGTATGCAGTGACCCACAAGCAAGATGTGTTGCCGTCGTTTTTATATATATATTAGGGATGCACCGAAATGAAAATTCTTGGCCGATGCTGAATTTAATGAAAAACTTGGCCGAATGACGAAGGCCGAATGCCGAAAACTTTTTTTTATCCTTTATTATCCTGACTTGCCAGCTATGGCCTCTGTGTGCACTGCAAGATTTAGATCTTATACAAGATTTAGTCTATATAGATCTGCAATGAGGGTTCCTCCTTCAATACCCCTTTGCAGCAGCCGAATGCTTCTGTACTTCTCTGCATGTCTATCAGAGCAGTATTCATACTCACTCAGCGGCAGCAGCAGCATAGCAGATTTAGTCCACCAAGACCAAACCTACTTAAACTCCATTCTCATCAATAAAAGCTGTTAATCTCATTCTGAGAGTTGGTATGACTGAAATATAGTGAAACTAAAGTGCTTCATTGCTGAGTAAAAGTATAAAGAGAATACATCCTGAGAATACATACTATTGTGCACAACACTGAGACTGTCACAGTAACCAAGTACTAAGTGAAAGAGCAAATCCTCTCTCCTTTTCCAAAAGTCTGTCTCTTTTTTTGCCAACACACTAATGTTAACCAGTGAAGTTTTCTTGTTCTTAAAAAGTCAGTTTATGTTGCATGTTATTTCAGATCAGAACACAATCTAGCTGACCTATCAATAACTCAAGAACATGAGGCCTTGTTTAACAGAATCTCTTGATGAAGGCTGCAGTGAGTTTTCCTGCTCTTCACTGTGCTTCCTGATGCTAGAAGACCAATCATAGGAAGCTATTCTCATTGAAATGGAAATGGTTGCTCCACTCCAAACTCTTACTGTGCTGCGACACAGTCACCCTCTCTTCAGCATTAACTGCAGTTCTCAATGGCAATGGTAGCAGGTTACATGACTTATTTAGTATAGTGGTGTGTGAAAGTTTGTGAATCCAATTTTCCAATGAAACAAATAAGACATAAAATATTATACATGGTCATATATTTATTGAGGAAATCTATCTAATATTACATATCTGTGAGCGGCAAAAGTATGTGAAAAATAAAAAAAAAATCTAGGATTAGCAGTGAAATTGAAGGTGAAATAAGAGTCAGGTGTTTATCAACGAGTTGACATTCAGTCACTCCTCTCCACAAAAAATACATTGATGCCCTTCTGCAGTTTGTTAAAGATCACATGACCAGAAGACTATTGGAAAAATGTTTTGTGGACAGATGAGACCAAAATAGAACTTTTTGGTTTACATGAGAAGCACTACGAAACTAAATACTAAGAAAAAAAGAAGCACGAATGAGAAGCACTTCGGAAAAACACTGCATTCCAGCATCCATTTGTGAAATATGGTAGTGGTAGTATCCTGGGTTGGACTTGTTTTTCTGAATGAATGAATGAATGAATGCCTTTATTGTCACTATACACAATGTCAATGAAATTAAGAGCCACTCCTTAATTTCGTGCCAACATATACATACAATGAATAAGATAAAAACAAAAAAAACAAAAATTTTGGTCTCATCTGACCACAACACTTTCACCCAGTTGTCCTCTGGTGGTCAGATGAGACCAAAATGGAGCTCTTCGGCATCACCTCAACTCGCCGTGTTTGGAGGAGGAGGAATGTTGCCAATGACCCCAAGAACACCATCCCCACCGTCAAACATGGAGGTGGAAACATTATGCTTTGAGTGTATTTTTCTGCTAAGGGGACAGGACAACTTCACCGCATCAAAGGGACAATGGACGGGGCCATGTACCATCAAATCTTGGGTGAGAACCTCCTTCCTTCAGCCAGGGCATTGAAAATTAAAAGTAATTACTAAGTCATTACCAAGTACTAAGTCATGTTTTGCAGATGGGTCAAATACATATTTCCCTCATTAAAATGCAAATCAATTTATAAAATTTTTGACATGCATTTTTCTGGATTTTTTTTTGTTATTTTGTCTCTCACTGTTCAAATAAACCTACCATTAAAATTATAGACTGATCATTTCTCTGTCAGTGGGCAAACGTACAAAATCAGCAGGGGATCAAATACTTTTTCCCCCCACTGTATATATATATATATATATATATTGTAGCGGGAAAGGGTGGAGCACAGAGACACGTGGCGGCTGTTCCGGTTAGCGCAGGATCCGGCGCGGGGTTGCCTGCTTCGCGCCGGCACGGCAGTCGGAGATGGAGCGATTCTCTTCCCTCTCGTGCTGCATATTATTCCGTCGCGGCAATATATATATATACTGTATATATATATATATATATATATATATATATATATATATATATATATATATATATATATATATATATATATATATATATACATACATATATATATAACATATATATACATATATATATATATATATGTATATATATATATATATATATATGTATATATATATATATATATATATATATATATATATATATATATATATATATATATATATATATATATATATATATATATATATATATATATATATATATATATACACACATACATATATACATATATACATACATATAGATACACACATACATACACACACACACATACACATACGTACACATACTTACGCATATACAAAAACACACATACATATACACATAAAATATATATACAAAAAATAAAATAAAATAGATATTTACAGCACCACAAAATAAAAAAAAACATTGTACTGTGTAAGTGTGTATCTACATGTGTGTATTTATAATGTTCATAGCTTTTGGGAAAAAAACTATTTTTGAGCCTGTTTGTCCTTGTTCTGATGCACCTGTAACGTCTCCGTGAGGGCAACAGATTAAACAGGTCAGAGCCAGGGTGAGAGCTGTCCTTAATGATCGTTTTTCCTCTGCTGAGGCAAAGGGAAGTGTAAATGTCCATCAGGGAGGGGAGAGGGCAGCCAATGATCTTCTCTGCTGTCCTTATTACTCTTTGAAGCCTCTCCCGGTGCAGCTACCGTACCATACCGTAATACAGTATGTCAGCAGGCTCTCGACGGATGAGCGGTAGAAGGACAGCAGCAGCTTGGGGTCCAGATAGTACTTCCTGAGTACCCTCAGGACGTGTAGCCGCTTTTCAGCCTTCTTAATAACTGCTGTGATGTTGTCTGTACAGGAGATGTCAGCAGAGATAAGGACGCCCAGAAACCAGAAGGTGTGGACCCTTTCCACACACTCACCATTTATGAACAGGGGGGCTAGCTCAATGTTGTGCTTCCTGAAGTCAACAATGATCTCCTTGGTTTTCTTAGTGTTCAGAGCCAGACTGTTCTCTGAACACCAGGCTAACAAGTTCAGGATCTCCTCTCTGTAGGCTACCTCATTTCCCTTTGAGATGAGTCCGCCCCCCGTGGTGTCGTCAGCAAACTTGACGATAAGGTTGTTATTATGGACTACATTCCAGAATACAATCGTAGGTGTAGAGACAGTACAGGAGGGGGCTTAGCACACAGCCCTGTGGTGAACCGGTGCTCAGCGTGCGAGTGGAGGAGAGGTGGTGTCTGATTCTCACTGTCTGAGACCGGTTAGTGAGAAAGTTATTTATCCAGGCACATGTGAGGGGGGGAGGCCAAGAGTGACCAATTTGGTGAAGAGAATATCTGGAATGATTGTATTAAAAGCCGAAATATAATCCATGAAAAGCATCCGGACATAGCTCTGTTGGTGCTCTAGATGTCTCAACACGGAATGGATGCTATGGCAATAGCAGCCTCTGTGGATCTGTTCACGGTATATGCAAACAGGAGGGGATCGAAGGCTGGGGGGAGGTAGTCCTTGGTAAATGTAAATGTGCACTTATATAGTGCTTTTATCCAAAGTGCTGTGTCACCCATTCACACACACACTCACACACCAATGGTAGCAGTATTATATTATGGTGTGTAGTATTATAGCCTAAATGTTAAATCTTGCTCTCGTCTGACCAGACTACACTCTCCCAGTATTTCATAGGCTTGTCCAAATGAGTTGTAAAAAATGATAAACAAGCTTCAACATGCCTTTTCTTTAGTAGTGGAGTCTTGCGGGGTGAGTGTGAGTGTGTGCATTTCCTATTGTGATGATGATGCCTGCTGGCTCCAAGTGTTTCTGGAGCTCTTTGAGTGGTGAGTGGCTCTTGGGCTAATCTTCTGACTATTCTTCTGAGTCCGTGGTCAGAAATCTTGTGAGGAGCTCCTGTGCATGGTTGGTTGATGACGAAGTGATGTTGCTTCCACTTGCGGCTAATGGCCCCAATGGTGCTTACTGGAAGATTCAGAAGTTTTGAAATATGTCTGTATCCAATTCCATCAATATGTTCTGCAGCAATAAGGTTCCGAAGGTCTTGGGAAAGCTCTTTGCTTTTACCCATCATGAGATGTTTATTGTGTGACAGCTTGCTAATGAAAAGCCTTTTTATAGACCATCAATTTACTAACTCAGCTGATATTAATTTGCACAGATAGGGGGGTATAATTACTTATATGGATTTCAAATGGTTCCTTGTCCTAATTGTCATGCCTTGGAGAACTACTTTTTTCTTAGCATGTTCAATGAATTTTCCTGTATCATTCCACTTTATTATACATAACTTCATTTATGGACTTTAATGTTGTGAATTATTTATATTTCCAGTTTTTTTGAGTTAATACCGATGTCTGGTGAAAAAAATCATATGAACAGACTCATTGGAAATATATTTACAAATCAGACAGGAGATACTACTCATTCTCATTTGTCTGCTAAAGTTCAAAAGAGTTTGAAGCGTGTGGAAATCATTTCTGCAACAATATCAGATTCTGCACTATTCTACTGCACCCTGCAGCCCACAATGACAGGAAATCCAACTGCACTGTAAAAAACCTAAATATACCTCACACATGAAAGTGTTGAAGAATAACCAGAAGAAGAAAAGACAGAAAACTATCCAATAGGGATTATCTAGCTTATGATATGTTGAGCCATGTTATATCATGCTCATCCTTCTTCCTCATTATGGTCTTGTTAAGAAGTTGAAGAAGTGGGTTCAAGACTCTGAGCATAGAACTGTAAGCATCTGACTTTAGAATAATACCCCACACTTTGCCATTATTAAAATAACAGAATGATGATGATGACAGAAAATATACATTTGGAAGGAGATTTCATAATATAGGTCTTGCTGTGCTCTTCTTCTACTGCCCACATTCATCTTTCACAGTGCACAGAATGCAGTGTTGTGTCACAACTTTTTCCAATGCACAAATAGCATTGAATGCTATAATTAGGGTGTTAGGCAGAACATCCTCCATGTGAATTAACTGCACTGGGCAAAGAAAATCAGTTGATGAGACATTCACTCATAAAAACTCATGTACCACCTGCCTGTACCTTGTGAGCACAAAAAAACACTAATTATACTATTTCATTATGCTGATCTGATTGGCAGTAAGTGTGATGAGAGTTCCTTTTAATCAGTGTACCCGTAATTGCACTTTTCTACTACTAGAGGTTCTTGCCTACGCATGATCAGATGTTTGTGTAAATATACACACCTCCTCACACACAAGAAGAAAATGATGAATTACATTTCAATGTATAGAGACATATGCACAGTTTCTACACATCATGCATACGGAAGATTCATAAATGAGACAGCAGGTGAGTTGGAAGCAGGAAAATTACTGCAAGACAGGAATGGTGCTGAAAATTCTTGGCGGCTTTGTAAATATTCTTAATATTCTTAATGGGCGGAGCACAGACACACAGGAGACTGTTTCAGGGTTGCTCGTGGAGGGATCTTGATTCAAGACGGATGGTGAGGGGAGTGCGGGCGTGCGTGTGTGTGTGTGTGTTGAAATGCGATCGGGTGGCGAGGGTCTCGGCTGTCTTCGGTTACAACCAGGAAGTGGAGCCTGCACTCTTGTGGACTTTGTCTGGAAAAATTAAATAAACAAACAAATAAATAAATAAATATAAATAAAACACGCAAAACACACGGCAGCTGTTTGCGGACATGTAAGTGTCGGAAAATATCGCTTAACACATGCCAGCTACTTGCGCACACGCTCGGAGATCCTCCTCTTCTCTTGTGCGTGGAATATCGCCGTTTTATATTCTCCCCTCGCCCACTGGATGGTGGAATTCTTTCCGCTGGGTGCACCATTCACGAGCCGTGTGTGTTGGCGGCCCTGCCACTACGTGTTCTCTGGCCGTCTAAAACATTGGTGGTGCTAAAGCAGCGCTGTCTCTTCAGTCGCGAAAGGATCAATCTGTGTTTCCTGTGTGCCGGCCGCTGGCCTGTCGTCACAGTAAATAATTTAATTAATTTATAATGTGTGGAAAATGTGTACAAGTTAAATGGAATATTATTTAAACTGATCAGCCTTGACAATAAATCCACCTCTCTAAAATGTGGTTGGGCCAACATGGATCAGATTTGTTTGTCTAGCACATAAAGGCCAAATCAACACTTTGAAGTCTTTGTCATGTTCATCAAACCAATCCTGAACTATGGCCAATGCCATTAGGGAATACCGTGTCCTTGAAGGGGTGTACTTGGTCTGCAACAATGTTTAGGTAGGTGGTAAGTATCAAATTAACATCCACATGAATACCTGGACCCAATGTTTCCCATTAGAACATTGCCCATAGCATCAAAGGCTTGCCTTCCTCCCATAGTGCATCTTGGTGCTATCTTCCCCAGATAAGTGACACACACACACACACACACACAAACACACACAGCCGTCCACATGATGTAAAAGAAAATGTGATTCATTAGGCCAGACCATGTTCCATTGATCCATGGTCCAGTTCTGATGCTCACATGCCCATTGTTGTCCCTCAGCGGTGGATGGGGTCAGCATGGGAACTCTGGGCCACTGAATACCATGAACACACCATATTACCTGCCATTTTGGAGATGCACTGGCCCAGTAGCTGATATTAGTCTATACCTATTTTTCAACAATATTGTCAGAAAATTTAGCAAAATGTGGATGTTAACAGAATTAACATACAAAATTAACTGTATTATCTACATATAATATTTGTTTAAATTAAATGATAAAATAATGGATTGTTACTCCACCACTGTAATTTGAAATTAAATGAGAATTTACATGACAACACCTAAAAAGAAGTGGGTGGAGCTAGATGTGGAGAGATACAGTTGAGACAGGTTCACAAAGATGCTGCCATTTACATCTACTGCAAGAGAGATACTCACAGCAATCATGTTACTCTTCTTCATTTTTATAGTTGTTAAAAACATTGGTAAGTCATTTATGGACATTGGTAAGTCATTTATATTATGCACAAATTTTAGGTGGATGCTGGAGATTTGTCGATTTAATTTTTGCAAAAAAAATCCTTAAACAATGAAAATAGAAATATTTCTTTTGTTGCAATATCTTAACAGCTACTGTTGACAGCAGCATTACACCAGATCAAACCATCATATCTTCAAGTGAAGGCAGCAACACCACACTGTCCTGCTCTTATGATCAATCAGCTAATTCTCTCCATTGGTATCGACAAAAGCCTCAATCAGGACCAGACTTTCTGCTGCTAATTATTGTATCTTCAAATGGTATCATTGAAGCTAAACAACCTGACCCAAGACTGTCTATCAGACTTCGTAAGGAAAAGAAAGTAGATCTGGAGATCTTTCCTGCTGCAGTATCAGACTCTGCGCTGTACTACTGTGCCCTACAGCCCACAGTGACACAAAACTCAAACAGGCTGTACAAAAAGTGAAGCTTTATTTTTTTTCTCAGGAGGGGGAGCTGTTTGCTTGTTTCATTCAAATACAGCTTTCTTTCTTAATTAGTTTGTGTATTTGATTTGAATATCTACAAGCATCTTCTTCTGTTCCTATGTTGGTAATGGTAATTGGTTGAACAAATCAATGAAAAAAAACCTTTTTAAAAAAAATTGTTACATTTACACAATGAAGAGTATAACAACCTTACTATGAGGTTAAATCATTTAATTAGATAATTCTTTATTTAACAATATTTACCACTATTTCTACCCTCATTATTTAACAGCTTATAAAACAGCTCTTGAACCCACATATTGATGCTAGCGGTCAGCTTTCTCATGTAGCTGTCTACTCCTCCTATTTATCATTCCTTAAGGGTGTGTTTGTGTTGTACAGTCATGTGAAAAAATAAGTACACCCCATGGAAATTGTTGGCTTTTTTAACATATTTGAACAAGCAGACATTTGATCATCTTTGAAACATTGCCTATTAATGAAGTTGATATACTTGAACAAAATCCACAAGGAAAATTACCTTTATCAATAATTTACTAATTATTACAAAATAAAGATAACAGACATATCAATTTGATGTGATGTGGAAAAAGTAAATACATCCTTGGCCCCAGAAGCTACTACTGACCTCTTTAGAAGAAATAACTTCTAGTAGTTGTTTTATATAATTGTCAACCAGGCTTGCTGCAATTGTTGACCACTCTTCCATGCAATATTCTTTCAGTTGCATGATGTTTGAGGTTTCTCTTGCATGTACTGCCTGTTTCAAATCCTCCACAACATTTAAATGGGATTCATATCTGGGCTTTGACTAGGCCATTCTATAACCCTAAATTTCTTATTTTTGAGCCATTATTTGGTGAATTTGCTAGTGTACTTAGGATTATTATCCTGTTGAAAGGTCTACTTTCAGTTCAACTCCACCTTTCCGATAGATGACCTCACATTATCTTTGATATGATGCACAATTCATAGTTGAATAAAGGAATGCATGCTGTCCAGTCCCTGTGAAGTGAAGCAACCCCAAACCAAACATTTCCACCACCGTGCTGCTCAGATGGTATGAGGTGCTTTTCCTTAAAAGCTTTTTTTTGTCTGTAGCAAACAAGTCTGCTGTTACTGTGGGCAAACAACTCTATTTTTGATCCGTCTGTCTAGAGCACATTATCCCAAAAAGCCTGGTCTTTGCCTACATGCTCATTAGCTAACTGTAGTGTTGCAAAGGCTTTTTCCTGGCATGCCTTCCATGCAGGTCAAATTTGTGCAATATCTTTCTGATTGTAGAAGCATGCACTTTGACACAACAGTTGCAAGACTTACTAGCAGATCCTGTGATGAAATGTTGGGGTTCTTGTAGACTTCTTTTTGCAACAGACATCCTGCTCTTAGGATGAAGTTGCTGAACTTGCCGGTCTTGGACAGTTAGGCTGCCATTTGAAATCTGCACCATTTGTAGATGTATTTTCTTTACAGTAGAATGATGCATTTCAAATAATTTGGATATCTTTTTAAATCCCTTGCCAGACACATAAGCATCCACAACTTTTTTTTTTCTGAAAGTCTTACAGAACTCTTTAGATCTTGGTATGATGACTCCATACACCTCAATAGCAAAGGGAACTCCAGACACTAAATAACAGAGGTAGAAAAAAGACAGGTTCCACATGCACTCCCTAAACAGGTTCTAAATCACTGGCACTCAATCTTGAACACCTGATACTAATATGGATTTGAAGGTGAGATAAATGTAGGGGTTTACTTACTTTTTTCCACGTGACTGATCTGTTTTTGTTTTTTGTTTTGTTCATTTTCAGTTTTACAAAATTTTGAACACAAAATTTAAGCACCATTTTTATTTTGTAAAAAATACTACAAAATGTCATTTTTATGTGCCATTTGATAGAGTGTATCAACTTTATTAATAGGCACTGTTTCAAAGAGGATCAAGTGTTCACTTGTCCAAATGTCCAAAGAGTACAGTTCAGTTAACGCAGATCTAAAATTGGCCGCATACTCCTATTTTTTGTGGACCAGGAAATAACGGCTGTAAACACCTCCCTCCCTCAAGAAATGAGTTACATGTTCTATGGCCCCTTTGTCCAAGAAAGATCTTACTTCCTGGGCTAATGTCAGGCTCTGGTCTGTGCCGACCACGGTGGTGAGCACACCTCTGAACCGGGGGGGTCGAGCTATAAACTGGACCCAGTAACCTTTTCTATGGTAGACAGAACCCATGGAGACACTTTGGGCAGTAGTTTCCATGCTGCCTGATGGTCTTTTAGTGACATTAACTATTCCACATTCTACAGTAGCAATGTATTATTATTATTATTATTATTATTATTATTATTATTATTATTATTATTATTAACTCACTCTTTTTACTTTACTACATTTACAATCAAAGTCAATGCATTGAATGATTAAGCAAAGTAAAGGCATATATTAATAAAGAAATGTAGTATTTCACATACTCCTGACCTACTGAACTTGGTTGAAGGCATTTTTGTAAAGGAAGGAAAACTAGCCTTTTATGAAATGCTGTACAGACAAATCAAATGTATGAAAAATGTATTTCATACACTTGAAAATGTGTAAGAAAGAAATGTTATATTTGTTAAAAAAATGTATATATGTTATAGTGTACAAACTAATTCTATAACAGCAGCACGTCCTTGGTGTGGCCTTCTAAAGTGCTCCCTCGTGTGTAAAGTTCAGCACATACAGCACAATTATAGAGAATCCTCACAGAGCTGTGTTCAGAAATGGCTCAACTACACAACTTACTGTACATAGTGAGATACACATCACTCATTCTCGCTGTAGCAACAGGTCATTAATTTGAATTACTTAATTGCATTAATTAATACCCATATGTTTAAAAATGAAGTGACTAATTTCTTACATTGATGTTTTGAGTTTGCTTGCAAAGTGCTTAAAAATATATATTTTTTTAAATGTTCCTTAAAATAGGCAGTAAAATTGGACCAAAGGATGAAGATGTCAGCATTGTCTGGAAAGAAACAGACACTGTGACTCTGAAATGTTCATTTGAGCCAAACAGTGATTACATTCTGCTTTTCTGGGTACAAACAATATCCTAACAGCGCACCACAGTTTCTAGTGTATGAAGGCGCAAGGTCAAGATCAGATGAGAAAACTCCTACTGACACTCGATTAGAGTCAAATACAGCCAGAGCTCTCAGATTCTGCACTCTATCACTGTGCTCTTAGAATAGTAGCACAGTAATTCAGTCATTGAAAGGCTGTACAAAAACATTATATATGTATATTTGAAGTTTCAATAAGCACATCAAAGATACTCCCTTTACCAAGTTGTTATCATTTAACCACAAACACAAACATTTCTGGTAACAAATGCAGCTGAATGAAATACAAAAGATAAACAAAAACATGACAACTACATACACTCACACTCAATTCACATCTAGATTTATCATTGCCCAAAAATCTTTTTTTTTGCCACTACAAAAGCAAATTTGATATTGATGTGTACTACGTTGAAAGAAAGGTATTGACCTTTTTTAGACAATTTGATTTGATGATTTATGGATTCATTTATACATAATATAAAGACAAATGTTACTTATGATATCAGATTATGCCATTGTGACAAACTTAAAGATGGGCAAGGAGAAGAAAGGCAGAGTCAAGCTTAACACTCCGGTGTTTTATTACTTTTCTGGTTCAATGTCCTTTTTTCGCCTCACGGCGAGATATATCTACTGTATATACATACCTACACACTCTGCTTGTTTTTGGCCTCATGGTTTTTTCTCTCTAAGGGCATGTGCCTTTCCCTCTTTTATCCTCTCCTCGCCCCGTCTCACTGCAACAGAGAATATTCATTAGTACAAATTCCCCACAGGTGTGCCCTCCTTACCAATCGCCTGCTCTGCCCTCCATTCACAAATCGGCGCTCCTCCACGCCCCCGCCTCCACAGCCATTATTTCAACAAAGAAAAAAATCATTATTTTACAATCTTGAGAAAATGGAAGATATTTTAAAAAAATTATCATAGGAAAGGAGTAAATAAAACTTGCAGTATGAGTCATGAATATTAATAAATAAGAGTGAAGGGAGCTACATGTGGCAACAACAGAAACAATCTCAAATACACATCACTGGCATTCTTTTCTAAAGCTAGAGATCTGAACTAAACATTCAGTGTTAGGAACTAGGGGAAGCAGTTGCAAGTGCGGAGGCCTGTTTCACAAAGCTGGTTTAGGTGGTGTTGTGGTTAAAAATATACATAAAATAAACACGAGGGAGACCTAGTATGAGTAAAAGGTAATTTTATTGAAAATGAGGAGTGAGATGCACGATTTGGTGGCGGGTGCTTGAATCCAAATCCAGCCCTTCCAATAAATGAAAGAGGGAAAAGAGGGCACCTAGACACACAGAGGAGGCATTATGTGGATATTGATGAACAGGATTCACATTTTAAGATTAACACACTATGGTTTAATAGTCACAGAGAAAGAGAGTTAATGAAACACACACACACATAGATAACACACACACTCTTGCGCATTCAAGGATACAGACAGACACACACACACACACACACACACACACTCTCTCTCTCTCTCTCTCCTCTCTGTCTCTCCCTCTCTCGCACACACATTACTGTACATTATAACTTTATAAGAATAATAAAAAGGAGTAAGATATTATAAGGATAATATCTTAATAAGTACAGTAAACCACTTGCAAGTAGTATAACCATATATAAAATAGAAATATAGAGCAGATATGAAAATAAATTATAAACCAGAAATACAGAAAAAGGTAAAATAAACTTACTCATAATGTCTGAGAAGCTTTTTTAATCCTCATGGTGAATGTAGATAAGCTCTTTGTAACCCTATTGGTATTGGGATCCTAATCTTTCTGAAATGTATTGTTTTTTTTTACTGTGTACATAAGCTATAAATACTGGAGCTTAAGCTCCAGTTATCAGATCACTTCTGGGAATTCTCATTGGTGTGGATCTCGTGTGGTGGACCGAAATAAAAACTGGACCCTTGCTTTTCCTCAATCACGGCTGGTCAACTTTTTTTCTCCAATTGGGTTTACGGATTGGAGTATTTGCTTCTAATTTTAATTGACTTTGGGTAATATGCAAAAATCGGCCCTTTATTAGCATCTAACGTTTAATGTCCTTTACACAATCCTCAACATTACTAAGCTGCTGTCTGTCTTTGTCTGGCTTTGCTGAAACATACAGGTGTGTATCATCAGCATAACAGTGGAAGCTAATTCCATGTTTACGAATAATTTGACCTAGAGCTAGCATATACAAAGTGAACAGCAGTGGGCATAAAATATAGATGCTGTGCTACAACCTTTTCTAAGATCTTGGAGATTAAGGGGAGATTTGATATAGGTATATAGCTGGACAGTTGAAAGGGGTCAAGGTCAGGTTTTTTAATCAGGGGTTTAATAACTGCTAATTTAAGTGATTTAGGTACATAGCCAGTGCCAAGGGAAGAATCGATTATATTTAAAAGTGGTTCAATTACTCCAGTAAATATATGTTTAAAGAAACATGTAGGTACAGGATCTAGTATGCAAGTTGATGAATTTGCTGAAAAGATTAATGTAGCTAGTTCGGTCTCTCTAAGAAGAGTAAAACATTATAAACATTGATTTGATATAGCTATATTATAGTCTACAGGGTTAATCATAATACTGTCTGGTTTTATTTTAATAGCCTGAATTTCACATCTAATATTTTCAATGACAAATTTCATGAAATATTTAATGCTATGTAATGATTGAATGCTTTTTTCTGTAGTGGTTTTATTCCTAGTTAATTTTGCTACTGTGTTGAATAGAAATCTAGAATTGTTTTTGTTATCTCCTATTAAGGTGGAGAGATAGACTTCTCTTGCATCACTAAGAGATTTTCAATAGTTCAGTAGACTCTCCCTCCATGCTATTTGGAATACAACCAATTTGGTTGGATGTCATTTACATTCTAATTGTTGAGTGGTCTAAGCATTCAGTCGCCTGATTGAGTTCTATCAGACCAGATGGTGATCCAAATCTAATTGATGTCTCTGGGAGGTTATTTATGAAGCTCGGTGCAGTAGCTGATGTAAGTAGCTTTTACGCGATAGCGAGGCAAGATGGAAATATTATGATCAATATGTATTATGAACGAGATAAGATAATGGTCTGAGACAACTTCATCCATCCATCCATTATCTTCTACCGCTTACTCCGTTTCAGGGTCACGGGGATCCTGGAGCCTATCCCAGTAAACATCGGGCACAAGGCGGGGTACACCCTGGACAGGGTACCAGTCTATTGCAGGGCACAATCCAATCACATACACACTCACACACCCTTTCATAGAACAGAACAGAACAGAAGGGTACCAGTCTATTGCATGGCACAATCCAATCACATACACACTCACACACCCTTTCATAGAACAAAACAGAAACAAAACAAACGCATAAGTCCGTAGTCAACAATGTCACAGTTATCAGCATTCGAAGAGCGTGCACTTGCTGAGTACTCGCGCACCTAGCTCGTGCACGTGCTTGCCCTTCGGCACTCCAAGCGTGCTGCCAGCTGCAGCTATGACTAAAGGGGAGATAATGACAGGTGTTTATTATTTTGTATTATGTAAGAACTGATTTAAGTTTAATGAATGTCCAGCCACTTGTATTCTACAGTACAAGATGTGAAAGTGTATCCTCATAATCAACTGAACACTAATATGCAGTCCTGAGCATACACTTCTGCATCTTGTACTGTAGAATACAAGTGGCTGGACATTCCAGTTCATCTGTTCTCCTCCAGTCATATTGAAATTAGAGGCTTGCATCCTTTTATAATGCATGTCTTTGTGTGCAGTCGTTCACATGGATAAAGCAGATATTGCTGAATTCCTTCTCCAAACAAGTTGGAATTGTTACCAAGCAGTTGACCAGTTTGTTATTACTGCAATAACACATTTGAAGTGTTACAGTGGGGGAAAGAAGTATTTGATCCCCTGCTGATTTTGTATGTCTGCCCAATAACAAAGAAATGATCAGTCTTTAATGGTAGGATAATTTGAACAATGAGAGACAGAATAACAACAAAAAAATCCAGAAAAACGCATGTCAAAAATCGTATGAATTGATTTGCATTTTATTGAGGGAAATATGTATTTGACCCCTCTGCAAAACATGACTTAGTACTTGGTAATGACTTAGTAATTACTTTTAATTTTCAATGCCCTGCCTGAGGGAAGGAGGTTCTCACCCAAGATTTGACGGTACATGAAACTGTCCTGTCCCCTTAGCAGAAAAACACCCCCAAAGCATAATGTTTTCACCTTCATGTTTGACGGTGGTGATGGTGTTCTTGGGGTCATAGGCAGCATTCTTTCTCCTCCAAACACGGCGAGTTGAGTTGATGCCAATGAGCTCCATTTTGGTCTCATCTGACCAGAACACTTTCACCTAGTTGTCCTCTGGTGTTTTTTTTCCCTCTCTGTACCTTGAAATGTTTTGACAACAATAAAATACAATGGAATATTAAATTGTATTGTTTCAATTCTTCCCTTCCAATTTTGTTGAAACAGAATGTATTTAATACAATAATCTCAAAATCAATATAGAATAATTAATTAAATTACAAGAAATTACATTAATTATATTAACAAATCATTTTAAATAGTGATAAATGTTATATTTGCTATTTGTTATATATTTTTGTATGTTTAACTGAAAATATTTATTTTATACAACTTAGTCTCCAGAAAAGACAAAAATTGCGCACTAATGATTTTGAGTATAGACCACTGTGGGAATAAGTTTAAGACACAAGAATACATGAGGGTAACAGAATATATAGTTTATTGAGAATCACTATCATACACATATTCTGGGGAGGGAATAGGTCTTAGAGGGAATTCTGGGGAGGGAATAGGGAGAATAATTTGTAGGTGAATGGTCCTATGATGTGTTTGTAGCAAAGCTACTATCATCATCAGAGGAAAGAATAAATGGGCCCTCCACAGATGTTATGAGAAGAAGTTGAGTGGAAGCATGAACATAAGTTACTGGGGGAATGATACGATGAGCGGGAGACTCAGGAAACCCGGTGGGTACAGGTGAGGAGCAGAGACGTTCCAATAGAGCTTTAACATCGATGGCCAAATAAGCCAGTTGATGGTGTATATATTCACCCAGGCCTGTGAGATCGAGCAACCGAGAGAGACAAAGTCAAGCTGCAGGTGAACATTGATCAGCTGGAGCGAGATCAGAGAGAACGGACCAACAATTTAATAAAACATTAGTGGTAACACTTAAAATATATTCACATAAATACATGTACAAGCACATGAAAAGAATATAGGAAACAGGTATCAATACATGACATGGAAAAAGCATAAAATTGAAAAACACACTCATACGATGTTTTGAGAAAAACACAAAACCTCACAAACACACACACACACACACACACCACATATACTCACAGATTGTCACAGAAGACGCACCAAAAAACATATAAACATACTTAGAATTAGAGAAGAAATATGTGTACCATTAAGCAATAATAAAATATATATCTTACCCATAATGAAGAGGTGATTAAAATATTCAAATTGTTCAGGACAACGGGCGATGAGATGCGCACAGCTCGATTACCGAAAGTAAGAATAGGAGTAAAGGCCTTGGAAAATGTTTAAAATACCCAAAAGGAAAACATGAAGATAAGGGGATATCCAATATCTGAAAATGTGTTTTAAGGGGATTTCGGCCCTAGCCGTATCCAAGGGTATCCTATCCACAACCTTTTTTAGGCCGTACAGTACTACTGGAGGATAACTGACCAAACAACCTCATGTCCCTGATAGGTCCCTGCACACCACCTTAAGAGCCACTCCTCCTTTGTCTGCTTGGCCTTTATGATCATTTTCAGATCAGGCCTATTAGCAGGCTGCGACTGTGGCCACCCATATCCTCTGGCTCTCAACATGGGGAGGCGGGCCACCACACTCGACTTCTGTGCCTCCCTTGCACTAGGGCTGGTCCAGGCTCCACTTGTGGATGATCGGAGGGACTCGACACGAGGGGTCTGCCACATAAGCCTTGCCCACCAGTACCAAGAAAAAGAAGGCCCCTCTAAATTACCTGCCATCGATGGAGAGAGGTAGCTCAGAAGTGCCTCCTCTACCTTCGACATAGCTAAACAGCCAGACTGTTCATTCCCCGCGATGGCCATAAAATCTGACATTCTGGGTTTACAAATACGGCTTATGTGTTGGTT
The DNA here is from genome assembly GCA_012411365.1 of Ameiurus melas. NCBI lineage: Eukaryota > Metazoa > Chordata > Actinopteri > Siluriformes > Ictaluridae > Ameiurus > Ameiurus melas. The sequence continues at coordinate 35,579,332 of CM022756.1, read as the reverse complement.
GTCCCCAGTAGTGTGATATTTCATCATGCACCTCTGGGAAAAAAAGGGGAGTTTTCTGAGGTGTGAGGGAGATTTATTTTGACTGTGGAGAAAAAAGCTCGTCCAGCATTACTAATCACTTCAAGAAACTATTTATATGCTTGAGCGCTGCTTTCCATTTTTGGCACACCCTTCTGGCTCCTTAGAGTCAGAGAGTCATTTTGTTGGCTTTCCATAGCAGAAAGACTGTGAGTGATGTCTGTGAGTTCCAGACTACAGTCATTGACTGAAATGGATTTGGAACCAAGTATTTAAAATGAGTAGTTTATTGTTTATGATTATTTAGTTTGACCAACTACTTTTGGTCCCTTAAAAAGGGAACACATATACACCTATATGTAAGCTAATTTTAATTGTCACGTATCCGGAAACTCGGGACTCCATGTCCCATCAGCCACTGCACTACACAACCTGACCACATGCACCTGACTCACGTTTTTGTTAATGAGCACCAATGTGTATATGTAGTCTTTGTCTGCACTCTTTGGGTCTTTCGTTGTTATAGACTCACGTCACTTCTGTCTCCGTGTTTTGTTTCTCGCCACAGTGTTATGCCCAGTTGTCCTAGTGTTTTTGTTTCGTTGTTCGTGTGTTTAAAATAAATGTTTAAAAATTCGCGCGATTGCTTCTGCCTCAACTCGCCAAAAGTGACAGAACGAAGACCGTGACTGAAACAACGTAGATTTTTATTTTATTTTTTTTTTTTCGGATACAGCAGTTTGCTCCCACCCCCCCTCCCCGATGGGTCTCATGGATTCCCCTCTGTTCGCGACCTCAAGGATTCCCCGTTGCCAGCTACCTCAGAGTCGCAGCGCGGTGAGTCCTGTGGAGGAGGTCTCTGCCGCCCGCTATGTGTGTGAGGACGCTCCAGCTCCGTGCGGACTCATGAATTCACCTCTGTTCGCGGACCTCAGGGATTCCCCGCTGTTCAGCTACCTTAAGGTGCCTCAGCCGTCCTGTTCAGCTGAGGTCGTCGTCGGCCTTCCTGCTCGGCTGAGGTCGTCGCTCGGGCCTTCCTGCTCGGCTGCGGTCGTCTCTCTGCCATCCTGCTGCGCTGAGGTCGTCGCTGGCCTTCCTGCTCGGCTGCAGTCGTCTCTTTGCCATCCTGCTTCGCGCTGAGGACGTCACTTTGCCTCCATGTTCCGCTGAAGACGTCGCTCCTTTCCTCGCTGCGGCTCAGTGGGTCGCTCCCCTTCCTGCTCCACGGAGGTCTCCGTTCCCCCTCATGCTCGCCGGAGAGCGTCGTTCCTCCCTTGGGCCTCGTGGAGAACCTCGCTCCTCTCCCTTGGCCTCACGGAGAACCTCGCTCCCCCGGTAGCCTCGCGGAGAAACCTCGCCCCCCCGTGAGCCTCGCGGGAGAACCTCGCTCCCCCGTGAGCCTCGCGGAGAACCTCGCTCCCCCGTGAGCTCGCGGAGAACCTCGGTCCCCCGTGAGCCTGCGGAGAAAACCTCGCTCCCCTGTGAGCCTCGCGGAGAACCTCGCTCCCCGTGAGCCCCGCGGAGAACCTCGCTCCCCCGTGCGGCCCAGAGACCTCGCCTCCCCGTGCACCTCGTCAGGTACCGCTCCCCTTGAACCTCGCGGTGAGGCATGCTCCGCTCTCCTGTCCCGTGGGGGACGGTCGCCTCTTTCATGCTTTGCCAAGGACTTCCCCCGCCTTGCTGTGCCATGGTGGAAGCTGCTCGGCCTCCTGGTTCTGCTGGGGACTTTTGGCCCGGAGGGGCGGGACCCCGGAGGAGGGGGGGCGCCTTGATTTTGGGCGCCCAGGAGTAGCGCCCCTTGGAGGGGGTTCTGTCATGTATCTGGAAACTCGGGACTCCATGTCCCATCAGCCACTGCACTACACCACCTGACCACATGCACCTGACTCACGTTTTTGTTAATGAGCACCAATGTGTATATATAGTCTTTGTCTGCACTCTTTCGGGGTATTTCGTTGTTATAGACTCACGTCACTTCTGTCTCCGTGTTTTGTTTCTTGCCACAGTGTTATGCCCAGTTGTCCTATTGTTTTTGTTTCGTTGTTCATGTGTTTAAAATAAATGTTTAAAAAATCTGCGATTGCTTCTGCCTCAACTCGCCAAACGTGACATTTATTAGTTAATATGCCGTGTGGAGCGCATGGTGGCTTAGTGGTTAGTGGTTTGCCTCACACCTCCAGGGTTGGCGGTTTGATTCCCACCATAACCATATGTGTGTGGAGTTTGCATGTTCTCCCCATGCTGCGGGGTTTTCCCCCGTACTCTGGTTTCCTCCCCCAGTCTAAAGTCATGCATGGTAGGCTGATTGGCATGTCCAAAGTGTCCATAGTCTGTGTATGTGTTTGTGTACCCTGTGATGCATTGGCACCCTGTCCACGGTGTACCTTGCCTCGTGCTCTATGCTCCCTGGGATAGGCTCCAGGTTTCCCCGTGACCCTGAAAAAAAAGGAAGCGGTATAAAAGATGGATGGATGGAATTGTGTGTATTTTTTTCGTGGTAAACACAAGGTGGCAGTGTCAGTTACCTTATTGTGGGCCAAGTACTTGAGCATCACACAACCCTGCTCTTCCAGAGATCCTGCCTTCTCTGATTATATTACTTGTCACAATAAAACAATATAGATAGATAGATAGATAGATAGATAGATAGATAGATAGATAGATATGGGGTTCGAATTCGGTGTTTGATGGAGTAAGACGTTAAGTTTGAGTCTCCTGCTGATTTCGATAAAAAATTTTAATTAATTACTACTTTCTTTTGTAATATAATATTTTTATATATAATTCATATATAAAATATTATATATAGTATATTTTGACTTATTCTACTTAGTTTCCTTATTTGTACTTTTAACTCGGTGGTTCATTAAAGATGTCGGGGAAAAACTCGAAAACCGGTGGTAGCATTCAGACAAAATTGAGGTCTGGAGGGCGCACCGCGAGGGTGTCTCCCTCTCACCATGAACCTGCACCTGCGCCCGCGCCTCCTTCTCCTCAGGAATCCGTAGCCGCGCTCCTTTCCCCCTGTGAACCCGCGGTCGCATCCGCGTCCCCGAGTGGTGGCTCTGACCTCGCCGCATTCAAGCTTGAGTTGCTGGCTTTACTTAGGAAGGACATCGCTGATTTTAGGAAGGAGTTCCAGGAGTTTCAGGATCATCTGAAGCACCAGGAGACTCACCATGAGAATCAACAGAAGACTCAGGGATGTGCTATCTACTATCCAGCATGACCTGCAGGTCATGAAAACACAGCAGGCTAGTGATAAAGTCGCTTCCGATGTCACCATCTCAACACTGAAAAGTTGTTGAGGAAATGGGGCACACTCTCTCCCGTTGCACCGATGATATCGGTCATATGAAGAATACTATTGAGTCTCTCACTGCGACCGTGACTCAATTAGAGAATAAATGTGAGGATCTGGAGTCAAGGTCACGGCGCAATAACGTGAGGATAGTCAGAGTTCCAGAGGGCCCTGACACCTGTACAACCGTTGCTGTAGCGGCCTCGTTAAAAGAGGCGTTTGGTCTGGAGGAGGAGCCGGTTTTGGACCGGTCCAACCGGACCCTTTAGCCGAAGCCGAAGTCTGGTGAACGACCACGAGCTATTGTGCAGATTCCACTATTACAGTGACTGTATTGATATTTTACGCCGTGCGAGAGAGCGCCAGCAGATTAAAGTGAGGGATCTGACCATCTCCGTTTTCCCTGACTACACAGTCCAGACAGCCCGGGCCCGGGCCGCGTTTAACGAGGTTCAGTGCCAACTTCGTGATATTGAGGGAGCTCGCTATGGAATACTTCATCCAGCTCAGCTTCGCATTACATATAACAGTGTCCAGAAGGACTTTATTTCAGCGGAGGAAGCAGCAGAATACGTTAAACTCTTAAAACCGTGGTGAACCACATCACCTACACAATGTAGTGTTCGTTATTTATTTGTTTATTTGTTTAGTATTTATTTTATTTACTATTATTTTTTTATTATTATTATTATTATTATTATTATTATTATTGTTATTATTTTAATGTATATTTATTTATTTATTTATTTTCTCTGATAATATTCTTTATTCTAATTTGCACTCGGCCATCCAGCTCTATAGAATTCGAATTCTTATTGTGGATATTGTGCATTACTTCGTTCAGAATTTATTTATTTATTTATTTACTTATTTACTTATTTACTTATTTAATTGTATTTATTTTAATGTGCTACACTGTGTAATATTATTGGGTATAAGTCTTTAAAAGGTAAGGACATTATATTTGTTGAAGTGCGCAGACTATCTATTAGATTTGAAGTCAGCTGGGGACTTTTTTCTTACTGGAATTTTTTTTTTTTAGTAATTTTTTTTTAGCTTACTCTAGTTAGTCTACTTTGTGGACAACCCTAGGGGTGAGACACTGCTGTCTCCTTTGTTTTATGGAGACTTTGGGTGCGTGTCCCTCTTCAGCTCCAATTGGCTATTTATATTCTTATTTTTACTTTAGTTCTTGGGTTTTATCATTTTTATATAACCAGCGACAGCTATTGAGTAGCCATGATGAGCCGGGGGGGCGGGGGGGATTTTTTTTTTGGTTATTATTTTTTTTATTATTATTTATTTTTTTTTTAAAAATTAATTAATTCTTCTTCTTCTTCTTCTTCTTCTTCTTCTTGTTATTATTATTATTATTATTATTATTTCTCAATGAAATATTTGGGGAATGGAGGGGAGAAAAGGTAAATGAATCACATGAATATGAATCACATGAAAATGAATTACATGTAAAGGAATCACATGCATGAATATGAATCACATGAAAATGAATCACATGAAAATGAATCACATGTAAATTAATCATATGAAAATGAATAAATAAACAAAGGCAAGATAGATAGATAGATAGATAGATAGACAGATAGATAGATAGATAGATAGATAGATAGATAGATAGATAGATAGATAGATAGATAGATATATAGATAGATAGATATACAGTATTTGTTTATATAATAACCCTTGCCCTGGTTACTCTTATTAAGACCAATGTAACCTACTGCAATTGATTTTGACACTGACCTCCTCTGTATCACTGCTTTAGACTCTCTTCTGATGGTACTTTGAACAAAGGAATGTTTTAACTTTTGACTTCAATATAAAAATGCAATTAAATTCCAAACCTTTTGAATTAAAGCTCTAAGTCTACACATTAATTTCACATCCATTTTGGTGGCATACAGAGGTAAAATTAATAAGACGTGACTTAATATTGTGTTTAATATTGTTTGTCTCCAACATGGACAAGCACAGTACAGGGGCATTAAATGAAATGGGCTCAGGTTCTCTTGTAATTGGGGTGTTTGTGATAATGTAAAACTGTGATAATGTAAAGCTCACCTCAACTGTAAGTCACTCTGCGTAAATTAAACATGCAATCCAAATAAAACACAGTGTTTACTAAGTGAATACCAATGCAACCTTCATTCAATCCAGCAAACCCCACACAGATAAACCATGCATCACTCCCCTTTAAGGCCTAATGGCTCAATGACAACCTTGATAGCTGCCAAAAAACAGTGGCTATTTTTTCCATCCATCCATCTTCTACTGCTTACTCCTTTTCAGGGCCGCGATCAATTTGAAATGGAAGATAAGACTAAAGTTTGCCACAAGCCTTTTTATGGCTATCTTTGAGAAATGGCATTCTTCTTGCCACTCTTCCCTAAAGGCCAGATTTGTGCAGTGTATGACTGATTGTTGTCCTATGGACAGACTCTCCCACCTCAGCTGTAGTTCTCTGCAGTTCATCCAGGGCCTCTTGGCTGCATCTCTGATCAGTCTTCTCCTTGTCTGAGCTGAAAGTTTAGAGGGACGGCCAGGTCTTGGTAGATTTGCAGTGGTCTGATACTCCCTCCATTTCAAAATGATCGCTTGCACAGTGCTCCTTGGGATGTTTAAAGCTTGGGAAATCTTTTTGTATCCAAATCCGGCTTTAAACTTCTCCACAACAGTATTACGGACCTGCCTGGTGTGTTCCTTGGTCTTCATGATCCTCTCTGCGCTTTCAACAGAACCCTGAGACTATCACAGAGCAGGTGCATTTATACAGAGACTTGATTACACACAGGTGGATTCTATTTATCACCATTAGTCATTTAGGACAACATTGGATCATTCAGAGATCCTCACTGAACTTCTGGAGTGAGTTTGTCCCACAAACAAGTCCCACTTGTTGGTGATTCTTCACAAAAAAATAAAATTTTATATCTTTATGTTTGAAGCCTGAAATGTGGCAAAAGGTTGAAAAGTTCAAGGGGGCCGAATACTTTCGCAAGGCACTGTATATGTATATATGTATATTTTTACTGGCTACAATTTTTTATCATGCGTTGTACCTCATGTGGGGCCAAACCACTTAATATAGAGACACCACTGATTTAAAATTGATTTAAAATAATAATTATTAAATTATGACATGAGTTTCTTACGGTTTGAGTTTGGTTAAAATGGTCTCATGACAGGTTCCCCATGTGAGTCTGAATGTAAAACCAGAATGCAGCAGCAACTCGACAGTGTGTCTGTAACATTGATGACACTTTCATGTGATGCTGTGGGGTAGAGCTTCATGAAGTTTTATGATGTTAACATATTAGAATACAAAAAGTCTCAGAATATTTTCATTCAGCTAAGATCATCATGTTCAATGTTATATTTGTGTGTCTCTGGCTTTTACTAGGTGAGTCAATGTTAATGTTTTATTTCAGAAATATTCTGTTAATATTAATTAATCCGTGTGGTGTTAAGAAGGTAATGTAATTTTGGTTTGATTATTTCATGATTTTTAAAACATGTCATCTCTTCTATATGACAGGTGACTCCATGGCAAATTCAATAGAGTCACTTTTCATTCATAAAATTCTAAATGAAGATGATAATGTTACCCTGTCCTGCAGTTACAAAAGCAGTGTTTCAGGAAACAACTATTTACACTGGTACATGCAATATCCAAAATCTGGTACAGGCAATATCCAAAAATTAGTTTCTCCTTTATATTCATCAAAGTGAAGCTTTAAGTTCTAACATTCCCGCAAGAATGTCTGCTGAAGTTAATGGAGATAAAGTGCATCTGCTTATCTCCTCTGCTGCTGTATCAGACTCTGCACTATATTACTGTCCTCTGGTGCCCACAGTGACACGAAATCCAACTGAACTGTACAAAAACCTTGACACACCTTTGACATATTTACAGTAGTTCTGCTGATGATTTTGAGAAAATTCCAGCACAATTTTGGAAGGATCTCTTTGTCTTTCATGGGTTATAAAGAGTTTTGTTGGCATAAAGTATTATTGGTAAGGCAGGAATGATATGAAACCAGAAAACCTAGAGAAAAGCCACTAAAATATTGGAAGAACATGCAGCCCTCTGCACAGACAGTACACTGAGCTAAAAATTTAACAGGGTGCTGTGAAGCAGTAATGCTAGCTGTTGCCTCCTCCTCACAGATCATCAGCCCCAAAACATGGAAATTAGACAACATTTTGTATTTGTTGCTAGTGGATATTTGTTTTACACAGGAAATAATAATGTATGGTCACAAGAGTAGCTTGAATTTTGGTTTAGATGTGTACTGTCCTTAATCAAGAGATGTTTCATGGTTCATTGTGAATTCCATTCTGGTCTTCCAGATACTGCTGATGAATGGTCTCCATCTTGTGGTCTGGTCTCTATGTATTTCTGCTCTTGAAGTCTTCTCTGAATGGTGGATTGTGATACCTTCACCCTTGACCTGTGAAGGTAGTTGGTGATGTAACTGACAGCTATCACAATATTCCTGTCACCAAATGCTGTTGTTTTCATAGCCAAAATCCAGGGCTCAAACCGAAAATAGACATTCAGAGCTATTAATTGTTCAAACAAACAATCTAAGAGGGCACTCCTGGTCAACAAGAAACAAATGTCAGCCATGTGTTCCAATATTTTTTGATCACTTGAAAATTGGGTGGGTTCAAACAAAAGGTGCAATGCTGCAAGTTGTTTAACACATCTAGATGTATATATAAGGACATGAAAGCTGAAATTATTTTTAATCTCAGAAGCAATTGTCTTTGGTGCGTAGCAAAAACAAAAGAATTGGCCTTGCTGTTCCAAAACTTTCAGAGAGAACTGTATGTAGGTATATAAAGACAGTTATTGAAAATCAAAACCATGTGGAAACTGAATCATTTTACAAGCTCATGTGCACCTGTTCACCTGTTAATTCATTTTGTAGTCAAATGTGTCAGATTAGCCTGTTCACATATAATTAAAGTTTAATGTATTTATAATAGTGAGCCAAGATTCCACGATTCCTGAAAAATTATTTAAAAAACATCAAAACTGGCAAAGGTTTTGAGCTACAACTCAAGATTCTAATGCCAAAAGATATGTTTAAGAGGGGACATCGGATTCAGTGGGTTGCAACAGTGGAATTAGTTCTACTCAGTCCACTCTCACTGATACTGTGAAGTGATCTGAACAAAGTTGCTAAAACAGCAGCACTTCCAGGGTGTGGCCTTCAAGAGACGTGTTCCCTCATGTGTAAAGTTCAGCACATACAGTACTATTATACAGAATCCTCACAGAGCTGTGTTCAGAAATGGCTCAACTATACAACTTACTGTACATAGTGATTCTCACATTGATTCTCACTGTAGCAACAGGTAATTATATTAAATCAGTTAATATTATTCATAAAGGGCGCATGGTGGCTTAGTGGTTAGCACATTCGCCTCACACCTCCAGGGTCCGGGGCCATGTGTGTGCGGAATTTCTCCCAGTTCTCCCTGTGCTGCGGGGGTTTCCTCCGGGTACTCCAGTTTCCTCCCCCAGTCAAAAGACATGCATGGTAGGTTGATTGGTAGGTTGGTAAATTGTCCATAGTGTATGAATAGGTGTGTGAGTGTGTATGTGATTGTGCCTGCGATGGACTTTCACCCTGTCCAGGGTGTACCCCGCCTTGTGCCGCTGCTTCCTGGGATAGGCTCCAGGTTCCCCGCGACCCTGAAGCAGGAATAAGTGGTTGAAGAGGGATGGATGGATGGATTATTGTTAAATTAATTAATTCATACCAATGTTTGATCATTAATAGATTTGTTTAAAAAAAAAAGAAATACTCCATAGAATTATTTATTTATGTTCTTTACAACAGGAAGTTTTGTAGATAAAATTGGGCTGACAGATGGAGATGACAACATTACTGGGAAGGAAACACACACTGTTACTTTGAAATGTTCATATGAGTCAAAGAGCAATAACATATGTCTTTACTAGTGCAAACACTATCTTAACAGCGCACCACAGTTTTTCTTCGTGCACATGAAGAACATGAGGCCACCACACGGTGTATGTCCCTCTCCATATTAGGCCACCAGTACTTCTCCCGTAGCAACTGATACATGCGTTGGGCCCCTGGGTGACCTGTACCTACTACTGTGTGGGCCCAGATAATGAGTTCTTGTTGGTGACATTCAGGAACGAAGAGTCTTCCCCAAGGGCAGTTCTCAGGCACTTGAGACGCGGGAACATTACCCAGAACTTGATCCAGCTCCCACTCTAGAGCACCGATAATACATGAGGGAGGAATAATGTACTCCTAGTGGCTGTTTAATATGTCCTTGTGGTCTAGACGAGACAGGACGTCAGCCTATGTGTTTTGGACCTGGGACGGAGTACGACAAGGTGAACTGGAAGCTGGTGAAGAACAACCCCCATCGGGCTGTTGAGATGATAACCTTTTAGCCTTGCATAGATATTCTAGGTTCTTGTGGTCCATGAAGATGACAAAGGGGTGTGTGGCTCCCTCCAACCAGTGCCACCATTCTTCGAGTGCTAGTTTGACGGCCAAGAGTTCTCGATTCCCCACATCATAGTTTCTTTCAGCAGCCTTCATGACTGCTCCCATCATTAAACACCCAGACCCATCCAAACCTTTCATTGCGGAGCTTGGGCCTATCTCCGAAACGTTGTGATAGAACGACTCCTACACCTGTCTCGGTGGCGTCCACCTCCACAATGAAAGGTTTGCATGGGTCTGGGTGTTCTGTGAGATTCATTGTGTGAGTGAGCCCTTCTTTACATGGGTGCAGCTGTTGTTAATTCTGTTCTATTTCCTTGTGGAAAGGTAAGGAGGGTTGTGTAAATAAAATAAAATTTATTTAATTTCTTAAATTATTTTGGCCATCCATGTTATTTCAAGAAATATATTCATGTTAAAGGTGTTAACTAACATATACAGTGGTGTGAAAAGTATGTGTGCCCCTTCCTCATTTTCTGTTCCTGTTTTGTTGTCACACTTAGTGTTTTTCGAACATCAAACCAATTTAAACAATAGTCAAGGACAACACAAGTAAACACAAAATGCAATTTGTAAATGAAGGTGTTTATTATTAAAGGTTAAAAAAATCCAAACCATCATGGCCCTGTGTGAAAAAGTGATTGCCCCCTAAACCTAATAACTGGTTGGGCCACCCTTAGCAGCAACAACTGCAACCAAGCGTTTCGCGATAACGTGCAATGAGGCTTTTACAGCGTCCTGGAGGAATTTGGGCCCACTCATCTTTGCAGAATTGTCCTAATTCAGTTACATTAGAGGGTTTTCGAGCATGAACGGCCTTTTTAAGGTCATACCACAACATCTCAATAGGATTCAGGTCAGGACTTTGGCTAGGCCACTCCAAAGTCTTCATTTTGTTTTTCTTCAGCCATTCGGTGGTGGACTTGCTGGTGTGTTTAGGATCATTGTCCTGCTGCAGAACCCAAGTTCGTTTCAGCTTGAGTACACGAACAGATGGTCGGACATTCTCCTTCAGGATCTCTTGGTAGACAGCAGAATTCATAGTTCCTTTTATCACGGCAAGTCTTCCAGGTCCTGAAGCAGCAAAACAGCCCCAGACCATCACACTACCACCACCATATTTTACTGTTGGTATAATGTTCTTTTTATGAAATGCAGTGTTCCTTCTACGCCAGATATACTTGGACACACACCTTCCAAAGAGTTCCACTTTTGTCTCATCGGTCCACAGAATGTTGTCCCAAAAGTCTTGGGGATCATCAAGATGTGTTGTGAAGAAATTGAGACGAGCTTTGATGTTCTCTTTGCTCAGCAGTGGTTTTCTCCTTGGAACTCTGCCATGCAGGCCATTTTTGCCCAGTCTTTTCCTGATGGTGGAGGCATGAACGCTGACCTTAACTGAGGCAAGTGAGGCCTGCAGTTCTTTGGACGTTGTTGTGGGGTCTTTTGTGACCTCTTGGATGAGTCGGCCACTCCTGGGAAGGTTCACCACTGTTCCATGTCTTCGCCATTTGTGGATAATGGCTCTCACTGTGGTTCGCTGGATTCCCAAAGCTTTGGAAATGGCTTTATAACCCTTTCCAGACTGATAGATCTCAATTACTTTCTTTCTCAATTGTTCCTGAATTTCTTTGGGTCTCGGCATGATGTGTAGCTTTTAAGGATCTTCTGGTGGACCTTACTGTGTCAAGCAGCTCCTATTTAAGTGATGCCTTGATTGTGAACAGGTGTGGCAATAATCAGGCTTGGGTGTGGCTAGAGAAATTGAACTCAGGTGTGGACAACCACAGTTATAGTATGTTTTAACAAGGGGGGCAATCACTTTTTCACACAGGGCCATGATGGTTTGGATTTTTTTTCACCTTTAATAATAAACACCTTCATTTACAAATTGCATTTTGTGTTTACTTGTGTTGTCCTTGACTATTGTTTAAATTGGTTTGATGTTCCAAAACACTTAAGTGTGACAAACATGCAAAGGAACAGGAAATGAGGAAGGGGGCAAACACTTTTTCACACCACTGTACACACACACACCCAAACAGGCATGTTGAATCTCATTTAAAGTTTGCCACAGCCCATGTGTACAAGCCTATGAAATAGTGGGAGAGTGTAGTCTGGTCAGACAAGAGCAAAATTTAACATTTTGGCTGTCATAATACAAACCATGTTTGGAGAATAAATGGGACTGCACATAACCCTAAAAACACACCTGAATACTGCAGCCCATTAATTTCTTCATACAGGAAGCATCTTCAAGCTGTCATTACAAACAAAAGCTTCTCCACTAAGTATTAAATAAATTTCAGTTAGCGTGTTCAATACTTTTTTCCTGTGTCATTCCTATTTATTACACATAACTTTATTATGTACTTTAATGTTCGGATTTCTTTATATTTGTGGATTTCTTAAGTTAATACTGATGTCTTGTGAACATTTCATGTGAATAACCTTTTAGGATAAACATTTGCTGAAAAAATGTGGACAAGTTCAATACTTATTTCTCCCACTATATAAATACAGATAATGTACCTGATTTGTGGTCTTATTACAGTCTTGCACCAATCTTTAGACTTTAAGTAATGTTTCGTATTATTTTAATGATATTGCAGTAGGTCTGTACATATGAATTCTTAATAATGTGGCTTCTATAAAATATTTGACTGCAGCATGGACTTGCACATTATGGCTGTATTGAATAAAAGTGCTGGACAGGTTTTATTGAAATGTTTATCATGTGGGAAATGAGCATGACTTGGTCAACTGGGTAAGCAGGCTTGGATGTGAACAGAACTTGGTTAACAGGCTTGGGTGTGCGCAGAGCTTGGTTGTCCAAGTTAACTTCAACTTGGAATGGAAGATTAGCACTGTTCGCCACATTAACTCCATTCAACAGCTCATCCAAGTTGTAGCTCTACCCTGGATCTCTAAACTCCCTCAAAAACTTGTCAGAGAACTGCCTACTGTCCTCCAGTAACCGGGGTCTCATGGCTGTCATTCGCTGTGCCCACTTGTGAGCTGGGCCAAAAAATCGGGACATCATGAACCTAATCCATTGTTTCTCACTTGGCTTCGGGTCAAACAGGCTTGAGAAGTAACACTGGCAGACTATCACAAAATAGTTTGGATAACCAAAGAAGCCATCTTACCGATCGGGAAAGTCCATGAAAGTCCATTGTGAAAACTGCATAGAATCCAAGGCGGGGATGCTTCGCGTGGATTTCTGGGTTCTGCGTCCTCTTCGTTCTAGTGCTGCATCCATTGCAAGGCGGAATATTCTGTCATGAATGTCACGTTCCGTGACATAACGGAAGATAAGGCGGATGCAAACACAGTGTGAACAGTTGTTTTATTAAAAGAGAGATGAGCAGACAAATCCAATTTGTAATCCAAAAGACGTAATCCGAAACATGCAAGGTCAGACGATTGGTCAACAGGCATACACAGGGGCAAAGCAGAAAACTATGTCGTGGTCACGGAAAACAGGGTCGATAAACAGTATGTGAAACATGAAACACAGCGAGGGACTGGTAGAGGAGTAGCCAGTACAAACTAATCTAACAGACAATGACTATGACTATGACTATACGAAACAAAACCTAATCTATCTCTATGCGAATCTATGTCTAATATTCCACATTGAGTGTTGCTAGGCATGCGGTATATATGCTGACGTGATTACCCTCGTAACAGCTAACAGCTGAGGGTAATCCAGACACACGTGACATGACAAGCAATGAGAGGATGGGGAGGAGACATGACATAAACATAAACAAATGCATGTGTCGAAATGTCACTACTGTCAACACTGGAAAGCAGGTGCTTATGTATTCGCGCTTAGAGCACGCTGTTTCAACGGTTAATCGTGACACTCCTGAGTACGACTGTCGTTATCTTACTGTATGGCGGCCACTATCCAGAATACAATGCGCAGTGACGTCAATTCCCAATCTCAGTTGGGATCATGTAATATACATGCCATGTATTAAGGAAAATATTTACTACAAAAACATTCCCTCTTTGCTCTAGCTTTAATGGTGTGGTATGTGAGTATATCTTAAACTAACAATAATAATCATGTGTGCTCACTTGCTGTGTTCTTTCTTTCTCTTAAGGCAGAACAGGAACATATTGGTAGTTCCTAAGGTTTTGGTAAGAAACTTTACAATTATACAAGTAATATTGCTGGGTTTTTTTCCCCCACATTTGTGAGTACAGTGAGGTAAGAAATTATTTGATCACCTGCTGATTTTGGACGTTTGCCCACTAACAAAGAAATGATCAGTCTATAATTTTAATGGTAGGTTTATTTGAACAGTGAGACACAGAATAACAACAAGAAAATCCAGAAAAACTCATGCAAAAATGTTATAAATTGATTTGCATCTTAATGAGGGAAATATGTATTTTACCCATCTGCAAAACATGACTTAGTACTTGCTAATGACTTAGTAATTTTCTGGCTGAGGGAAAGAGGTTCTCACCCAAGATTTGGCGGTACATGGCCCTGTCTATTGTCTCTTTGATGCGGTGAAGTTGTCCTGTCCCCTTAGCAGAAAAACACCCCCAAAGCATAATGTTTCCACCTCCATGTTTGACGGTAGGGATGGTGTTCTTGGGGTCATAGGCAGCATTCCTACTCCTCCAAACACGGAGAGTTGAGTTGATGCCAAAGAGCTCCATTTTGGTCTCATCTGACCACAACACTTTCACCCAGTTGTCCTCTGGTGGTCAGATGAGATCAAAATGGATCAAATACTTTTTTCCTCACTGTACTTACAGAGCAACTTATTTACATTTAGATAAAATATAGATGTTCATTTTTGGCTATGAACCATTTATGAACAACATTGTTGTGTTTCTCTCATTGTTTTTGTTGTTGTTTTTGTCATCTTATGTGTGTGTCTGTTCAATGTATCAGTGTAAAGATTGTGACATTTTAGTGAGGAGGCAACCTGAAATTCTCAAACCCTACTAACTTAAGTATAGCTACTTTGGGCATTGCTTCAACTGTATTCATCCAAGCTGACTTTGTGTTGATATCTTAAGTTGATATATAGGGAGTCATTTACATTTTCTCTTATGCCAGCACTGTACATGGATTGTATGTGTAGCACCCCTTTGATGTAATACCTTTTACTTGGGGGAGTTATTTTCTATTCATCAACAGAAATACTAAATGCTTACTCTTCTTTGAGTTTTGTGTTACTCCGCTAATTCCTTGGCTTCCCCATGCATTCCATAATTATCCAATTAATAAATATACTCTTCAGAAATTGTCCACTATATCTGCTCATACAATGATAATATCTCGTTTCACTGGTTAACTGTCTATGATCTCAGAAAAATAGAAAAACTTAAAGTGTATATGCTTATGTTTAACCTCAAAGTCAGTAATCAAACCAATGTCTAAACCTTTAACAGTTTTATTTATATAGACAAAGTAATTAACATGAAATTCAGGCATTAGACATTCAGCTTCAATTTTACATCATGTACAGTTCTCCGAATGCCTTAAGAAGTTTCAAATGTCACAACAACAGAAATATATGTGCACAACACTCAAAATATATAGGTTATTCACCCATATTAACCAACAAAAACCTGCAATACCCCATGCAAAAAAACAAAATAATAGTATCAAGTTCATTATTGCAGGCCTGAACGTAACTGGCATACGTAGAAGCCTCTAACAAAATGGCTAACAAATAAATGGTACTTTCATCAAGAATGGAGTCACACTCACGCAGGGTCATTGCAAGATAAGAAGAAAAGAAGGTGCAGTCTCTGCACCTCCAGTCGGCTCCAGTCACCTCCTGTCATCTCTTTTGTTGAGACACCTTTATTTAAATTCAAAATTTATACATGAATTTTGTAAGCAAATACATGGGAACCACAATAAAATAATGATGTATAGCTTGCATATTTAAAATCATCAATCAGTTACCAATCAAATAACTATGTTGAATAACTTCTTGTGATGTTTCTTTTTATTTTAATATGAGGTATACAAAGAGATGACTTCTTGAAGACCACCATGGCTATTTGTGTCATTAGAAAAAAAGGAGGAGATCTTGGACACTTTTGAATTGTTGTTGATGGGGTCCTAATTCTCGACCACATAAGATCTTTTGCAGTGATGCAGGGTGCAATCTATGTCCTTAATTTGGCATACCCAAAAGAACTCAAATACTACTATGGATTTATTCAGAAAGTCCTTATGCAAATGAATTCTGAAAGGTAATCCCCTAAAATTCTAGGACCGAAAATTTAAATAAGTGCTGTAATTTAACTACAGGCACTGATGTTCAGTTTCATACTATACAAATTGCAATTTGTTACCTGAAATATCAGCACTTTGTTGTTAACTGCTGCTATTACTATATTGTGGCTGGTTACTTATGTGGCCAATTTAACAATTGTATAGTTTAAGCACTGTTGTTTCAATGATGTACAAACAAATATTATGTAGCCTTTTCCCACCTGTGATTTTTTTTTTTACTTTTTGTGGTTATTTTATGAATGTGCAATTTGTTCTTATTAATGTCAGCAGTTTTTTAGCAGGTGCATTAAAAAAATGTATTGTGCAGTCCGTACAGGATTTCGCAGATACATTTATTTATGAGCTATAAATGTTAGTAACCTGTGAAAGTGTACCTTATTGTAAAGTGGATGCCTGTGAACCATTTAATCATGACTTATAATAAAATGAATAACCTGTGAAAAAGCACCTTAGTGTAAAGTGTACACATATGAAACATTTATACATGATTTACAAGCTAGTTTCCAATTTACAAAAATGGCTCACTATTTGGCAGGTATTTCATTAGAGTGACTCTTTCTATTCATGCCGTTATAACTGACTTTCAATGATTTATATTGCACTGGGAAATTAGTTATTGATTATTAATGATCACCTTTATAAAGGCTTTACAATGGGTATTACCTGAATGTAATAACCCAAATAATTATAACTATATTGGTATGTAAAAGTGCATGAATGTGTGTGTGTGTTTGTGTGTGTGATTGTGCACTGCGATGGATTGGCTTCCCAGTATAGGGTGTCCCCCACCTTGTGCCCCATGACCCATGTTTAAGAGGTGGAGCCAGATGCAGGGAGTTGATCAGCAACAGTGGAATAGTTCTGTGTTGTTTTGGTGATGCTTGCTGATATTGTGAAGTGATTATCTGTTCAAAGTCATGCTAAAACAGCAGCACTTCCTGGGTGTGACCTTCTAGAAATGTTTTCCCTCATGTGAAAAGTTCAGCACACACAGCACTATTATACAGAATCATCACAGAGCTGAACTGTGTTCAGAAATGGCTCAACTATACAATTTACTGCACATGAGATACATAGCACTGATTCTCACTGTAACAAAAGGTACTTTATTTTCACCAGTTAATTCATTGTGTTAATTCATAACAGTTTTGATGCATTATGGTATTCCTTTCTGAAGATGATGTTTTGGTTTGTTTACAAAAAATACTTCACAAATTAATTTTTTTTATGTTCTTCTTTACAACAGGCGGTTTTGCAGATAAAATCAGGCCGACAGATGAAGATGCCAACATTGTCACGCACAAAAAAGACACTGTTACTTTGAAATGTTCATATGAGTCAAGCAGTAATAACGTTTGGCTTTACTGGTACAAACAACACCCTAACAGTGCACCACAGTTTTTATTGTATAAAGGCGCAAGGTCATATAGTTCTGATGAGCGCAAGGCCATTGACACTCGGTTAGAGACAAAAACAAGCAGAGACTCTACTGAACTTACTATCAGAGGTTTAAAGCTCTCAGATTCTGCACTCTATCACTGTGCTCTCAGAGTAGGACCACAGTAATACAGAGTCAATGAAACCACTGAAGATTAAAGTACCTCAAAGCCAACTTGTCAACCACAGAGACAAACAACATTTGTGGTAACATATGCAACTGAAAGAAAAAGAGGAATAAAGAACACAACAACTACAGATTAATCACTGTGAATTCACAAATCTATCTTTTTCATGCATCAAGCCTCAGTCATCCTATGATTACTGTTAACTTCCTATTGTGACTGTTTTATTTAACCAATGCTTGATTGTGTTGGTTGTTTCTTTTTTAAAATAGTTCTTGGCCAGTCTTTCTAACTTCAAAATAAAATTTATTTTTCTATAGAAACTCATGAATCTTGCCTGTCCTAAGTGAAACATACTTGGGTGTCCTTATTTGGTCTTTATTTTCCCCATTTTCTCGGGGTGGCATAGTTGGTATATTTTTGAAGCGAAACAAATGAGCTGCATAGCTACACATGGTGCAGGATCACTATAGTATATACAGTGCCTTGCGAAAGTATTCGGCCCCCTTGAACTTTTCAACCTTTTGCCACATTTCAGGCTTCAAACATAAAGATATAAAATTTTTATTT
The DNA here is from genome assembly GCA_012411365.1 of Ameiurus melas. NCBI lineage: Eukaryota > Metazoa > Chordata > Actinopteri > Siluriformes > Ictaluridae > Ameiurus > Ameiurus melas. Next base: position 35,561,083 of record CM022756.1, on the reverse strand, counting down.
TTTATGAAGAATCACCAACAAGTGGGACACAATTGTGAAGTGGAACGAAATCTATTGGATTTTTTAAACTTTCAATTTCAATTAATTATTAAAAATTTAAATTTCAATTAATTATTTAAATTTCAATTAATTATTTAAAAAGAGATACTTTGAGGTAATATACTACAAAATATACTGTAGGTGCAAGCTTCAGATAATTTGGAACCATATTTTCTAAAAATAGCTGCAGAATTGATAGCCAATCCAGTTGCATATTTAATAAATTTTTCGTTAGCTAGAAATGAAATACCAACCATTTGGAAATCTGCCAATGCTATCCCCATTTACAAAGGTGGTGACTCCATAAACATTAATAACTATAGGTCTAAATTGTCAGTATTAGCTAAAATAATGAAATTATTTATTAGCATTCAGTTGAAAAATTATTTAATTAAAAACAATATTTTGAATGAATTCCAATCTGGTTTAAAGGCTTACCTAGTAATACTATCTACATGATCAAATCATGCTAATATAAGGTCTAATATACAGTAATGATTCATGCAGAGCATATATGTAAGTATTATTGACCTCTTATTCAAATAGCTAAGTCCCCCGTTATTGCATCATTGTACTATCATATTGACCACGACAAAAAAGACTATTCATAGTCAGCACTTCATCAATCTACAGGAACATTCATAAATATACTGCTCAAAAAAATAAAGGGAAAACAGCACAATGTAACTCCAAGTGTTCCCTTTATTTTTTTGAGCAGTATATATATATATATATATATATATATATATATATATATATATATATATATATATATATATATATATATATATATATATATATACACACATACACACACACATTTATATATACATATGAGCAATATACAACAAATAACAATGTACAGTCTCACTATGAAATATGTACATATTTCAGCTGTACTGTATAATCAGTGTAGTCATATAACAATAACTATGAAGTAGTGATGCATAAGCAATGTAAATATTTCAATATGGTACCCATTTACAACAATGTAGCAGCATATATGTAGTGTAGTAAAGTAGGGTCAAGGGAGGGGGTTGTTAGGTGAAGCGTCTTGTCTTGCACCTGGGGGGATGAGCCTATGGCTGAAGGTGCTCTCCATCTGCCGCAGCTCAGCATACAGTGGATGAGAGGGGTTTCCCCAAATAGAGCTGATTTTATTTCTCATTCTCTTCTCCACCACTGTCTCCAGATTGTCCAGTTTGTGACCAACAACAGAGCTGGCCTTCTTCACCAACTTGTTGAGTTTGTCAGCCTCCCCAGCCTTTATTCCACCTCTGAAGCATGTTGCAGCAAAGAACAGGGTGCTGGCTACCACAAACTGATCTGCCGTAACTTGCTGCCCATGGCAAACGACCTGAGCCTCCTTAGAAAAACAGTATGCTCTGTCCCTTCCATTACATTAACCACTTGTATGTGTTCACCATCTCTATTTTCTCCCCCAGAATGGTAATCGCTTTTGGGGGCTTTCTGTTTCGTCGGAAATCCACTATCAGCTCTTTGGTCTTGCTGATGTGGAGCTGAAAGTGTTTATCCTCAGAACATCTGACGAAGCTCTGCACTACGCCTCAGTATTCCACCTTCTTATCTTCACTGATGCAGCCCACGATGAAGGAGTCATCAGAAAAATCTAAAAACATGATCCTGACTGTGCATCTGGCTTCTCCAGGTGAGAGTAAGCAAGTATGGGACACATCAACATTTTTTTTAAGTAAATATATTTCCAATGAGGCTATTTACATGAAATTTTCACCAGACTTTGAAATTAACTAAAGAAATCTGGAAATATAAAGAATTCACAACATTAAAGTCCGTAAATAATATTATGTGTAATAAAATGTAATGATGCAGGAAAAAAGTATTGAACATGCTAAGAAAAAGCAGTTCTCCAAGATAAAGTAAGGCAATGAACCAGCTGAAGTATGTAAGCAATTATACCCCCAATCTGTGAAAATTAATATCAGCTGGGTTAGTAAACTGATGGTCTATAAAAACACTTTTCGTTACCAAGGTGTCACACAAGTAACATCTCATGATGGGTAAAAGCAAAGAGCTCTCCCAACACCTTATTGTTGCAAAACATATTTATGGCATCGTATAAAGACATATTTCAAAACTTCTTAATCCTCCAGTAAGCACCATTGTGGCCATTATCCACAAGTGGAAGCTATGTCACTTCATTATCAACTGGCCACGCACAGGAGCTCAAAATTTCTGACCAGGGCGTCAAAATGAAAAGTCAGGAGAGTAGCTCAAGAGCCAAGGAAAGAGCTCCAGAAACACTTGGAGGTAGCAACAGTAGGCAATGCATTCCACTGCTTATGCTCACCCCACAAGACTCCATTACTAAAGAAAATGCATGTTGAAGCTCGTTTAAAGTTTGCTAAAACACATTTGTACAAGCCTATGAAATACTAGGAGAGTGTAGTCTGGTCAGAAAAAAAAAAAAATGAAATTTTTTTTTGTTATATTACACACCATGTTTGGAGAAGAAGTGGCACTGCACATCACCCTTAAAACACTATACCAACAGTGAAGTTTGGAGTTGGAAGCATTATGGTGTGGGGCTGTTTTTCATTGCATGGTATTGGCAGTCTTCATTTAATTGAAGGAAAGATGAATGAAGCCCGTTACCAGAAGATTCTTGAGAAGAATCTTCTGCCATCCATCAGGATGATGATGAGAGGTGGGTGAACCTTCCAGCAGGACAAAGATCCAATGCATACAGCAAAGGAAACTCACAATTCGTTTGAGAGAAAAAAAAATCTCTGTGGTAGAATGGCCCTGTCAATCACCTGACTTGAATCCAATTGAACAAGATTTAAAGATGTTTACAAGAATGGGCCAAAATCACACCTGAATTCTGTAGCTAATTAATTTCTTCATAGAGGAATCATCTGTTGTTTCTATTGTTTCCAAAAGTTAAACACTAATAAGTTTCAAGGTCAAGTACTTACATAAGATCAGCTTGTGGATGAAGAAAAACACAAAGAACCATGAGTTAGAAACGGAAGGGTCCAATTTATTGTCCACCACATGAGATCCACACAGTGAGATGTCCCAAAGTGATCTAAAAACCCCCAGTTACGAGGATCCCCTTTATACAGTGGAAACGCCCCTGGTTTGCCTACATACCAATACACTTGATTTCTGGGTGATTTCCACAACAACTAAATCTGAATGTCAGTTTTTTTTGTTTTGTTTTTTTTTTTTCTTCGAAAACTGCTGTTTGATTTTCTAACACATCAAAAAACCATTATTTTGATTTTCTGAAACTTTCAACAACCATTGTTTTTGATTTTCTGATACTTTTAAAAAAAATTATGGTTGATCTTATGGAATTTTTGAACACCATTATGTTCGAGTTTTAAGGTATTTTTCTTTGTACTTTTCCTCTTTATCATGGGTAAGTGTATGTATTTCTTTATTTGTGAATAGTATATGTTTAGTATGATTCTTAAACTGTAAGTGAATGTTAGCCATTTGTTTCATTATTCACTGTGGTTTATTGTATGTGTGTGTGTGTGTGTGTGTGTGTGTGTGCTTCCATTTTCTGTCGAGGCTATGTAATGTCTGACTCAGGTGGGCCTTCTTTTTATAAGGAAAAGAGTATAGTATAATGTTGTTCTTTTTACTTTTATAGCTGCACGACTTATGCCTAAACCTGAACAAATGCTATCAACTAGCACAACTTACTGCTGATATGTCACTTCTGGTTGATATTCTTCAGGCTGATTTTGTTTCTGGTTTCCCTCATTCTCAATGAATTCTCATTCTCCACATTTGGTGCCCTTGTGTTTTATTTCTGTCATATTTATCCAACACATCTTGAAGCTGTCATTACAAGGCTTCTCCACTAAGTAGTAAATAAATTTCAGTCAGCGTGTTCAATACTTTTTTCCTGTGTCATTCAATTTTTATTACACATAACTTCATTTATGGACTTTAATGTTGTCACACTTTGTAGGCGGAGACGTTAGCAAATGCAAGTAATGCCGAATCAATGTCAATAATCCTGTCACGTATCTGGGAAACCTGGACTCCATTTCCCATCAGCCACTGCACTACACCACATGACCACATGCGCCACCTCATGCACCTGATTCACGTTTTTGTTAATGAGCACTCATGTGTATTTATAGTCCTTGTCTGCACTTTCTCCTTGTCTTTCGTTGTCTTAGACCCACGTTGTTTATGTCAGTGTCTTTGTCTCACGCTATAGAGTTTTTGCCAAGTTGTCTTTATTTTGTTTGTTTGTTCGTTAGTAAATATTTAAAATCTGCGATTGCTTCTGCCTCAACCTCCCAAACCGTGACAAATCCAAAAGGTTAAGGCAAAATCCATGGTCGAGAAACAGGCAGGGGTCAGGCGTACAGGCGTCAAACAAACAAAACTAGGCAAGGCAGAGAATCGAGTGCAAAAACAATGGTCAAAACCCCTTTGGCAATACATAATGATAAGGTCCGGAGAACCGCAGAGAAAAAGTTAACTGTACATTTATCGCATCATTTAAATGATTCCAAAGTATCCTTTATGCTGTGTGTGTGTGTGTGTGTGTGTGTGTGTGTGTGTGTGATTGGTTGCAGGTGTGTATAGTTAAAACTCCGGAAAAGGCGAGCGCATGCCTGTGTGGGAAGTGTAGTCTTCAGTGGCTATGTTTGTAGTTTGTGGTGCCTCCTGGGAAACTGAGATACGATTTGTCTGTGATATGATAAATGTGTGGATTTCTTCATGTGTGGATTTCTTGAGTTAATACTGATGACTGGTGAAAATTTCTTGTGAATAACCTCATTAGAAATATATTTACTGAAAAAAATGTTGACGCGTTCAATACTTATTTCCCCCATTATAGATGATCATGTCATCCACATTGATTTGGGTCTGGTACTGCAGCAGATCAAGGGAGTCACTTATGATCAGTTTCACTTATGATCAGATTTTTAGGCACAAGAATAGTTGCCTTTGAATTTGTACTTTCATTCAGTGTGTTATACCTGGGTGTGAACACAAAAATGAAATTCTGAAAAACATCCTGGTGTGACCAGGGCTTTAAGCTCAGTCACTAACTGTTTCATAGTACCTGATTTTAATTGCTTTTGATCAGTTTTCTGCTGTTGTAGAGGTACGCACACTATGTGCTCACTCGCAAATTTGGCTCACATAGTAAAATCATCTTTCACCTGGCGAGATCCCTGCTGAAGTGTGCCTGATCCTCAAATCCCTCTTTCTAATGAAAATAATCCTGAGAGCTGTTGATTATGTAATGCAGACTGGGAAATCAGAGCTAGAATTGTGTCCAGGACTGAAGTGTGATTTCCACACTGTGAATGTTGTTCTATCTGTGTTGAGGGAAGGAGTTATTATCAATATTAGACTGTGGGCTAAAGCTGCATCTAGTGGATGGTCACATTAAATTGCTCAAAAAATTCACAAAAAAGTGTGAATGAGTGTGCCTAGGTTGGCCATAAGTTGTGTGTGTGTGTGTGTGTGTGTGTGTGTGTGTGTGTGTGAGAGAGAGAGAGAGAGAGAGAGAGAGAGAGAGAGAGAGAGAGAGAGAGAGAGTAAATAATAATATCTTTTTGCAAATATTTTATTTTAGAAAATTTATATGTTGACAACTCATTCCTCTTTTGGTCTTTCTGTAAAGTACCGTGTGACCTGTATGTGGAACAAACTTTTATTCATGTGGTAAGGTTTTTATCCTTGGTGAACACAAGATGGCAGAATCACTTATCTTATTGTGGGCAAAGCACTAGAGTACCACAAATGCCTGCTCACATTATTTTGAGGGGACAGGAAATTTACACTGCTATACAAGCTTGTACACTCACTACTTTACATTGTAGCAAAGTGTCCTTTCCTCAGTGTCGTCATATTAAAATATTTACAAAAATGTGAGAGGTGTACTCATATACTGTGTGTGTGTGTGTGTGTGTGTATATATATATATATATATATATGTATGTTACACACATTAATTTCCTGCTTTAAGTGGGTCTTTGATCTGTACAGGTTCTCCATGTAAGGCTGAATGTAAAATCAGGATGCTTCAATTAGAATCACCAATCTGCCAGGAGCATTGGTGAATCCATCATGTGATGCTGTGGGGTGGAGCTTCATTAACCTTTGCTTTGTTACTATATTAGAGTACAGAACAATCGCAGAATATTTTTATTCTGATAAAACCTTTCATCATGTTCACTGTAATATTCATGTGTCTGTGGCTTTCACTGGGTGAGTTTATATTGACATCTCTGTTATTTCAGAAATATTAAGTATTGAATTAGTGATTAATTAGTCTGTGGGGTGGAAAACACAGAATGTAGGTCTAACATGCTGTTCTTGACTGTGTAAAAGTTAAAAACTTTATGTTCTCTTCTCCATGATAGGCAACTCCTTGGCAGATTCAATAGAGCCACGGTTCCCTCATACAGTTGTAGATGAAGGTGATAATGTTACTCTGTCCTGCAGATATAAATCAAGTGATACTACAAACTACCTGCACTGGTACAGACAATATTCAAAATCTACACCTGAGTTTCTTCTTCATATTTATCAACGTGGAATTTTAAGTCCAAACACTCCCCAAAGAATGTCTGCTGAAATTAATAATGAAAAAGTGGATCTGCTCATCTCTTCTGCTGCTGTATCAGACTCTGCACTATACTACTGTGCTCTGGCGCCCACAGTGACAGGAAATCCAACTACACTGTACAAAAAGTTTGACACAGTTTCAATATATGGAAAGCTGTTCAACAACTTTGACAAATTTACATGCCACTGTTTTGTGGAATCCTGTCTCTTTTTTCTCATGATTTATAAAGAGTTTGCATTTGTGACACATTCAATGATTTATTCATCTTTAGTGACCACATTATCCTGGTGAGATCGTTGGAGCCTTTCCTGGGAGCACTGAGCTTGAGGGAGGAATTTGAGAAAACCTGAAAAGGAGGTGTAAGGCAGCAATAGCTCAACGGTCCCTTAAAAGTAGAAACTAGGCAAGAATTTGGCATTCACTGATGTTAGATATTTGTTTTTACACAAGAATTATTAGAATAAGTTTTAATTGTAGTTTTAGTACATTTTGGTTTTCATTGTTCTTAATGATTTCAGCAGCTAATGATATACCTATCACTCTTCTGACTCACAACTCTGCTGCAAAGTACAGCTTAAATCACATATTCAAGTTCATGACGGTCATATCACAGCAAACCAGTGACTATATTTCCTATCCTGTACTGCAGCCTACAAACATGGCCGCCATAGACAGCAATTCGCAGAACACACACCTTCATGCTAATCATGCACACCTGCATCCAGTCTCACACACAATCACACTACACATAAAAGATACTGTTTGAGCACTAAATCTTGGCAAAGTATATGCTCAGTTGCCTTCTATCTCTGTCGATACTAAGCCTTAATACCATGTTTGTTTATTCTGGTTTTGACCTTGTTTGTTTATGACCTTGTCTCTTTGCACTGCCTTGTTTGGACTGTTTGCCTGATCCTTGATTGACCCTTACCTGCCTATGTACCTTGATTTCTGCCTGATCCTTTGTACCTATTGGATTAAGCTAATTAACCTGCACTTGCTTCAATCTCAGCCTCCTGTACGTGACAATGACACTACAGAGTCTGAATACAGGGAGGCTTAAAGAAATGTGTACAACCCCAATTCCAAAAAAATTGGGAGGATGTGTAAAATGTAAATAAATGTAAATGAAAACCGAATGCAATGATTTGCAAATGTCATAATCCCACATTTTCTTCCCAATAGAACATAAGACATATTATGTCTATATATACATATATATGACAAATATTTAAACTGAGTAAATGTGCCATTTAAAGAAAAAAAGGTAATTTTAAATTTTATGGCTGCAACACGTCTAAAACAGTTGGGGCAGGGGCAGAAAATGGTTGAAAAACTAGGTGTGACAAAAAAGAAACAGCTTGGTGTTCATTTGGCAACAAGTTTCAGGAGAAGAAATCGGCAGAGGTTCACCAATCTGTGAAAACCTGCATCTTCAGTTTGTGGAATAATTTCAAAAATAACATTACTCAAAGTAAAATTGTGAGGACTATAAATATCTCATCATCTATAGTACATACTATCATCAAAACATTCAGAGAATCTGGAGAAATCTTGTCAAGGGACAAGGTTGAAAATAAATATTGCGTGTCGATGATCTTCGGCCCCTCAGGTGGCACTGCATTAAAAATAAGCATGATTCAGAAACACCACCAGAAGTCATTGTCTATGAACACAGTTTGCTGTGCCATCCAGAAATGCTGGATAAAGTTCTATGATGTGAAGAAGAAGCCATATGTAAACTTCATCCAGAAACACAGACATCTTCTCTTGGCCAAAGCTCATTTCAAATGGAGTGAGGCAAAGTGGAAAACTGTTCTGTGGTCAGACAAATCTAAATTCTTTTTGTAAACCATGGATGCTGGGTCCTCTAAACTATAGATGGCTAAAGAGGAGAGGGACCATCCGTTTTTTTTTGTTTTGTTTTTATCAGCACTCAGTTCAAAAGTATGCATCTCTGATTGTATGGGGGTGCATTTGTGCCTATGGAATGGGCAGCTTGCACATCTGGAAAGGCACCATCAATGCTGAAAGGTATACACATGTTTTAGAGCAAAATATGCTTCCATCCAGATTCTGTCCTAGCATTACTTCTGAAATACTCTCTAAGATCATCTTTTTTATACACAATCATACACAATTAATTCGTTCAGTTTGACTGTTTTTATCAATTTCATTAGCATATATTCTGTGATCACCTAAAAAAATATTCTCAGAGTATCAGCAGGTTGAGAAGGCAAGTCTGTTGAACTTTGTGTGTTTGTTTGTGTGTGTGTCTGGGGTTGGATATGATTTGAAAAAAGTTGTGTGTTTAGAAGTGTTTCTTTGTGTATGTCTATGGGTGCACTTTACAAGATGTCATTGACACTTAAATCAAAACTACTTCATTGCAACTGAGCACCATGTGCCTGGGGCATGTACTCTGCCTCATATATCAGTTGCGTTATTTTTATTTGTAATTAACTCCTCTTTTCTCTGGGTAGACGTGACAGTGCTGGTCAAATGCAGCTGAGGAAGCTAGTGACATAATTTTTCTTTTATTTTTCTTTTATAACGGACAGGATTTCAGTCTCAAATACTTTTCAGATTTTTTTCAAATACTTTTATTTTTTTAGATACGGTGGTGCCTTGGCTACTTGTGCCTACTTCAGGGGTGTGGTGACTTGGGGACGTGGCTGCTGGGGAGCTTGCTGTTGGGGACCTGGCTGCTGGCAACCTGGGTGCTGGTGACCAGGGTGCTGAGGACCAGAGTGCTAATGATTGCACAAGGGTTACCACAGGCATGGAAAACCTGAAGATAGATTTTTTTTATTTTTATGTAAATTTCTGTAGGGAATATACAATTTATGATATGGCTGTGATATGATGTGGCTTGGGTTCATTGTGTCCCGGCTTTATGGGCTCTGCCAGTGAGTGGGCAGAGCATCTGGCCAGTACAGTGTCCAGTGCCCTCAATAATGTAACTCAGTTTGCAGAACTATTTATGAAGGAGTTTGGGAATCCAGGGCAGAACTACAACCTGGATCAACTTCTGAGAGGAGGCAGTGTGACGAGCAAGGATGATCTGCTGCTCCACACCTTTTATGAATGGATCGACAGGCAGCCTCCACAGCTCAGCGTCAGCCCCAGGCCGACAGGGTGGCAAAGGGAGTGACACAGGCATGCAGGACTGAGGGCTGCTGTAAAGAAGCCAAGCTACAAAGTCTAACCTTTATAAAACTAGAAATACCAGGTTCACAGTTCTGCTCTCAGGAATGTTTCAAGGGCAGCTGACATGTACACAAATGGCTCCACAACAGAGCAAGGTCCAACCTGAAACCCACAAGGTGGTCTCAACTGAAGAGCTCCATCCGGAGGTCAATGTGGAGACCTCAAACCCAGAGCTCCAGCCTGAGACCTATGAGGTGGTCTCACCTGCAGAGTTCCTACCTGAGGTCAACATAGCAACCTCCTCTTCAAAGCTCCAGCACAAGACCCATAAGGTGAATCTCCAAAGCTCCCAGAAACAAACTTTCTGATGTGTTTGTTTAGCTTAGAAACATGTTATGTTATGTTACATTATGTTTGGAGAAAGGAAAACACTGCATTCCCATGTAAAAACCGTATTCCATCTGTGAAACGTGGTGGTGGTTGTACCATGGTTTGGCCCTGTGTTGCTGCATTAGGATGGCTTGCCATTGCTGGAACAATTAATTCTGAATTATACCAGCAAATACTAAAAGAAAATCTCAGGACATCTGTTCATGAACTGAATCTCAAGAGAAAGTAGGCCATGAAAAAAGACAACAACACTAATCACACAACTCATTCTCCCAAATAATGCTGAAAGAATAAACTTAATGTTTTGGAATGACATCAAAGTCCTGGCCTTAATCTGATGCAAATGTTGTGGAAGGATCTGAAGCAAGCAGTTCATGTGAGGAAACCCACCAACATCACAGAGTTGAAGCTGTTCTGAATTGAGGACTGAGCTAAAATTCCTCCAAGTCAATGTGCAGAACCTTGCTGAACAAGGGTGTCATAACAGATACTGAAAGCAAAAGTTCACATACTCTTGACACAGATATATGTAATATTGGATCATTTTCCTCAATAAATAAGTGACCAAGTATATATATATATATATATATATTTGTCTCATTTGTTTAATAGGGTTCTCTTTATCGAATTTAAGGACTGTTTTCAGACATATTTATGTAAAAATGTAGAAAATTCTTAAGGGTTTACAAACATTCAAGCACCACTGTATGTCTGTTGCTAAAAGAAATTCATTAACTTTAAAAGGCAAGTGCCAATTCCCTCCATTTTTAAGTATTCTCCCTTTTTATGTAAATGAGAGATTAAAGAAAAACATTATCCAGTTCTGTCCTCTGATCATCAGGGTGGCAATTTGACTTTCATCTTTTATACAAAAACCAAGAAAAAATGTAATAGTCAGTGAGCCTATTCATCATGTTAGAGGTTTAAAGACTTCATATTTGTGCTTTTTTTTAAACAGATGTGGATCATGAGACACAACACATGCTTTGGGCTACTAAAAACTGGTTCAAGAGGTGAAATCAGATTATTCTGTGTTGTATTGGTGACACTGATGCTGTCACTGATACTGTGAAGTGATCTGTTCAAAGTTACGTTACAGCAGCAGCACTTCCTGGGTATAGCCTTGTAGAGACGTGTCCCTCATGTGTAAAGTTCAACACATACAGCACAAATATACAGAATCCTCACAGAGCTGTGTTCAGAAATGGCTCAACTATACAACTTGCTGTACATAGTGAGATACATACCCCTGATTCTCACTGTAGTAACAGGTAATTAACTTTCATCAGTTATTTAATCAGTTGAATGTATGAATAACTATGTTTGAAACATTTAGATATTCATTTCTAAAGACAATGATTTCTTTCATTTATGATAACACTAAACTAAATTAGTTCTTTATCTTCTTTACAACAGGCAGTTTTGCTGACAAAATTTGGCCGCTGGACGAATATGCCAACATTGTCAGAAAAGAAACAGACACTGTTACTCTGAGATGTTCATATGAGGCAGGCAGCAATTACATTTTGCTTTACTGGTACAAACAAAATCCTAACAGCCCATTACAATTTTTACTGTATAAAGGTGCAAGGTCAAGTTCAGGCTGGGAGCACACTCCCGATGATCGTCGATTAGAGGCACAAACAACTACAGACTCTTTAACACTTACTATCAGAGGTCTAATGCTCTCAGATTCTGCACTATATTACTGTGCTCTTAGAGATGCAGCACAGTAATACAGTGTCAATGGAAGTCTGTACAAAAACAATGAATATGAAGTCTATAAAACCACAAGATATCCCCTTTACCAACTTATCAGTTAACCACAGACACAAACAACATTTGTTATAACATATGCAGCTGAAACAAATAGAAAATTAAAATAAAGAGGGTTTAAACAGGACAACTACACATCACACAAAATTCACAAATCTACAGATTTTATGATCAAAAAGTATTTATTGACACTACCTGAGCCATTGTTTCAGGTATTGTTGATGTGCACTATTTTAAAAATTATTGACCTTTTCTTGCCAGTTATTATTTTTTTTTCATGATTCATTTGAATATATTTTTATTCATTTGATGTATTCATTCATGCCTTATGCATGTACACATTAATTCATGTTACTTTGCTGGTTGTGAGTTAAGGATACTTTTACAAACACTCTTCCCAGACATGAGTCTGATTTTATAAACACATTAAAGATTAAATGGATTAATAAGGAAATTGCTATTTGTGTTCCCTTACTGTCTTATTGTGTGCACCATACCCAACCTTGATGAATATGGGTCAATGTTTTATTTATATAAACTAAAACATAATTATGTAATCAGAGATGACCCTATCTGTCACGTAATGGAGTTGATAAAAGATGCAAATGCAGATATGACCTTTATTACATGAGAGACAGGCAGACAATTCCAAATCAAGAAACATAGATGTGGTCATAAACAGGCAATGGGTCAGGCGATCGGCAAATGGGCATAAATGAGGCATAAAAAGAATCGAAAATGAGGGTTAAAACAAGATTAAAACTTTTTTGTGGTCCATGGTGACCATGTTTGTAGGCCGCAGTGCAGGATTTGAAATGTAGTCACTGGTTTGCTGTGGTATGACACTATATTTTTTAGCTAGCACTATTATTTTTCCCTAAAACTGTAATTAAAATTTTATTGACAAAATACTGTATTTTCACATTCTAACATTTGTTAAGCTCCAGATGCAGGGCAGTAAGCAGCTGCTTATATTGTTTATCAGGTAAAGTGGGAAAGTAGGTGATTATATAATATATTTAATGTCAAATGATTTTAAGTGTATGATCTAGGCTAATGTTTGAACAAGGCTGCAGCAGTTATCAAAGACATAAACCTAGACTGGTAATCTACTAGATTAAAAATAAACGTACAGATGACAGGGGGGTGGTTGAAGGTCTCAGCATGCATAGCCAAGCTATTCGACACAGGGGTTTGGTCTTGATGTGGAAAATCGTCACTGGGTAGAGCTGTGCATGAGGACTGGAATCCCACCAGACATAACAAAAATTTTGCAGAAGCAGATGTTTTTTACTGCCATGCAGGTGGGACAGGCCAACAGGAGATGCATCCATGTAGATTAAGCTGATTCATCAACTGCTCAAATCACATTTGATGCTTATTTTGATGTCATGCACATGTATTCGACAAAGATTTATCTTTTCATTCATTCAAAGCTGCACTTGAATAAGGGTTAAAGCACTCCAGATGAAATATAGTATCAGAGAAACAGAGTGATAGATGTTTGATTATGATGATAAAATAGGTAAGATAGAAATACAAGACAGAAGTACTTGTACAAGGGCCACAAGCATCTAGAAATAAGCTTACATAGTAACTCAGGGTGGCCTTTCTGTTTCATCATGTGCAGCAGTAAACTACCGAAGTTTTGAATCTAGTCTTTCATTAGTCTTTTTATATAAAGAAATATAATGTCACTACATCATTTTGTCACCTCTATGTCAGATTATTGTAATGCCTTGTGGTCTGGATTTTCCAGTAGGTGAATTAGCAAACTAAAGTTAGTCCTGAATGCAGCAGTGACAGTCCTTACTAGAACCAGATGATATGACCACATCACCCATATCTTATCCACACTGCATTGGCTCCTAATCACATTCAAATTGATTACTATATAACATGTGCAATGTTTTTTTTTTATGTTTAGGATACCACATTGTACCATGGTAACCATATTATAGCAGATGAGAAGGATGCGCTTTTCCCAAGTTTCACACAGACCACTGACTGACATCAAGTTTGTGACATATGTAAAAAATCAGATTTGTTAAATCTAATTTGTTAAAATCATACATTCATAGTAGGTTAACTCTTGTTAAATTAGGGATAATTTGTAACATATTTTTTGCTATTACCGTAATTTCCGGACTATAAGCCGCTACTTTTTTCACACGCTTTGAACACTGCGGATTAAATAATGATGCGGCTAATTTATGGATTTTTATGGGCTAACGAGCTTCATGCCGCCAAAACATTTAACCTCGTCACATCGGACCAATGAAATTACCGAACAGGTCACAATGGACCAATGAAACTGTTTGAATTAATCAAACGCACTCACACTAAATTCTTCAGATCAGTCATTTTGTGCTTCATGCACACCCCCTCATCAGGGAAAACACACGAAGAAATGCATATGACGCTGCTTTCAAGTTAAAATCAATCTGGCTATCAAAGAAGGAAATAGAGCTGCTGCACGTAAGCTTGGCATCAATGAATCAATGGTGAGACCTCGGAGACGGCAGCGTGAAGACCTGACTCGATGCAAAAAGACGACAAGAGAAGAAGAAGAGAGACTGAGGAAGTGTGTGACGAAGTACCGGTAATTCTGAGGCTGTTCAGTTCCAACACTGAAGACGACGACGTTAGTGATTTTAGTGCGCAGGAGGAAGATGATGATAGCCATCAATGACTTTTCCTGGTATACAACTGTATTTTATTTTTTTTTTATTAACCAGACGTGTTACATGCACTGTTCAGAAAAAAAAGGATTTACGGTACATATTTAATTAACAAGTGCGGCCTATATATGTACAATTTATTTTTATTTTTTTTAAGTTAGTGGGTGCGGCTTATATTCAGGTGCACCCAATAGTCCTAACATTACGGTATGTTGCAATTAAACTACCAAAAATGCAAAATATGCTGGATCGCTAAAAAAACTGTGACATTTTATTGATTTTGCTTTGTGTTCAACCATCATGGAAGGACCATGGATCAACTGGAGAGATCGATAAAGCCTTGAATGCTTTCGTGCCCGAGTACCTGAGCAAACCTTTGGTCTTTTATGATGTACCACATCTACCTCGATCAAAAGGTGCAGCCTATTTGTTGGTACTGCGGATCGTGCTGTCGCCCACTACTCACACATTCACTCAGGTTTGTTGATGATGGAGTGGCTGGCCACTTTATGTCCCAGGGCACCCTCATGTCTGTTACACCTTCTGGCTCTCCCTATTAGTTATGCTGCTATAGCTAGTCTTGTCAGAGTCCTTACTTGCACTCTGCACACTATATACAATTTCCTTAACCATTACATGACAATGAGCATAC
Organism: Ameiurus melas; assembly: GCA_012411365.1. Classification (NCBI taxonomy): domain Eukaryota; kingdom Metazoa; phylum Chordata; class Actinopteri; order Siluriformes; family Ictaluridae; genus Ameiurus; species Ameiurus melas. Next base: position 35,545,800 of record CM022756.1, on the reverse strand, counting down.
CTCATTCCGAAGAGCATACCGAAGGTGGAATATTATCCTTCAAGACACCCTGATTGGGAGCTTTCAGCAACACAGGGAAAAAGATCACTTTACACATTGTGTACAAAGATGATGCACATTCAAGCCCTCGCAGATTGGAAAGCAGTCTAAATGTCAGGAGGTGTTTGGACTTAGTGCCTCCCCCAGGGACAGCTGGAGGACCCTGTACAAACCCCCTATTAAGAAAAGAACTGGAGATCTGCAGTCAAGGGTAGTGCATGGTATAATAGCCACAAACAGACACAGAGCACGTCTTCATTCACAGGTGAGGGAGGGATGCCCCTTCGGTGGCATACAAGAAACTGTTTTTCATTTGTTCTTAGACTGTACAAGATTACAACCACTGTTCCGCCTATGCGTTACATATATGGACCCAATTATAAAAAGAGTAGAAAAGAATCTCATGTACTGCTGAACTTTTTATCTAGACAAGCTAAAATGGCTATTTGGCTATCACGAAAAGAAAAACTGTGTGGCAAAGAAAGTTGTGAAGTTGACCTAATTGTTAGAGGGCTGATAAGATCAAGACTAGGAATTGAATACACCTACTATAAACTGGTAAACGATCTTAAGTCATTTAAAGGCAAATGGGGTGTATAACAATATATTTGTGATCATACTGGAAATCTGAAAAATGAATTGTATTTTTTTTTTATTCTTTTTTCATTGAGTAATCATGTGATGTGGTGTAACATGATACTCAATGAAATTTATGTTCCTCCTATGATGGAATTTTTTAACTTTGGATATTAAAGGACCTTTTAAAGTCAAGTCTCTCTCTCTCAGCCTATATAACTGTGGGGGAGAGGCAACAAATAGTTGAAATGTCAACTCGAACTGGAGGACACAAAATAGTGTGATACAATAACAATACAGGTTAATTTGTAAATTTATATTTTAATACACTTGCAATATAATAATTGTTCTACATATACCTATACTGTATATTCCTTTTTTCTCTTCAAAATAATTTTTAATAGAAAACTAATTAAGGTGCTGATGACATGAAATAAATATTTTAAATTGCAATAGCAAGATGTAGTGGTATTGTTTGTTACATTTATGTTGCCATTGGTTTGAAAAGATTCAAATATTAATTTAACAGTTCAGTGCTGAGTTTACAATTGTAATTTCAAATCTTTTTTCACGTTCTGGACTTTGCCGGACTCAGCCTGCAGTAACATCCTAGGTCTCCCACCTAAGATGTAGGCATACCGGAATACCAGGGTGACCTCAGAGGTAAATCAGGCTGTTTATCAATTCTAAAAATGCAAAGAATGGACTTGTGTTCTCATGATCAGTATTGCCAGTTGCCTTGAAAGTAAGAACTTAGAAATGCAGGAAGACATAGAATGCATCTTAGCAAGAATTGACATGTACTGCAAGCTTCCAGTTACACATTTCTAGTAGTAGAACAGGGTCTTCATCTCTTCATTGCTCCCTAAGTAATATGTTTCAGCTGGATAATAGATTTACTGTTAACTGGCTGATTAACCAAATGTAAAAACGTATATACTATTAGAATCTGCAGAATACTCACTGCATTGGACAGCACATAAATAAATATAGTGCAGTAGGTGCTTGAATGACTATGTTAAAGGGAAGTTAGTACATAGCATCAATTTACAGACCCTTTTCCCCTATTTACATAACCTGACTGATCCCTAACGTCTAGCATTAAGGCAAAATGGCATGGAGCAGTTCATGACTCATATGCTCAGGGTGTCTACACTATATAACGGCATATAACTGAGTGCTGACTACATTACTGTATATGGTTTTGCTTTTAAATTATTTTCTTAAAAGCTTCCTGTCCACCCTGCTCTGCTTGGAGACAGAGTTATGATGTTATGCTACAATCGCAGCACTTCCTGGGTGTGGCCTTCTAGAGATATCATTCCTCTTGTGTAAAGTTCAGCACATACAGCACTATTATAAAGACTCCTCACAGAGCTGTGTTCAGAAATGGATCAACTACACAACTTACTGTACATAGTGAGATACATACCACTGATTCTCACTGTAGCAACAGGTAATTATATTAAATCAGTTATTTAATTGTATTAATTGATACCTGTGATTTTTTTAAACATCAATCTATTAAGTTCTTAATTTAACATTTTGTTTACAAAAATACTTCAATGTATTTATTTATGCTCTTTCTTTACAACAGGCAGTTTTGCTAATAAAATCTCGCCGACCGACAAAAATGCCAGCCTTGTCGGGAAAGAAACAGACACTGTTACTCTGAAATGTTCATATGAGTCAAGCAGCAGTGTTTTGCTTTATTGGTACAAACAACATCCCAACAGTGCACCACAGTTTATAGTGTATGTAGGTGGCAATCCCACTGACGCTCGATTTAAGGCAACATCATCCAGAGACACTACTGAACTTACTATCCAAGATCTAAAGCTCTCAGATTCTGCACTTTATTACTGTGCTCTTACAGTAGTAGCACAGTAATTCAGAATCAATGAAAGGCTGTACAAAAACATAAAAATGGTACCTATGAAGTCTCTAAAACCACAGAAGATCACTTTAAAAACTTATCAATTAACCTCAGACACAAACAACTTGTGGTAACATATGCAGCTGAAAGAAACAAGAAAAAAAAAATAGGGTTCAACCATTGACACATCAGTCACACTAATTTCACAAATTGTATTTATACAAAAAAAATTACTCAAAAATAAACAACCAGTCAGTGTTACTTCCACGAGAGCTTTACTCAAACCAATTACAAAAAAACAACAATGTATATACACATGAACATAAACAGTTGTACAAAACAGAAAACAAAGTGTATTAAGATATTATTGAAATGAAAGTGCACAATATGTATCTTTCATGCCAATGTGTTCAAATTACAGCTAAACACAAGCTAGCGCTTTTCTGGTTTAACGTACAAAGCGCACACATGACAAAACTTACATCAACTCAAAAACCATCAGAAACAAAATACAAGCACATCTCAAAATGTCAGCAAGTAAAACATGCACAACATACCTATATAGAGGAGAAACAAGTCACAAGCATGATAGTCAATGTTACTTCCAGGAGAGCTTTAATCAAATGGAAAATTACCGCTCTTCCTCCAGTTATGTGGGCGGATACTAGATCAATCGATCCCAGAGTGCAGGATTCAGACCATTCGAATAGATGACTGATCAGCATTATACTTACTTGAAACACATTAAAATTTAACAACAGTGAAAAATAAACACTCTTAACTCTTTTCTTTAAACATTTATCTATTTAACTTCTTACACATATGGTGTGGAATTAAAGTACCCAGAGGAAAAGAAAATTAGAAAAGAGCTCTCAAAAAGAGCTCATGCATTTCTCCTAGACAGACAACAATGAGCTCTGTGTGTAACCAAAACGAGTTCCCTTTCAAAGGGAACTTCGACGTTGCATTTAGCAGTATGGGGGGAATGCCTTGCGTGTGACCGGTATCTGAAGCTTGTGTAAAATCATGCCTCTACTTATAGGCCTGCCATGATCAGGTGACGTGGCAATTAAGCGCGTCGCATGATATATATATGGCACCTGTGAACCACGCCGCCAGCCTTATTATCTTCAGCGAGACTGCATGTCTGTTGTTTGTGTGACAAAAACGCTTCATTTCTACTCGATATTTTCTCAAAATCTCTTAACTTTTCTATCCCTTTTTAAAGAAAAGGAGAGGTAAGTAATGAGTGAGAAAGAGTTAAAGACTTGTGTAACGTGCTCCCGTTTCATCACGGGGGAAAAGTGCCCCTTTTTTTGTGTGAAGTGTTAGTGGTGTAGTGCAGTGGTAACCTCGAGAGGCTGCGCATGGTAACGCTACATTAAGCAGCTCGATCGCGCTTTGTCAAAAAACGCAAGGCGAGTGAGTCGAGTCTCAAAGCCTCGCGGATCTGGGCCGGCCGCTGCCGAGGCAGCCAACCGTCTCAGGTTCAGGGGGATTTTTAAATCCGGAAGAGGCCGGAGACAGCGCTGCTCTATTCTCTCTGTCTTCGGGTTCAGCTCTCCGCTGGATTTTGGAGTTCGCGTCGCGACTCCTCCTCCCGCTATGGAAAGCCAAAAGGGTAATATACGCCCCCTCTCTGACTCCGAGGAGTTAGAAGGATGTGTTGAAAACTGAGAGCAGCGTATAAGAGCTGCTTGAAGTGATTACCCAGTGAAAGTAAATACTTCACATTGCAGAAACTCCCCTGTCTTCCAGAAGCTATGACAAAATCTCACTTCTGAGAAAACTATGCTTAAGCCATAGTCATAACTCCACGATGTTGGATTATCGTGGATGCCGGCTTGCATCCAAGGTGGGCAAGCCTATGCAGTAGTAGTCTTGCTTGTGGGTCACTGCAGACAATGACAGTATTGCCTACCAAGCAGACCTGCTGAGTGAGCTCGACTTATGGCAAAAAAAGTTGTCTCAAGCTCATCCGGGTGTCCACGAGTGGAGCCTGGGCCAGCACTAGTATGGGGAAACCCAGAGTAAGTAGACAGCCCGCCAACCCCCGCAGACAGCCAGGGGAACCGGGCGGCCACAGTCGCGGTCTGCTCTTAGGCCTGATCTGAGAATGGTCATAAAGGCCAAGCAGGCAAAGATGAGTGGTCCTGAGGAGCTGTGGAGGGATGTATCTGGGGACATGAGGTTGTTAGGGCAGGTAGCCCCAAGTGCTACTGTAGGGCCTCCCCTAGCCAAGGTGGTCCCCAAGTTTTCGTGTTCCCTGGTCAGCAAGCTGTCACAGGGCAACGGAAATCTGATGCTTCTCTCCAATAGCATGTGGAATAGCTAACGTCACTAGAAGACCATCGGGCAGTGTGCAAGCTATGGCCAAATGTGTCTCCATGGGTTCTGTCTACCATAGAAAGGGTTACTGGGTCCAGTTATAGCTCGACCCCCCGTTCACAGGTGTGCTCACCACAGAAGTCGCACACAACGTTAGCGCAGGAGTAAGCTCCCTTTTGGACAAGGGGGTCCTGAAACATGTACCCCGTTCCCTCAGGGAGAGAGGTTTACAGCCTTTATTTCCTGTTTCGCAAAAAAGTGGGAATATGCGGCCAATTTTGGATCTGCATCATCTGAACCGTACTCTTCGGATATACAGGTTCAGAGGCTGATGTTCAAGCGTATCGTGCCACAGATCCAGTTCGAGAACTGGTTTGTGGCGATAGGTCTAAAAGGTGCATGTTTCCGCATAGGATTATTGCTAGCTTTATCCCTCCCGCGTGCAAAGTGCATGGATGTCACTCTGGCTCCATTGGGACTCCAGGGCATCTGTGTACCAAGCTACCTGGACGACTGGTTAATTCTAGCACGATCCAGGGAGCTGGCGGTTCAACATTGAGATGTTGTTCTCGCCCACGTGAAGAACTGGGGGCTCAGGTTGAATCTCAGAAAAGTTGGTTTTCTCCGGTTGCAGTGGACAACTTTTCTACGGGGGTTATAGGATTCTACTACGATGAGGGCGTTTCTATCCCCAACAGGCGTAGTGCCAATCCTATCAACACTGAGCTGGATAAAGCTGTATCTTGGGAGCCTAGAGTGGAATCCACACATGTGGCTGAGGTCACATCTGTATGCTGCCCCCATCACTGCTCCCACTAGCTCTAGCGAGAGTTCGCCAAGATAGCCTGCTAATAGCACCTTTTGGCAGCTTCAACATGGTTCTGAGAGATAATATCTCTGCAAGATGGCACTCCTTGGGAGATTCCCGCCCGCGGGGGTGGGCTCCTTCTACAATCAGGGGTTATGTAGCCGCCATTTCGGCCAGCCACGCCCCTGTTGTGGGAGCCTGCGGGGTGGGGGCAGCATCCTCTAACTGCGAGGTTCATGCGTGGTGTCAGATGGCTGAGGCCTATCTGCAGGCTGTGCATACCTTCCTGGGACATTCTGTGGTCCTGGAAGGTCTGTCAGCTGCCCCTTCGAGCCCCTAGAGTGGATCCCATCTACAAGGAAATTGTATGCGCTCAAGTGGCACCTTTTTGTCTGGTGGTGTGAGGAACGTCAGCTATACACAGTGAACTGTGCAATCGCTACAGTCCTGGAGTTCTGACAAGAACGTTTCTCAGCAGGTTGGCTCCTTCTACTATTGGGGTTGCGCGTGCCACCGTTTCGGCCAGCCCTGCCCCTCGTCATGGAGCCTCTGTGGGGCAACATCCGCTAACCCGAGGTTCATATGTGGTGTCAGACGGCTGAGGCCCATCTGCAGGCCATGCATACCTTCCTGGGACCTTGCTGTGGTCTTGGAAGGTCTGTCAGGGACCCCATTTGAGCCCTTAGAGTCAGCCTCTGAGAAGCTTCTGACTCTAAAGGTAGCGCTTTTACAGGCCCTGACATCTCTCAAGCGAGTGGGAGGTCTACAAGCTCTCCCTGTTGCCCCTCCTCTGACCAGAACAAGAGAGGATGCGCCTGCTGTGTCCAGTAAGCGCTCTCTGTACTTACGTCCACCGCTCCGGCCAGTGGCGTAAGTCAGAGCAGCTACTAGTCTGCTTTGGCGGTGACAGGAAAAGTGATGCTGTGTCAAAACAGTGCATCTCTACTGGGATTGCCGAAGGCTTTGTCCAAAGGGGTTTCCTTGCAGGATGTGTGTGCGGCTGCAGAGTGGTCTATGCCTCACACGGTCATTTTGTTATGACAGCCTGGATATTCATCCCTTCCCCAGGTTCGAGTGTCCTGCACTGACCCTTGGGTTTGGGTATTTTTGAACAGGCCGTACCGCGGCGCTACGGTGTGGTATTCCCGTTCCCATACTGCTAAATATAACGTCGAAGTTCCCTTTGAAAGGGAACGTCGGCGTTACGCATGTAACCCTGTTCCCTGAGAAGTCATACCGGGGCTGGCCTGTGAATTGCGTCTTCGCTTCAGATAATAGAGGCTGGCGGCGTGGTTCACAGGTGCCATATATATTCAATTCAATTCAATTCAATTCAATTCAATTTTATTTGTATAGCGCTTTTTACAATAGTCATTATCTCAAAGCAGCTTTACAGAAATAAAAAACAGGTATAAACAGTCAGAAACATCTAAAGAGAGACAAACAGGAACAGATAAACAGAGACAAACAGGTAGAAAACAAATGGAATTTATCCCAACTGAGCAAGCCACTGAGTGGCGACGGTGGCAAGGAAAAACTCCCTAAGATGTTTTTTGAAGAAGAAACCTTGAGAGGACCCCGACTCAGAAGGGAAACCCATCCTCATCTGGGTAACACAGAATGTGAAGGTAACACAGATAATGTGAAAAATGAGAAGTATGGCCTTAGGAGCAGCTGTAGTCCCAGCAGAAGATTTGGGCTCATCCAGAGGCAGAGGGGATCTGGATCTCCAATATCTCCATAAATTCGTGTGGGGCTCGGCAAAAAGAGAGAGAGAGGGAGAAAAACGATTAGGACTGTGAATTAGTGAGATATAATTTAGTCAGGGTAAGCTTGAGTAAACAAATACGTTTTAAGCCTAGATTTAAACACTGAGACTGTGTCTGAGTCCCGAAAACAAATAGGAAGACTGTTCCATAACTGTGGGGCTCTATAAGCGAAGGCTCTTCCCCCTGCTGTAGACTTCACTATTCTAGGTAATATCAAATAGCCTGCATCTTTTGATCTGAGTAGGCGTGGCGGATCATATAAAACCAGAAGGTCGCTTAGATATTGTGGTGCAAGACCGTGTAGTGCTTTATAGATAATTAGAAGTATTTTAAACTTAATGCGAAATTTTACAGGGAGCCAATGCAGTGTGGATAAGATAGGGGTGATATGGTCGTATCTTCTAGTTCTAGTAAGGACTCTAGCAGCTGCATTCTAGACTAACTGAAGTTTATTTATATTCTTACTGGAACATCCAGACAGTAATGCATTACAGTAATCTAATCTAGAGGTGGCGAATGCATGAACCAGTATTTCTGCATCATGTAGTGACAGTATGTTTCTTATCTTAGAAATATTTCTGAGATGAAAGAACGCTATCCTAGTAATATTATCTACATGAGCATCAAATGATAGACTGGAGTCAATAATCACTCCGAGGTCTTTAACTGCTGTACATGATGAAACAGAAAGACCATCCAGAGTTACTGTGTAGTCAGGAAGATTACTTCTAGCTACACGTGGGCCTAATAAAAGTATTTCTGTTTTATCAGAATTAAGTAAAAGGAAGTTAGTTAACATCCAACGTCTAATGTCATTTACACAATCCTCAACTTTACAAAGCTTCTGTCTGTCCTCTGGCTTCGCTGAAACATACAATGTGTATCATCAGCATAACAGTGGAAGCTAATTCCATTTTTACGAATAATTTGTCCTAGGGGTAACATATATAAAGTAAAAAGCAGTTGGCCTAAAACAGAACCCTGGGGAACTCCAAAAGTAACCTGAGTACGCATGGAGAAATCACCATTTATATCTACGAACTGATAACGATCGGTCAGATAAGACCTGAGCCAGGAGAGGACTGTTCCCTTAATGCCAACAACATTTTCTAATCTATCAAGGAGAATTGTGTGATCTATGGTATCAAAAGCTGCACTAAGGTCGAGTAACACAAGCAGCGAGACACAACCCTGATCAGAGGTCAGAAGAAGGTCATTTACTACTTTAACTAGTGCTGTCTCTGTGCTGTGATGAGGTCTAAATCCTGACTGATACATTTCATGAATGTTGTTCCTTTCTAAGTATGAGCATAACTGCTTTGCTACTACCTTTTCTAGAATCTTACAGATGAGTTCCCTGAGACGATATATATCATGCGACGCGCTTAATTGCCACGTCACCTGATCATGGCAGGCCTATAAGTAGAGGCATGATTTTACACAAGCTTCAGATACCGGTCACGCGCAAGGCGTTCCCCCCATACTGCTAAATGCAACGTCTGGTTCCCTTCTCAGGGAACAGGGTTACATGCGTAACCCCGACGATTGTGGCTTATTTCTCCTGTTTCTCAATTTTTTTCGCCTGGAGATAAAGCCACACAAAATCTCAAAGTAGCCTCCTTTTAAGTTTCAAAATAGATCTTATCAAGCTCTCAAATAATTCCCAGATTGTCTCAAGTTTGGTGCGTCTTTTTTTTTTTTTAATCTCAGGCAGAGAAAGCAGAGAGCTCTCTATGATCTCAATCTATTCTCATCCCAGTCTAATTCATGCATCTCATGGTGAGCTCAGACTGCACAAATAAAGATCTCCAACACCCCAACACTTTCTTATCCAAACTTACTGGTTTCTTAAAAAAAAAAAATCATTAAGAAACTCAAATACATGGTCCTCATTGTAATGGATTTTATATGCTTGTCCATGACAAAAACTATTTTTTTCATGATGAAAATTGGGGTTAAATCATGCAGACAAAAGCAAATATAACAATATTTTCAGTGGATCTTTCAACATCAATGATCTAACAATATTACTTCTTCTTAAATAGGACATAAACATTGGGAAAACAGCTTAGTAGTAACGCGGATGATAATCAGTTAGAGTCTATCATTTATATCACTCAGCTCCAAGTGTCATTCAATTTCAGAAAATTATCACTTTCTTGTAATGCAGCCATTTAGCCAAGGAAGACAGCATTTTAGCTGTATCAAAGGAAACCTGCTAAAATCTCAGAACTGACTCATAACTGGTGTAAATCTATGTTTTTATCTGCTCATGCACAGCCCAAAAGTGACCTTTTAGTGTGACAATAGATATGAAAAGACCACTATGAGATCACTAGTATTTGTATGTAATATAATGTATATATAATGTAATATAATGTAATATTAATCAACTTTAAACTTGTCACGATTCCCCCGTACAAAAGCGCATGTTGAGCCCTGTTGCGCATGCGCGGACCTCTTCCGGGTTGACGTCAGGTTTTCGTCTCGCCTCGTCAAGAGTCATAGTTCATTGGGTCACGTGTGTTTGGGAATTGCCGGCAGCTGCTAACAGTTGCGGGTTAATGACTGAGAGATCTATATATATCGTGAGCCGTGCTCGAGACGGCGCGGTTCGATAAACAGTTATAGCGATTTATGTATATTTTGTTTTGCCATGTTTAGCACTTATAGAGCGTCCTAGTTTCATGCCATGTTCTAGCTTTAGCCTGAGCCTACCTCGTAGCATAGCCTAGTTTAGTTTGTGGTTTGCTTTACATTTCTTGTATCTGTTTGGTTTGCTTTTCCTTAAATAAAGATCTCAGTTTGAACTGCGATTGGATCCTGCCTACTTGCCTGCCGTCACGCCCCGTGACAATACTTCTAATTTTCATTAAGAAATTTGAGCTAGTTGGAAAAATCATGGGCTTTTCTGTTCAGAATATGACCTCTTCATTGACTTCAAAATATGTTCAGTCCCTTTCAAGTCTGTTGGGAAATGTGCAACAAACACAATGCCAGGCATTGAGGACAAATCAATAAGCATCAGCTTTCCCAAAATACTTTATGTGCAACTACTGTCCTTTTCACAGGAACTTCTAGTAAGCTCACAATGTGAAAACACGGCCCATCTGTCAGAGAATCACCATATTGTTCACCATAAAGGTCACTCATCTGAGAACAGAAATTCCACAGCAGTTTTTCAGCATGATCTATTTGTGCAGGCGGTATTGACTCCATCAGAAGAATGAAGATAGCCTCACTAAGGAGCAGGAAGTGACCATAATTTAGGCCTGCAAAGATCCCCCGGAATACAGCTGGCCCAAAAAACAATAAAATGGGCCGATACTCAGAGGCTTTAAAGAACAATCTGTGAGAAGCCACAGAGCGAGGGAAACTAATCAAAAATGGTGGTTGAATTCCTTTGATCCGTTTGTCTACTTCACTGATTAACCTGACCATACTAAAAGCGCATAGGGAAAACTCTGTGGAAAACCACAAAACCATCAACAGACGCATGACTCCCAACAGTACAGTGTGCATCTAGTCTATGCTAGATGACCAAATCCCCATGACCATATCATATTTTTTTAGTCTGCTGAGACAGGTAGGGCCTTTCACCCCATGTACAATGCTTTTGGAATCATAGGCCAACTTAGCATTATCTACAAACCCCTTGTGGGTACGAGGGGGTCATTTTGGATCTGCCTCCTGAAAAGGAAAGGCATGGACATGACCTCTCTGAGATCACTGAGAGTCATGTGGCATGATGGCAGGAAGCAGGCAGGATGCATTCACAGTCCAAATGGTGAGGTTTATTTACAAGTGATTAAAAATAAACAGAAACAGAAACAGAAACAAGGCTCTCTCTACAACTAAGCTAAGCTAAACTAAACGAAGACTTTGGCTAACGCTAACACTAAGGCTAAGGCTAAGGCTATGGCTATAGCTACGGCATAAACAGGACATGAAACAATTACTTGCTATAGTCGCTGTGGTGTGGCTGTGGTGCATGTGGTAGAGCAGGTTGTCCACTAATCATAGGGTTGGTGGTTCGATTCCGGGCCCGGGTGACTCCACATGCCGAAGTGTCCTTGGGCAAGACACTGAACCCCAAGTTGCTCCCGATGGCAAGTTAGCGCCTTGCATGGCAGCTCTGCTACCGTGAGTGTGTGTGAATGGGTGAATGAGACACAGTGTAAAGCGCTTTGGATAAAAGTGCTATCTAAGTGCACATTTATCATTTACATACATCAGTTTAAGGCAGTGCAAGTTAAAGGCATTCAACCGCGCCGTGTGAAGCACGGCTCACGGTATATATCCACACAGTCATTAGCCGAAATAGCTTCCAGCTGTGTGTACTTCCGCATACGTCACACATGATGCGAGGGGGCGAAAACATGACGTCACCCCGGAAACAGCATGCGCAGCCAGCGCACCAGCACCCAAAGTGTGCTGCTGCACAGGAGGAATCGTGACAGAAACGTAGAGCAGACAGGATGAGCCACATTCTCCATGGTGCTTGGGAGCGGTGCAACGTCCTCAGCTGAGCGGGGAGGCTGAGTGGCGTCCTCAGCTGGCCGTGGAAGCTGGGCGATGTCCCCAGTGGAACAGGCAGGCTGGGCGGCGTCCCCAGTGGAACAGGCAGGCTGGACGGCGTCCCTAGCGGATCTGGCAGGCTGGGCGGCATCCCCAGCATAACAATGAGGCTGGGCAGTATCCCCAGCGGAACAGGGAGGCTGGGCGGTGTCCCCTGCAGAACAGGCAGGGCTCAGAGGTGTGGGCGGGACAGGGCTCAGAGGCGTGGCCGGGACAGGGCTCAGAGGCATGGCTTGGCCTAGATACATGGCATGAGCGAGAGACCTGGCTTGTGCGAAGGACATGTCTTGAGTGAGGGACATGGCTGTGGTGTCGGGAAAGTGAGGCATGGCTGTGGTGTCGGGAAAGTGAGGCATGGCTGTGGTGTCGGGAACGTGAGCCGGGGCAGTGACCGGGACCTGAGCCGTGACAAGGGACTGGGTCTGGACTTGGATGTCATGCATTTGCCTTCTTTGATCGGTCATTAACGAGTTCAACATTGCCCTGTTTCTCTTCAAGTTCCTCCTCCAGCTGTGAAATACGAGCTTCCAACCTCCGCTTCTCATCATTCAATGCAGATATCTTGGAGTTTCAGCCGGTCACTTCATCATGCAGCTCATTTCTCTCCTGAAGAACCTGCCTCTGACTGCGATCAGCTGCAGACAGATCCTCACATAACTGCACCTTTTCAGCCTCCAGACTCTTGACTTTGCGTTCACTCTCTTCGGCGCTGCTCCGTGCAGCATCGCGAGTTTAAATGGCTTGGGTAGAAATGTCAGGAATCAGAAACGTGGTAGGAACTTGGGTGTCAGATTCCTTTGATGTGACTTGGGCCTTGACATCATAGACTCGTGACCTGACTCGGAGACTTGAGACTGAGCTTGGAGGTCCGGAACCGAAGGCGTGGCTTGGATTGAACCTTGGGACTTGGCTTTGGCTGAGTCCTGGACGTGAGCCTGGGCTGGCGCTTGGACCGCAGGGATGTGAACTTTGGAGACATGACTGCAGCTTGAATGTGAGGTGTGACTGTGACTGGAACATGAACTTGGAACTTAGCTTTGCGTGGAACTCTGAGAATTGGGTCCGCAGATTTGGAAATTAATGGATTTTGCTTAACAGGATGCGCGGTGATTGCTCTGTCTCCTTCCTCATACGAGAGGTGGAAGGACAGGTCCGGTGGGGGCTTGGCTCTGGCTGTGACCTGGACCTGTGGTTTGGCCTGGACAGGGACTGGAGATATGTCTAGGACAGACTTAACTTGAGCAGGGACCTGGACCAAGGACATGGCAGGGACTTAGGACTGGGACGTGGCAGGGACATGGGACCGGGACGTGACAGGGACATGGAACCAGGATGTTGCAGGGACATGGGTATGAGACATGGTTAGGACTGGAGACTAGGCTTGGACAACGGACTTGACTGAGACAGGAGAATTGACTAGGATAGGCTAAGTGACTAAGTCTTTGCCGCTCGTCTCCCTTCCCTGTTCCATCTGCTCATAGTACTCATGGATAAGGGGTTCAGTACTAGTCCTCCAGTTACCTCCCCACAGCACTTTATCCACACTGTACTGTTGCCCTGGTTCTCCAAAGTCCGCAAGAAATAAATCCAAGAACTGCCAAATACCCTCCAGCACTTTGGGCATTTCAGCCAATACTTGTTCTGCCCATGTGCAAGCAAAACCCTCAAAGCAAGACATGATGAACAGTACGAACTGACCTTCGGATTGTTTTGGATCGCACAGGCTGGCGAAATATTGCTGACACTCCATGACAAAGAAGTCCGGATAATGCGGGCTATCATATAGCGCAGCCAGATGTTCCGGAGTCTTCTTGGCGAACTGCATGGAGCCAACGGCGGGGATACTTGGTGTAGATGCAGGAAGCAGGCAGGATGTATTCGCAGTTCAAACGGTGAGGTTTATTTACAAGCGAGGGGGCGGAAACATGACGTCACCCCGGAAACAGCATGCGCATGTGCGCCAGCGCCCAAGGCGCGCTGCTGCACGGGGGGGAATCGTGATAGAGAGGCTCATAGCAAGTTGGTAATTTCTGAGAAACTTCGCCATCATATATTTCCTCGATACTGTCATGACACTTTTTCTGTCTATAACATCTGAACTTTAGTTTTCCCTCAAACCATTCCTTAGCAAACAATTACTTCAATTGTACTTTAATAGGAACTTCAATGAGATAGGGTCCTCGATCAACACGTTAGCTTCACTGGCTTTAAAGTGGGTGTCTGTGCTCTCAAAAGATATAAGGCATGCACTACAACATCTGTGCAAAAGCAGAGAAGAGGAAGAGGAGTTATCAAAAAAATTTCAGTTTGGATGTCAGAGGGGCAGTGCAGAGTGATAAGTGGGAGCAAGTCACTTAGTGCTTTTCCTGTTATTTTGTGTCTGTTTGCAAATGTCATTATGAGTTGAAGGCTTTCTGCAACAGAAATGGGTGAATTTTTGTAAAGTGGACTATCTCCAGTGTTTGTTGAGTTTTGGAGTTTTGTTCCCTCCTCTATGTTTAGCTGTACATTATCCCCAAATGATAGGTCATCATCAAATGTCAAGTTATCATCTGAAGTCCCCTCCTCAACAAATTGAAATGTATCTGTGTGAAAAGATAGTTCAGTCTCTGATTCTGCAATAAGGCCAGTGCGATGTGTCTCTGTTATGTATTCATAACACTGGGACAGCGTATGATTGGAGTTATGAACATCACAGGAATTCATGATTAACGGGTTTTCCAGATCAGCAAAATCTTCAGCTTCCAGAGTAGCAGGACAAGGTACTCCTTCAGTGTAATAGCCCTCTGGCCTCCACTTTGATTCTAGAAACCAAAAGAAGAAAAACACTGTAATATGTTTTTATAGATTTGTTGTCAGTCATGTACTCAAAATGTTGAAAAGCAGCATTGGTAAGTTTATGGCTCACTAGTCTCTAGACATCAAGGTGTCAGAGTAACCTGAGCTGCCATTTAAAGCTTTGTAAACCAATTCAAGTACAAGTGCAAGTCTCATGTCAGTTAGTAGTGTTTTGTTAACACTATCAACACTACTACTGATCACTCTATAAACTGGTATTTTTTACACTGGCACTATATGAATAGGCAATATCTTATCTTTGAAAATCTGAATATTTATTATACAGTTATATGAATACAGTGCAAATTATGTTATGGTAGCCCAGTAAGCATGTCAGCCAACTGTGCAGACACACCTGGATGGATACAGGGACATTGCACTTTCCTACACGCTTTCAGATAAGTGTGCTTCTGTCCAAGCCTTCTCCAGCCAATTCTTTGTTTATACAGCCAACCAAAATAGTCAGTGCTGACATTGGAAAAAGTCTGAGGGAATAATTTACAGTAGTAGTCTGAGGGTGTCCCCTTTGCAGACTCTTTGTTAATAAGATGCGTACACCTTTTTATGACCTTATTATCAAATACTCAAATACAACAGGCCTAGAACCAACCACTGTGCACCTGCCCATAGTCATATCATTGTTGGTCCAAATCCATAGTCATTTTGTCAAAACAGAAGTGATAATGGAGAGCAGGAGACTGAACAGAGGTTAAGCACCAAGTATTTTAATGTTGTTTTGGTCACTATCACATGTGATTTCTATGGGCATGGGACGATCTGAATACCAGAGTAATTAACTTAACAACAACACTCACTCACCTCCTGGGCCGATACCATTGTTCATTGTGATATTTAACTTTGGACATTGAGATGTCACTGAGCCTGACGATCCATCTGTCTCTGCACACATCTCTTCTTGCCTGTCAGACATCTCGGTCTGGATGAAGGAGCACCATCTTCAGCTTAACCTGGGAAAATCTGAGCTTCTCGTCATCCCAGCCTATCCCTCAATCAACCAGAACTTCACTGTACAGCTCAGTTCACTTACACTCATGCCAACCAGGATGGCCAGGAACCTTGGGGTGATTCTTGATGACGGCTTGACCTTTACAGACCACATCTCAGCAACTGCAAGGTCCTGTAGGTTCATCCTGTACAACATCAAGAAAATCCGACCATACCTCACCAAACAGACTACACAGATACTAGTCCAGGCTCTGGTCATTTCTAAACTGGACTACTGCAACTCACTTCTTTCAGGCCTCCCAGCCAGCTCCATCAAACCCCTTCCGATGATTCAGAATGCTGCAGCGCGCATTGTCTTCAACCAGCCCAAGACAACCCATGTCACACCCCTCTTCATCTCCCTCCACTGGCTTCCTGTAGCTGCCCGCATCAAGTTCAAGGCCTTGATGCTCACCTACAAGACCTTGTCAGGAACAGCACCCTCCTACCTCAACTCTCTCTTGAAGGCATACATTCCCTCTCGCAATCTATGATCGACTAGGGACCGACGTTTAGTAGTTCCCACTCAGCGTGGTGTAAAGTGCCTTTCCAGAACCTTCACGCTTACCATTCCCCAGTGGTGGAATGCACTTCCGATCTCAATCCGGACTGCAGAATCTCTCACTATCTTCAAAAATTAGCTAAAGACCCACCTCTTCGGTGAACACCTAATCAACTCCTAAAAAAAAAAAAAAAAACCACACACAACACACTTACACCTCTACTCTGTGCACTTTGCTTCCTCTGCTATTCAATTAATGGATCTTGTATAGTAGCACTACTTCTATTGTTCCCTGCTTGATATATCGCTTTGCTTATTTATAAGTCGCTTTGGATAAAAGCGTCTGCTAAGTGAATAAATGTAAATGTAATGTTCTAACCAAAGATGATAAACCCATTACTTGCTTCAGAGATCTGAAGCCAGGTGATGTAATACTAGCAAGATGGTCTGACAAGAAGTTCTATAATTCCACAATGGGCTACATTGGAACAGCTGACAAGACAGTGGATGCCAAGAAGGACATTAAAAAAAGAGTTGCTCAGAGATTCTATAATCTTCAATCATTTCCTCAAACCATTCCATTTGCCCCTGCCCAGCAATAGCCCAAATCTGTTGAGTGCAGCATCATTAACCCTCCACATACTCAGTCATATTCACCTCCTGGGCTACACCTCCACCAGTCTCCACAAGTGCCAGTCTCCATCTCCCTGGCCACAGTACCAGCCTGCACCTAACCAGTCATCTCCACCTTCTGGGTCACAGTGCCAGTCTCCAGCTCCCTGGTCACAGTACCAGCCGCTATACACCCAGCTTCTCCACCAGGATCCAACCACTCCTCCACCACTTTGCTACAGACATCCTACTTATCCACAGCATCACCAGCTTCACACTGTACAGCTCCAGCCTCGAGACCAATTGCAACCAATTGCAAAAATTGCCTGTTTTACTGGATTTGGATCAGCAACAGAAACAGCAAAACAACAGCAAAAGAAAGCTTTCTTAGAATGTTGTACAGTCCTACTATACCTAAGAGATCATCTGCTGTTCATACTGAGGAGAGTCAGGCTAGTACATCTGAATTTGAGAGTTCTTCATCAAGCTCAGTCTCATCTGCAGATACTTATATCATTGAGCGTGATCCATTACCAGAATATGGAGAACCATGTATGAGAACTGAATTAAGAGAAGGGCGAGCATGGAAGCCATTCAAGTGAAGCAATTGCTGAGTGAAGCAATGCGACAAGCCGGTCCATACACCCCGCCACCAGCCGATGAAGCTGTCCCAGAGATTTTTTTTGGGGGGAGGGGGGGTTAGCGGGACTTCCGGGTTAGCACGAGCACCAAGAACCCTCCCCAATGGGGGTCCCGGGCCCCTGTAAACATTGTCTCTCGTTGCCCTGGAAAGAGAGGACCACCCTTTGGAGGGGGGTTCTGACACGCCACCGCCTACAGAGGGCACTGTGGCACTTTGTTTAAATGCATTCTGTTTTGGTTCACTCGCTTCCAGGTTAGTGCGAGCATTAGCGCTGAGTGGTCACAGGTGTGTGTACTTTGTGTTAATGACATTTGTTATATAAACGCCTAAGTTACAGAGCACGTTGCCCGTTATTGTTCCTATATTTATGTTGACACATTTTGTAGCGGTCGTGCCGTGTTATGTTGGGGACGAGTGAGTGATATGTCCCGTTGCCTGTTTATGTGTATGTGAAGACCGCATAGTGTGGAAGTTTGATAAAAAATGTGACCTGCGCCTGCATCCACCTTGAGCTAAATGTGTCGATACATATATATATATATATATATATATATATATATATATATATATATATATATATATATACGTGCTCCGTAAGTTTAGATACAATATAAGTCCCTAAACTTTGGTTTCATGGTAGAGTGCATGTATAACCTTTTCCAGTGTTTCCCATTAATTATATAGACTATGGTGCCCCAAAATGGTATAATTTCCTCCAATATAGGTTCATAACGTGTAAATATTCTCTTCAACATTGTATTTTGCGCAGTGGCGTCAGCAAAGCCTCTCTCACTCCAAATGAATGAACAGCAGTGAACACATCAGCTGATACTGATGGGTCACTCACTATTACATTCTTTTGCTTCATATTTTATAAAACATCCTGCTGAAAAAGTCAGACAGAGACACATTCAGAAAGCTAGAGAAACAGAGAGGCAGAGAGCCACCAAGGGCCAGAGTAAGGGCTAATTTAGCATAGTCACTTTTTTTTATCCTGCATTTGGTTTCCCGGTGCCATTTTAGCACGTAATAATTATGTCAGTTGGATGAGCCATTAATACTACAAAGATACATGTATATATACCAGATGTAATGGGGCCAATGTAACATGAAATTTCTTATAAAATTCGGAAGGAAACTCATCCGGGCAAAGGTGATTCCTTAGATTGCGACGAACTGATTGAGTTAATGATCTCATCTAAGGTGATGGGGCTGTCAAGTTCAGATGTCAATAGAGGGTCAACTCTGGGAAAATCAATATTTCTAAGAAAATGGTCCATGTTACCTGAATTGTCAGGAGCTCCAGCTGTGTATAAAGACGAGTAAAAACTTTTAAAAGTTGAATTAATTTCTACAGGTTCTGAGGTTAATGCACCACTGGACTGCATAATCTTCGTAGAGTTCGAAGCCACTCGGCTACACGGTTGGTGAGCCAACAACAGACCGACCGTATCACCATATTCATAATAATTGCCATGCATATGTAACAAAAGCCTCTCCGCCTAACCTGTCGATAAAAAATCAAACTCCGCCTGCAAATCATGCCTTTGTTTATTCAGCTCAGGGGTCAGGTTGAGAGCATATTGGTCTATGAATATTATGAATATCAATAAAAAATTATATTTTCTTAATGTGGGGTTAAAATACCTCCACGGATAAATGTAACGATTCTGAACCATAAACTCGGATAATACCTTTGCCATTGCAGAGGGATCCTTTGTAACAGAGCTAGATTTGTCCAAAACTGGGTTACAGTTTAAATCTCCCCCAAATATCAAAAGTTGTGTGTAAAGGAGGAATTTTTGACAACAAATTCTAAGCAAAAGGAGCGTTATCAAAATTCGGGGCATATACATTCACTACTTGTGTTCAACTACTAATATACTTCATATACTTAATATACTTCAACTATGTGGGTTTGTGAAATTTTCCACAATTACATATCTACCATTTACATCAGAAAAAACAATCAAAAGAAAAGGGCACAGTCTTACCTATCAGGATAGAAACTCCCCTGGACCTGAAATCAGTATTTGAGTGGAACATATGCAATGTCCAGCGAGCTTGGAGTCTGCGTTGATCCTTGAGACAGAGATGGGTTTCCTGAAGAAATGCAACATCAGGTTATTGTAGTTTTAAATGTGTCAAAACATTGGATCTTTCACATACCAACTTAGGAATCTGATTAAGCTTTGGGTATTTTTCATCAATTTAGATTAATATATAATGGAGTACAGAGAGGTTGATATCAATAGGAAAAGAAAAGAAAAACACACAACAACATAGCATCCCTCCCCGCCTCCCACCCCACCCCACCCTCCCCCACCCTACTCTGAACATCAATTACCTTCTTTCCATTCCCAAACAATGGAGGCAGAAACCTACAATGCTGGAACATCGGATACTTGTAAACCATAACTATTATTGTTGTGTGAAGTCACTCCTGAGCATAAAAGGTACCACAATTACCATGTATCTCAGGCAACCTATAGATTTACATGGAAACTAATATAATTGCCCATACCCGTGCAGTTTTACAGTCACATTACAGGTATTAATAAATCATATGTTCTCATATACCTCAGTACATTTATGCAGTGCTGCTCCTTAAACTTGCGATGTATATGCTAACACTTTCTGCATTTCTCATGTGGACTACGCTCACCTACCTCAAAATGGTCAGCCATGACAATGCTATAAGATGCCACACATCAACGAGGCTATGCATTTGCTAACCTCTTGAGCTTCTCTCTTGCAGACTATGCTCAGTTGACCGACCCATCTCAAAATTGCACCCCAGCTGTGCTGTGTATTTTCCAAACGTAATTTCATGAAATTTTACCAAGGCCACCTCAATACTGTTGCAGGATGCCCTCTGTCCTACCTTCTCAACCACTGCTTCACTGCAACATGGTGACTGGTCTGTGTTATGCGTGTTATATTCCAGGTTTTATGTGCTGTCATTTTTTCATTTTCAGATCCACAGCACTGCTACAATATGCCATCTTATCTAACTACTCAGCAGTGAGACCAGTGAATTGCTGCACATAACTTACATTGTCTGATTGCTAATCCTACTTTAATTTACTCCAACTACTTCTTTTCTAGTGCCCCATTAATTATGCTGCGGGATGTCTCTGACCTTGCCACAGTCATGTACCTCAACTATGCTCTTTTCTACTGATGCAAATAATTTTTTTTATTACCCCAGTTGCTTCCAATCTATGGTGTATTTATCTATGGCTCTTGCAGGCTGTCACATATCTCTATCACTCCTCAGCTGTAACGTTGCAGCTTCACTGTTCTTTAAGTATACGAATACTAATCTCATTGCCTCAAACACCTTCCTTAATACTGCTGCACAGAAACTATTTCTATTTTTATTAGAGACCACTCATTTGTGTTTCTCTCTTTTGGGACCAGCCTCTACATTACCCAATAGCAATCTCTTTCATTGCTATCAGTTTACTGCTCTTGGCCTGCTAACCTTTTTTTTCCAGTTAAATTTTTATTGAAAATTTCTGCTGTACATTTCTGCTGAACATGAATACCAAACATGTCTGCTGAACATTACCCTTTCTCTTCTCTCCTCCCTTCCCTTTCCCAAATATTTCATTGAGAAAAAAAAAAAAATTCTTAAAAATTTTTTCTTTGAGAAGAAAAAATTGAGCAACACAGCAGTAAACATTCACAAGGACGCTTTTCTTGTTAAACTAACAAAGGAAAACAAAATGAAAAGTACCAAAACACAAGTATAATGTCATTACCTTTTAAAGACTTGTAACAAATAATATAATACAGTGTAGCATGTAAAGTTGAGGAAATAACATTAATAAATTTAAATAAACAGAAACTCTAACCCAGTCAGAGCATCAAAACAGAGAAGCACATTAATACAGAAGTAGATTTAAGAGGAGTGAGTCCACAAAATCTAGACGAAGTAATGCAACAACAATATCTTCAATGACAATCTGAATTCTGTAGAGCTTTAAGGCAGAGTGCAAAAAATAATAAAAGAAAAGTAAAAAAAACTCTACTATATAGGTGATGCAGTTCACTCCGATATCAAGAGTTTTACATAGTCTCCTGCTTCCTCCGCTGAAATAAAGTCCTTCCAAACACCGTTATATGTAATGCAAAGCCGAGCTGGGTGAAGTATTCCATAGTGAGCTCAATACCCGAAGTTGACGCCAAACCTCGTTAAATGCAGCCCGGGCCCGGGCTATCTTGGCTGTCTAGTCAGGGAAAATGGAGATGGTTAAATCCCTCACTTTAATCTGTTGGAGCTCTCTTGCACAACTTAAAATGTCAACAAAGTCATAGTGATAGTGGAATCTGCACACAACATCTCGTGGTCGTTCACCAGGCTTGGGTTTCAGCTGAAGGGTCCGGTGGGACCGGTCCAGAACCAGCTCCTTCACCAGACCAAACGCCTCTTTTAACAAGGCCGCTACAGCAGCAGTTGTAGATGTGTCAGTGCCCTCTGGAACTCTGACTATACTAAAGTATTGGGGCATGACCTCGACACCAAATCTTCACATTTATTCTTTAATTGAGTCACAGTCACAGTGAGAAACTTGATAGTAGTCTTCATATGAACTATATCATCAGTGCAACCGGAGAGACCGTCCCCCATTTCCCTAACAGTACCTTTCAGTGTTGATATGGTAGCATCGGTAGCTACTTTATCACTAGCCATATTTTCATGGCCTGCAGGTCAAGCTGGATAGTAAACAGCACTTCCCTGAACATCTCCTGGAACTCTTTTTTAAAAATATCGGCAATTTCCTTCCTCAGTGAAGCCAGCAACTCAAGATTGAGGGCGGCGAAGTCAGGGTCACCTCTCGGCAACGCGGATACAGGGGGAGAAGGAAGCTCACTCATGGCGTGCACACTAGGTCTCAGTCGTGTCTGAATGCTACCATGGGTTTTCATGTTCTTTACATACATTTTGACGTGCCACAAAGTTAAAAGATCAAACAAGGAAATTAAGTAGAATAAGTCAAAATATACTGCTCAAAAAAAATAAAGGGAACACTTGGAGTTACATTGTGCTGTTTAAGTGTTCCCTTTATTTTTTTGAGCAGTATATATTATATGACCAAAAAGTGCTAATCAATTACAATTTTAATCAAAATCAGCAGGAGCCTCCAACTTCGCGTCCTACTCCATCAAACTCCGAATTCGGATTCTTGGCCTGCTAACCTAACGGCTGGACCAAGATTCAGTAAAGGTGCAGTGCATTGTTTTGTAAAGTGCATTCTCTGTCCACCCTATACTATCTTTCTGTCTAATCTTGTAACCATTGCTAGCAATGCAGGCTTGTAACTTGAACTTTTGCTAAATCGAGGATCCTGGAAAGCTCTTTAAAAAAAGCTCATTTTTATCAGTTTTCTGCCAATTTTTCTGTTCTGCAATCTGTTCTTATATTACAGTATGTTAAATGTGTGGTTAAACTAGCAAATGAGCTTATTAGTGTATGAAACAGCTTTTTAAATACATTTAACATGGTAAACGTTAAATTTAACATGGTAAAACTCCTCACAATGTACACCAGGTCCCCACAAGATGCCTACTTTAAAATTGTATCTTTTTTTTCAATAAATGTCTTCTTTGCTTGGTGTTTGTTAGCCTAAAATACTTTCTACAACTTTACACTGTTCAGCTTAGTTTAAGGATACCAACATACATTTACTTTTGGGCTTATTAGTGACTGTTGCATCTATTTCAGGTGACAAAGTGGAATGGAAGTGGACAGTAATCGTTTAGAGTAAGATGGTGCCTCTACATTCTGTAATCTGGTACGAAACTGCTTTTTTAATGTATACTATCACATGGTAAACGTTAAGTCCCCACAATGTACACTGTACCAGGGTTTGCAAAGGAGTGATTTCAATTGAAGTTGAAGTGGTGCCCCTCCCCCACTGGGTCATCACACTGTCTTTTAACATGAAGTAAGTTTACACTCCAACACAATTTATTTAATAAACGCTTTTAGTGGTATATGCTTTTAAAAAAATTTATCTCATGATGAATATTAACTCACTTTGGATGCTGTGCTAATTCAGCTAACTCCACCTGTGACTCATTAAACTGAGATAGTCAACAGCATACCTCATTGGCTCAAAGTTCCAGTTATTGCTTACTGTTTCAACCAATCGGAGTTTATCAATTTCTTCCATTTCAACCAATCGGAGTTCAGCATTGCTGCACTACTTAATCCAGTGTGCGAGCACAATTGTTTTTAAAGTCTTTGGCAAGAGGGGGCATGTGCACACTTGAGGCAAGTCCCTCTGATGCACACACACACACACTTTTGTCGGGTATATGTAAATGTTGAAGACTAATGAAATTTTAAGTGGGGGGTTCAAATCGAGAAACTACACCGCTGCAAATCTAAAGTAAGCCCATATTGTAAGATTTG
Source organism: Ameiurus melas (assembly GCA_012411365.1). Lineage (NCBI taxonomy): Eukaryota > Metazoa > Chordata > Actinopteri > Siluriformes > Ictaluridae > Ameiurus > Ameiurus melas. The sequence goes on along the minus strand of CM022756.1, from coordinate 35,521,802 downwards.
CAAATACACACGCGCGCACACACTTTTCCTTGGTCTTTGAATTAGAAAGGGTATCTTTCATTTACCGATTTATAGGGTCAGTGAAAATAAGCGGTGTCCTGATGGAAAAAGGAGAAATCATTTTAAAATAACTAGTTTTATGTGCCAAGTTCTCAGAAATGTAATTCAAGAAAGGTTACTCAAACTGAACAGTACACGCATTTTCATAACTAGATAAAATGTTGTATTTTAAAAATAATAATAATAATAAATTAATTAAATAAAACAACAAAATAAACACAATTTTGTGTTAAAACAGTATTTTAAAGTAACAAATTTATTTAAAGAAACAATAATACAAAATTATCACAACCCTTAAAAATGAATAAATAATTAAATAAGTAAATAAATTGCCAGACACACCAGTTTGTAGGGTGACCACATGCAAATGGACCAAATGTTGGAAAAGTACTAAGTTTGGACATATTGCCGATACATACCAAAAGTCCTACCATTTTGATGTCTGTGTGAATAAGAAACATGTGCACTCAGAACATTTTTATTTATATCTAATGCAACAAAGAAAAACATTACTGCTTAAAAAATTTAAGTGGGGAAATAAAGGATTTCTATGGCTTGACCTCACATGTGCCCAGTTTAAGTGAAAGCTGACAGCCATCTGATGACAGGCTGCAATACTTTCTTCACAGCCATTGGATGAACGTGCCATTGGATGATTTGGCTCCGCCCACTTTGGGAATGATTGCTTCATCAGTAAAGCAATGAATCTTACTTTCTTCTCACACCATATGCTCCTGTGGCCATGTGTCAGAAAAGGAAGTCCTGCACTACAATAGGCAGCTCTGTTCAGCACATACAGCACTATAATAGAAAGAGCTGTGTTCAGAAATGGCTCAACTACACAACTTACTGTACATATTGAGATACACATCACTGATTCTCACCGTAGCAACAGGTAATTAATTTTCATTACTTACTTAATTATATTAAATAATACCCATATGTTTAAGAATGAAGTGTCTAATTTCTTACATTGATGTTTTGTGTTTGCTTGCGAAATACTTTAAATTATTTTTTTTATGTTCCTTAAAATAGGCAGTTTTGCAGATAAAATTGGACCAAAGGATGAAGATATCCGCATTGTCTGGAAAGAAACAGACACTGTTACTCTGAAATGTTCATATGAGACAAGCAGTGAAAACATTTGGCTTTACTGGTACAAACAATATCCTAACAGCGCACCACAGTTTTTACTGTATAAAGGTGCAAGGTCAAGATCAGATAAGAGCCCTCCTACTGACACTCGATTAGAGACAGATACAAACAGAGACTTTACTGAACTTACTATCAGAGGTCTAAAGCTCTTAGATTCTGCACTCTATCACTGTGCTCTTCAAGTAGCACGGTAATACAGAGTCAATTAAAGGCAGTACAAAAACATAAAAATGGTGTATATGAAGTTTCTAAAACCAGATAAGATACTCCCTTAACCAATGTATCAGTTAACCACAGACATAAACAAAAGGTGTGGTAATATAAGGTGCCCTCCACTAATATTGTCACCCTTGGTAAACATGAGCAAAGAAGGATGTGAAAAATTGCCTTTATTGTTAAACAGATATATTCCTTGGTCTCTACCATTGTTATGAATGACTTAGGGAATTCGGCCAATGTGTTACCTCATACTTCTACGACATTTATACCATATTTAAGTCATGGTTGAACAATTTCCTGCTCCTAGTCACCCAGGTGTACTAAAAATTTTAAAATATCAATGGGAAATATATCAAATATATAGAAAAATGAGAATTCATAGGGGTGCCAAGGACATGGCAGTCAAGGACATGGTATGTGTCATGTAGCCAGGACTTGACTACATATCCCAGCAGCTATTGCACACCACAGAATACATGTCACATGAACACTTGCACCTGTTTCACATTTTTTGATTAATCAGCACCAGTAATTAAGTTAGGTTTTTCACCTCTCACACTGTCTTGCATTTGTCTTCCTTTAAATGTCTGAAACGTCACGCTATAGCAAAGTATGCATACACAATAAGCCTCAGTAGGACAGCTAGATGGGTAGGATGAATCATCACAAACCAATACTAAACAACTTCAGAACTCCAGAGCCATACGTCACAATAGTCTATCAGTTTTCATTTTAAATGAAAACTTACCATCCACGCAAACAGCCAAGGAAACCGTCTTCCATGTCTTTTCTTTCTCATTTAAATCTTCATACAAGAAATCATTCATTTTTCTCTGATAAACGTGATTGCTGCTTTTTGCTGAGATGCGAGTGTCTACCCCCATCACCCAGCCACAATATAACATGCTGTGTAGCGTATTTCACATAGAAAAAGTAGATACTTTAGGTATAATGTTGACTGCATTAGTGTTTTGGTTGTCTTCGCTTTACCCGGGCTTAAAGACTATGAAAATCAGTAGTATACTTTAATTATATGCACTTATGGTGAAATAACTACATTTTCATGTCAATCTGTGTTCATCACTTCAATTCAGCATGTGCAGCACAGCAAAAATAGACTTGTTGCGGAAATCATCAGTGCACTATTTCACCGCACCGCATCCATGTGCAGTGTGAATGCTCTAACCTGCACTGTTAGCCCTGATTTCATACCTACTTAACAATTTAATTACAGCATACTTAAATTATTTGGGACAGATGTGGCTCAGTTGGTAGAGCAGGTTGTCCACTAATCGTAGGATTTGTGATTCAATTCCCGGCCCACATGAGTCCACATGCCGAAGTGTCCTTGGGCAAGACAGTGAACCCCAAGTTTCTCCCAATGGCAAGTTAGCATCTTGCATGGCAGCTCTGCTACCATTGGTGTGTGTGAATGGGTGAATGAGAACCAGTGTAAAGCGCTTTGGATAAAAACGCTATATAAGTGCACCATTTAAATTATTTAAGTTTGAGTGCATTGAGGGCTGTCTGTTCATTTCAACTGAAAAATATTGTTTGAAACCATTTTGGATGTTTTCTCCCACTTGAATCCCTGCCAGGTGAGTTCGGCGGACATTTTGTTGTCTGTTAATTTTTATTGGGTCTCGAGAGGCTGCGCATGGTAATGCCTACATTAAGCAGCTCAGCTTGCGACTCGCACTCTTGTCGGAAGCCGAAATGAGTTGGGTTTCAGAGCCTCATGTATTTGGGCTAGGCCGCTGCCGAGGCTGCTAGCCATATCAGGTTTGGGGGATCTCTTATGGATCCGGAAGAGGAGCAGAAGACGAGTGCTGCTCTATCTCTTGCTCTGTTTTCCGGGTTTAGTTTTCCGCAGGATTTTGGAACTCGCATCACGACTCCTCCTTCCTCTATGGAAAGCCAAAAGGGGACAAAATTGAAGAAAAAAACAACACACATACACAAAAATAATAGTAATAATTACTCTCTGACTCCGAGGAGCCAGAAGGATGTGCTAAAAAACTGAGAGCAGCATATAAAGAGCTGCTTGAAGTGATTACTAAGGCTGGATGAGACTTTTTATCCCCAGTGAAAGTAAATCCCTAACACTGTAGAAACTCCCCTTTCTTCCTGAAGTACATGACAAAATATCAGGCTTCTGGGGAGAAAACCATGCATAAGCCGTTTTTATAACCCCATGATGTTGGATTATACGGAAATTGTGGGTAATGAATGGCATGACTATTTAGCTATGCTGAACGTGGAGGAGGAACTTGAGAGCTACCTCTCTCCATCGATGGCGGGTAATTTAAGGGGGCCAGCTTTGCTATCCAAACCACTGTGTAAGGCCACCGTGGCATTGGTGGGCAAGGCCTATGCAGTAGTAGTCTTGCTCGTGGGTCATTGCAGACAATGACAATGTTGCAGCCTACCAAGCAGACCTGCTGAATGAGCTCGACATATGGCAGCATTCAGCCAGTTCCTTCCCTGTTGTCTCAAGCTACTAGGCCTGATCTGAGAATGGTTATAAAGGCCAAGCAGGCAAAAGAGCAGTCTTGAGGGGCTGTGGAGAGACATATCAGGGTATGAGCCCCTAGCATTGGTGGTTCAGTGGTAGAATTATTGCCTGACATGCGGGAGGCCCGGGTTTGTTTCCCGGCCAATGCACCAGTCCTGAGAGAAATGTTGTATATAAAATATACATGAAATAAACACGAGGGAGATCTAGTATGAGCAATATGTAATTTTATTGAAAATTCACTGGGCTGACCTTCACCTAAGACACAACACACACAGATAAGCAAGGCGCAAACCATACATGTATTTGATTAGTGTGGCAGGCCTCAGAGCATAGGTGGACACACAGAAGGAAAACAGAACATTATAAGAATAATAATAGGAGTATTAGGACATTATAAGGATATTACAATGATATTGTGAAGTATGGAGTACAGAAAAGGGGGTAAAATAGCAGTATAACCAGATATAAAACAGAAATGTAGAGCAAAGATGAAAGGAAAAAAGCATTATAAAACAGAAATACAGAAAAACGTGAAAGAAACTTACTCATACTGCATTTGAAGGTTTTCGTTTCTCACAAGGAAAAGTCACACAGACGAAGACCTTAATTTTTAAGAGAGAACCAAGACGGGCCTTTTATAAGGGTAGTTGAGCCAAGTTGCACCTGTGAGATAACCATCGATGGGAACGGCTAGGGCTGCGAGATAACCGTTAAAGGGAATGGCTAGGGCCGCGAGATAACTGTCTATGAGAACGGCTAGGGCCACGAAATAACAGTCGATGGGACCAGCGTGAGACCAAGGTCTCTCTGAAATGTTGAGTCTTGTACCTATTGGTATTATGGGAAGGCTCTTTCGAAAACCTAATGGTGTTCGGGGAAGGCTCTTTCTAAAACATAATGGTATTGTGGAAAGGCTCTTTCTAAAACACATTGATGTTTGACTGACCCTAAGAATACTGTATAAATAGAAGAGCTTCAGCTCTAGTCGTTTAGATCATCCTTGGGACGTCTCAACTGTGTGATCTCATGCAACAATAAATTTGGACCCTTGCCTCTCCTCACTTACTGGTTAATGTATGTGAGTATCTGTTTCTATGTTAAATATTAATTGTCTTTGGGTAATAAGCTAATTTAGATAAAATATACAATGGACCCTCAGACCCCCTGTTAAGGCAGGTAGCCTCCAGTGCAACTGTAGGGCCTCCCCTAGCCAAGATGGTCCACAAGTTTTCAGTGTTCTCTGGTCAGAAAGCTGTCACAGAGAAATGAAAATCTGCTGCTTTCCCTCCAATAGAATTTGGAATAGTTAAAGTCACTAAAAGACCATTGGGCAGCGTGGAAACTACTGCCAAAAGTCTCTCTGTAGGTTTTGTAGAAGAGGGTTCCCGGGTCCAGTTTATAGCTCAAACCACAGATTATCGTACCACAGATTCAGTTTGAGAACTGGTTTGTGGCAATAGATCTAAAAGGTGCATAGTTCCACATAGGAATATCGCTAGCTTTATTTCCTCTCTCATCTTCACAAAGGGCAAGGATGTCACTCTGGTTCCATTGTGACTCCAGGGCATCTGTGTACCAAACTACTTGGATGACTGGTTAATTCTAGCATGATCCAGGGAACTGGCAGTTCAACATCGAGATGTTGTTCTCACCCACATAAAGAGCTTGGGGCTCAAGTTGAATCTCAGAAAAGTATGCTTTCCTTGGTGCAGTGGACAGCTTTTCTAGAGGTTATAGGATTCTACTACCATGAGGGCGTTTCTATCCCCAACATGCGTAGTGTCAATCCTATCAACACTGAGCAAGATAAAGCTGGATCTTGGGAGACTATTGGGAGTCCATATGGCAAGGTACCAACTGACTTCCTTCTCTCCCCTCTCAGAGACTGATGTCTCTAAACTCCTCCTCTCTAGTCGTTCCACAACCTGTCCCCTTGACCCAATCCCTTCTCACCTTCTGCAGTCCATCTCTCCCACAATATTACCTGCACTTACACACATCTTTAACACATCCCTCTCTACTGGCACATACCCTACCTCATTTAAGCAAGCCCGGGTTACCCCACTGCTTAAAAAAAACGCTCAACCCTGATATAGTTGACAACTACAGACCTGTTTCCCTCCTCCCTTTTCTTTCCAAAACTCTGGAAAAAGCCATTTTTAATCAACTCTCCAATTTTCTCACACAGAACAACCTCCTGGACACCAAGCTGTCTGGCTTCAAGAGCAACCACTCCACGAAGACTGCTCTGCTTTTTGTCACTGAAGCCTTACGACTAGCTAGAGCAACCTCTAGATCATCTATCCTCATCCTACTTGACCTCTCAGCTGCTTTCGACACTGTGAACCATCAGATCCTCCTATCAACTCTCTCCAACCTGGGCATCACTGGAACGGTTCTACGCTGGGTGGAATCCTGTCTTTCTGACAGATCCTTCAAGGTATCATGGAGCGGAGGTATTTCTGAAACTCAGCAACTCACAACTGGCATTCCACAGGGTTCAGTTCTGGGTCCACTCCTTTTCTCGATCTACACTACATCTCTCGGGCAGGTGATTGAGTCTCATGGCTTCTCCTATCCCTGCTATACTAATGACACCCAGCTCTATTTGTCCTTCCAGCCTGACGGTCCATCCGTCTCTGCACGCATATCTTCTTGCCTGTCGGACATCTCGGTCTGGATGAAAGAGCACCATCTTATGCTTAACCTGGGAAAATCTGAGCTTTGCGTCATCCCAGCCTATCCCTCAATCAACCAGAACCTCACTGTACAGCTCAGCTCACTTGTACTCATGGCAACCAGGATGGCCAGGAACCTTAGGGTGATTCTTGATGACGGCTTGACATTTACAGACCACATCTCAGCAACTGCAAGGTCCTGTAGGTTCATCCTGTACAACATCAAGAAAATCCGACCATGCCTCACCAAACAGGCTGCACAGATACTTGTAAAGGCTCTTGTTAACTCTAAATTGGACTACTGCAACTCACTGCTTTCAGGCCTCCCAGCTAGCTCCATCAATCAACTTCAAATGATTCAGAATGCTGCAGCGCGCCTCGTCTTCAACCAGCCCAAAACAACCCATGTCACACCCCTCTTCATCTCCCTCCACTGGCTTCCTCTAGCTGCCTGCATCAAGTTCAAGGCCTTGATGTTCACCTACAATACTTTGTCAGGAACAGCACCCTCCTACCTCAACTCTCTCCTGAAGGCCTACGTTCCCTCTCGCAATCTGCGATCGACTAGCGACCAACGTTTAGTAGTTCCCACTCAGTGTGGCGTAAGGTCCCTTTCCAGAACCTTCACGCTTACCGTGACTGTTTTATTTAACCAATGCTTGATTGTGTTGGTTGTTTCTTTTTTAAAATAGTTCTTGGCCAGTCTTTCTAACTTCAAAATAAAATTTATTTTTCTATAGAAACTCATGAATCTTGCCCCTCCTAAGTGAAACATACTTGCGTGTCCATATTTGGTCTTTATTTTCCCCGTTTTCTCGGGGTGGCATAGTTGGTATATTTGTGAAGCGAAACAAACGAGCTGCTTAGCTACACATGGTGTAGTCGGCAGGATCACTATAGTATATAAATGAAACTTGCCACGTTGCATAGTCTTTATTTCCCTGTTTTCTTATGGGGAAAGTCAATTACATCTTGTTTGCTTCATTTCAAATACACTGTGGTGGTGTACAGAGGCAAAATTCGTGAAAATTGTGTCACTGTCCAAATACTTATGGAGCTGGCTAAACAATTTCTTCCGCACAACCCAGCAAGGATAATTGGTACAGAAAATGGATGGGTTACTGAAAAAAACAAAAAACAATCAAACAAAAAACATCAAAACTACAGAGTTTAAATCTTGTGAGATAAAACAGCCTCTAACTCCAAAAGATATATTTAAGTGGTGAAGTCGGATACAGTGGGTTGATTAGCAACAGTTGAATAGTTCTGTGTTGTATTGGTGACTCTTGCTGATATTGTGAAGTGATGATCTGTACAAAGTTATGCTAACAACAGTATTTCCTCGGTGTGACCTTCAGGAAACGTGTTCCCTTGTGTAAAGTTCACGGTGCTTTCAATTGTGAGGAACAGAGGAGGGCAGAAAGCCTGCAAAACCACAGGGTGGGCAGCTGATGTAGGCACGTTAGGAATATAATCAGGCCTAGGATACAGGAAGGCCTTGGCTAATTCAGGGTCAAGGCAGGGAGGGGCAACAGAGAGAGCATGTAGACCTCCCACTCGCTTGAGAGATGTCAGTGCCAGTAAAAGAGCTAATTGTAGAGTCAGAAGCTTCTCAGATGCTGACTCTAAGGGCTCAAATGGGGCCCCGACAGACCTGCCAAGACAACACCAAGGTCCCAAGAAGGTATGCATGGCCTGCAGATGGGCCTCAGCCGTCTGACACAATGCATGAACCTCAATGTTAGAGGATGTTGCCCCACAGAGGCTCCATCAACAGGGGCATGGTTGGCCGAAATGGTTGGCCAGGACTGTAGCTTTTGTGCAGTTTACTGGGTCTACAGTGGATGCATGCAGATCAAGATCTCCCAACGAGTGCCATCTTGCAGGAATATCATCTATCAGAACCATGTTCGAGCTGGCCAAAAAGTGCTACTAGCAGACAGTCTTGGCGAACTCTTGCTAGAGCTTGTGGGAGCAGAGCGATGGGGGAACACCATACAGATGTGACCTCGGCCACATGTGTGGACTCCACCCCAAAAAGTCTCCCAAGATCCAGCTTTATCTTGCCAGCTTTACCGCCAGCTCCCTGGATCATGCTAGAATTAACCAGTCGTCCAGGTAGTTTGGTACACAGATGCCCTGCAGTCCCAATGAAGTCAGAGTGACATCCATGCACTTTGTGAAAGTGCAAGGGGATAAAGCTAGCGGTATTCCTATGTGGAAATATGCACCTTTTAGATCTATAGCCACAAACCAGTTCTCAAACTGAATCTGTGGCACAATAAGTTTAGTCTCTGAACCCGTATGTCCAAAGAGTACGGTTCACTTGACGCAGATCTAATATTGGCCACATTCTCCCTCTTCTTTGTGGAACAGGAAATTATGCTGTAAACCTCCCTCCCTTCAGGAACGGGGTAGATGTTCTCTGGCCCCATTTTCCAAAAGGGAGCTTACTTCTTGTGCTAACGTCAGACTCTGGTCTGTGCTGACTGCTGTGGTTAGCACACCTGTGGGGGGAGGGGGTGTCGATTTATAACTGGTCCCGGTAACCCTTTCTATGGTAGACACATTTGGCAGTAGTTTGCACGCTGACCAATGGTCTTTTTGTGACATTAACTATTCCACATTCTTTTGGAGGGAAACAGATTTTCGTTGCCCTGTGACAGTTTGCTGACCAATGAAAACTGAAAGCTTGTGGACTGCCTTGGCTAGGGGAGGACCTACAGAAGCACTGGGGGCTACCTGCCCTAACAACCTCATGTCCCCAGATACATCACTCCATGGTCCCTCAGGACTGCTCTTTTTGCCTGCTTCTCCTTTATGACCATTCTAAGATCAGGTTTAGTAGCAGACCATGACTGTGGCCACCTGGTTCCCCTGGCTGTCAGCAGGGGTTGGCGGGCTGCCATACTCACCTTCTGGGTCTCCATCACACTAGTCCCAGCCCAAGCATCACTCATGGACACCTGGGTGAGCGCGAGACAACAGGGAAAGAACTGGCTTTTTTTTAATGCCGCCATATGTCGAGCTCACTCAGCAGGTCTGCTTGGTAGGCCTGCAAACCTGTCATTGTCTGCAGTGACCCACAAGCAAGACTACTACTGCCTAGGCTTGCCCACTAATTCACGCGGTGTCTTTACATTGCTTGGATGCAAGCTGGCCCTCATAATTACCTGCTGTTGGTGAAGAGAGGTAGCTTGCAAGCACCTCCTCCACCTTGAGCATAGCTAAATAGCCATGCCGTTCATTCCCACAATGGCCGAATAATCCAACATCGTGGGGTTATGAATATGGCTTATGCATGGCTTTCCCCCAGAAGCCTGAGATTTTGTCATAAACTTCTGTAAGACAGGGGAGTTTCTGCGGTGTGAGGGATTTACTTTTACTGAGTAATCACTTCAAGCAGCTCTTTATATGCTGCTCTCAGTTTTTAGCACACCGTTCTGGCTCCTCAGAGTAAGAGAGGAATTATTACTATTGTTTTTGTATTTTTTTTTTTGTTTAGTTTAGTTTTTTTGGCTTTCCATAGCGGAATGAGGAGTTGTGACTTGGAGCTTCAAAATCCAGCGGAGAGCCGGACCCGGAAGTCAGAGCAAGTGATAGGGCAGCACGTGTCTCCAGCTCCTCTTCTGGATCCATCAGAAATCCCCCTGACCTGAGATGGCTAGCTGCCCCGTCAGTGGCTGGCCCAGATCTCTGAGGCTCTGAAAACCAACTCGCTTTGGCTTTAGAGAAGAGAGAGAGTCACAAGCCGAGCTGCCTGATGTAGGTGTTACAATGCACAGTCAGACCTTTCGAGGGTTGCTATCGCTTCCTTCATCCCTGGACACTTCACACAGAAAGTGTGTACTTCTACCCGTGATGATACGGGAGTGAGGCATAACACACTTCCTGAATTCTCTCAATCATACTTTTCTCTCTCGCTCATTCCTTTTTTTTCTTCTCTTTTTAAAAATGGATAGAAAAGTGCAGAGATTTTGAGAAAAGATAGAGAGGAAATGAAGCGCCCTTTTGTTTCTGAGATGCAGTCTCGCTGAAGATAATAAGGCTGACAGTCATATATATCACGCGGCGTGCTTAATTGCCATGTCACCTGATCACGGCAGGTTTATAGGCATGATTTTACACATGCTTCAGATGCGAAAATTGAGTTCAGATCACAAAAATACCTCAGAAAAAAAAGTAATAATGAATGGCTACTTAAGGTTACACATGTATTTTTAGTGTGATTCTGGTGAGCTGCGAATCAGAAACGCAGCACATTGCCAGTCAGTTAGAATTAAAGTCCTGAACTGCTGTGCTGCATTTCTGACGCATAGCTCACCAGAATCACGTGTCAGACATTCTTTTTTATACAGGGGCATTTCAATTATCCAGCTCTATTTGCCTCACATATCCTAATCTGTTTTACATATGACATCTATACTTTACTTTGTAGTCATTCTTTAGTTCACAACTATTTCTATTTAACAAAATAATGTTCCTTAACTCAAAATGCATGATAAGTTGTACTTGTAAACACATTCTGTAGAGTTTAGAAGACTTGTCATTACTTAAAATAGGATGAAAGAAACTGTGAAGAATCTCACTATAATAATAATAATAATAATAATAATAATAATAATAATAATAATAATAATAATAATAATAACAACAAAATAATAATAATTGTGGTGGTGATTGTTACACCACAGCTGGCAGATGGCACTGCAGCGCAGCTTTGAACTATCCACATGACTCTTGTTTTGGTTCGTTCGCTTCCTACTTAGACATTGGCTTATATGCTTGATTTGAGCCAGGTGTATGTGTTTAGTTTAATTATGTAGGCTATTTAAACCCCTCGTGTGACTGCGCACTTTGCGCAGTATTATTAGTTGTAACATTTGTAATGTTTAGCGCATATAGCTATAGCCCCGGGTGTTAGTGCAGTAGCTAATGCATGTAGCATGTCCCTGTTCTGTTCTCGAGTAATGCCTAGACTATAGTCCCATGAGTGATCCTGATAGCCCTGTTCAACATAGACCACGTTTCGTGTTTGTTTGTTTGGTTGGTAGCTTATTAATAAAGACAGTGATCCAACGTTTACTTCCTGCCAACTGTCCTGTGTATCGTAACAGTGATGATGATGATGATGATGATGATGAACAACATTGTCATGTGAAAGTATTTCATGTTTGGTTTTAGTGGGGTTTATAGAAGTTTTATTGGGGTTGTTTAATCTACAACTATACAACAAAAATATGTTTTTTTAAGATTTAATTTTGTTTATGGTCACTAAATAAATGTCCTCTGTTTGTTCAAATTCAGTAATGATGCTGCAAGGGATGATTGCACTATTGGAAGACTGCAGTCCATTAGCCATGATTAATGATGACCACATTAACCCCGTCCGCAAAATGAAGAGAATCATTGTGAAAGGAAAGAGACATAAGAGATGGAGAGGTGCAGTGCATTGTTTAGTAAAATGCATTCAACCTCCCCCTTAACTATCTTTGTGTCCAATCTTGTAACTGTTGCTAGCAACTCAGGTTTGAAACTTGATCTTTAGCTGAATCTAGGATCCTGTAAAGCTCTTTAAAAAAAAAGCTCAGGTTATCAGAGTTTTCTGCCCATTTTTCTGTTCTGCAATCGGTCCTTATATTACAGTATGTTAAATGTGTGGTTAAACTAGAAAATGGGCTGATCAGTGTACACGGGTGTGAAACAGCTTTTTAAATGTATTTAATATGGTAAATGTTAAGTCCACTTAATGTACACCAGGTTCCCAAGATGCCTACTTTAAAATTGTATTTTTTTTCTGTAAATGTCTTCTTTGCTTGATGTTTGTTAGCCTAAAATACTTTCTACAACTTTGCACTGTTCAGATTAGATTAAGTATACCAACATACTTTTACACTTGGGCTTATTAGTGACCGATCTATTTCAGGTGAGAAGGTGGGGTGGAAGTGGACAGTAATCGTAAATCAGTAAATCAGATGGTGCCTCTACAGTCTGTAATCAGTTATGAAACTGCGTTTTTAATATATATTATCACATGTGAAACATTAAGTACCCACAATGTACACTTTACCAGTGTTTGCAAAGGAGTGATTTCAATTGTCACTTGAAGTGGTGTCCCTCCCCACCGGGTAAACATACTGTCTTTTAACATGAAGTAAGTAAGTTTACACTCCAACACAATTTATTTAATAAACCGTTTTATTGGTAAAGCTTTTAAAACATTTCGTCTCGTGATGAATATTAATTCACATAAAATTTGGATGCTGTGCTAATTCAGCTAACTCCACCTGTGACTCATTAAACTGAGATATTCAACAACATACTACCTCATTAGCACAAAGTTCCAGTTTTTGCTTACTGATTCAACCAATCTGAGTTTATCAATTTCTTCAGTTTCAACCAATCGGAGTTCAGCATTGCTGTATTACTTAATCAAGTGTGCGAGTGCAATTGTTTTTACCCAGAGGGGCCATGTACACACTTAAGGCAAGTCCCTCCGATGCACACTTGTGTTTGGTATACAGTGCATCCGGAAAATATTCACAGTGCTTCACTTTTCCCACATTTTGTTATGTTACAGCCTTATTCCAAAATGGATTAAATTCATTATTTTCCTCAAAATTCTAAAAACAATTCCCCATAATGACAACATGAAAGAAGTTTGTTTTAAATCTTTGCAGATTTATTAAAAATAAAAAAACAAAAAAGCACATGTACATAAGTATTCACATGCTTTGCTATGACACTCAAAATTGAGCTCAGGTGCATCCTGTTTCCACTGATCATGCTTGAGATGTTTCTACAACTTGATTGAAGTGTGCCGATGGTAAATTCAGTTGATTGGACATGATTTTGAAAGGCACACAACTGTCAATATAAGGTCCCACAGTTGAAAGTGCATGTCAGAGCACAAACCAAGCATGAAGTCCAAGGAATTGTTTGGAGACCTCTGAGACAGGATTGTATTGAGGCACAGATCTTGGGAAGGGTACAGAAACATTTCTGCAGCATTGAAAGTCCCAATGAGCACAGTGGCCTCAATGAAAATGTAAATGGAATTCTGGAACCAGCAGGTCTCTTCCTAGAGCTGGCCGCCCGACCAAACTGAGCGATCGGGGGAGAAGGGCATTAGGGAGGTGAACTAAAAACCCGATGGTCACTCTGACAGAGCTCCAGCATGTCTCTGTGAAGAACCTTCCAGAAGAACAGCTATCTCCGCAGCACTCCACCAATCAGGCCTGTATGGTAGAGTAGCCAGATGGAAGTCACTCCTCAGTAAAAGGCACATGACAGCCCACCTGGAGTTTGCCAAAAGGCACCTGAAGGACTCTTAGACCAAAGATTGAACTCTTTGGCCTGAATGGCAACCGTCATGTCTGGAGGAAACCAGGCACCACTCATCACATGGCAAATGGCATCCCTACAGTGAAGCATGATGGTGGAAGCATGTGGGGATGTTTTTCAGCAGCAGGAACTGGGAGACTAGTCAGGATCGAGGGAAAGATGAATGCAGCAATGTACAGAGACATCCTTGATGAAAACCTGCTCCAGCGCACTCTGGAACTCAGACTGGGGAGAAGGTTAATCTTCCAACAGAACAATGACCCTAAGCACACAGCCAAAGTAACGAAGGAGTGGCTACAGGACAACTCTGTGAATGTCCTTGAGTGGCCCAGCCAGAGCCAAGACTTGAACCCGATTGAACATCTCTGGAGAGATCTGAAAATGGCTGTGCAACGACGCTCCCGATCCAACCTGATGGAGCTTGAGAGGTCCTGCAAAGAAGAATGGGAAAAACTGTCCAAAAATAGGTGTGCCAAGCTGGTAGCATCATTCTCAAAAAGACTTGGGACTGTAATTGGTGCCAAAGGTGCTTAACCAAAGTATTGTGAATACTTATGTAAATGTGCTTTTTTTGAAAAATAAATTTTCAAATATTTCAAACAAACTCCTTTCACGTTGTCATTATATGGTATTGTTTGTACATTTTTGTGGAAAAAATTAATTTAATCCATTTTTTAATAAGGCTGTAACATAACAAAATGCGGCAATAATGAAGCACTGTGAATACTTTCCGGATGCACTGTATGTCAATGTGGAAGACTAATGAGATTTATTTTTTTTTTTTTTGGGGGGGGTGTTCTCAACTCGATTTTAGGTACACAGAATCACACATCCCTACTTTATTGGTGTCTAAACAGGCCAAAGTCCCCATATTGTAAAGTTTGTATGTATACGTGCGCACACACACACACACACACACACTTTTTCATGATTTTAAAATATGTTGGTCTTTGAGTTAGAAAGTATCTTTCATTTACTGATTTAAAGGGTACGGGAAAATAAGGGGTGTCCACATCGATAAAAAAGGAGAAATTTTTGGGGGTTGATGGACGCCATGCATAGGGCAGACGTGTGAAAGACGGCTCTGCTCACTTTGCTAACTTTTCTAATTATTTTCATGATATAATCTGGTGAAATTCGGTATACCCGGTTACACTTTTGCTGTTTGAGGTAAACATGGCAAAGAAGTTAAAATCCTCGAGCTCTAGAGACATTAAAAGACACTTACGTGTCCGAGATGAGAGTCCGCACGGGCCTGTGGACCGTGGACTCGTTTTGGGTGGTGCGGCGGGAGAAGAAATCCAGCGCCAACTGTCCAACATGTCGGGGATGTTGACGAAGGTTGTTGCTGACTTGGAAGATCTCGCTATAATACGACGTTTGGTTACCGCGATAGAAATAAAATTCTCCGAGTTAGTTACAAGAGTGGCGGATGCGGAGAAACGAATCGAATATCTGGAGTCTTCGGAAAGGGCAGTATCCGCTAATCCATCCACGACCAAGAGAGACTTGGAAAAAGTATTGGAAAGATTGGAGGATTTGGAAAATCGAAGCCGAAGGAATAATTTGCGGATTATTGGAGTTCCAGAGCATGAAGAAGGTAGAGATATTGTAAAATTACTGGACGAGCTTTTCCCGAATCTGCTCGACATAACAGGCCATAAATTAGAACTCGAGCGGGCCTACAGAGTCCCGGCTCAGAGATCTGGCGAGGGGGACAGGCCGCGACCAATACTGGCTAGATTTCTGAGATCATCCAATAAAGATCTCGTGTTGCCCCAGGCAAGGAGCAAAGGAAGGCTCTCTTGGAAGAATCACAATATCTTCTTGTTCCCGGACTTTGCGAACTCGACAAGAGAGAAACGTGATCGGTTCAAGGAATGCAAGAAAGTCTTGCACCAACGTAAGATAACTTTTGCACTGATGTTTCCGGCCAGGCTGTGAATAAACACCAAAGACGGCAGCAAAGTATTTACGTGTCCCAATCAGGCAACGTCTTTTATTGAATCATTGGGTGAATAATGCATTGGATATTTTTCTTGTGAGTGGGCCGACTCGCTATGTGTATTCTGAATCTCGGAGGAAAATGGACGCCATTTTTTTTTCCTTTTTTTTTTTTGCGTTGGCACCGAACGACTAGAAATATTGTTTTGTGAAATATCACTTCCTTAAAGAAACTTTGGCATGGATGGAAGATCAATTTTACAATGAAGTTCTAGCCCAGACTAAAAACAGATACTACAGACGACCGCAGAATTATGCAGCCTCCGAGTGAATTGACTCTTGACCATCAGGGGAACCGGGATGCGGTTTTGTTTCCTTTTGTGCTAGCTCCGCCTAGCGGCGGGGCTTCTTTTGTTGAATAACACTACTTCAGGACAGTGGCAGATGTCTCTGCTCGCTCCTTGTGCTTGTGCCTCCTGTTGGCTGAAGTCCGAATTGTGGAGTATTTCCACGGGACGTTGGAATAATGACGTCATTCTTTCATAACAGCCGGCTCACTGATTATTCGTTTGTCTGTCTGAGGAAACTGAACGGCTCTATATCGGCTGGAATTTGTTTTGTTTTGGGAAGGAACACCTTTGAGGCAGTTCTGTGAACTAGTCTATACATTATTTGTGTTTACTCTGCTTATTGGTTGGGTTGTATTTTATTTTAGAAAATATTTTTTGTTATGTAACTTTGCCTCACAAATTTGTGAGGCAGAATCGTACAATCCGATGGCAGAGTGGTCGCGGGGGCTCTCGTAGGCGTACATGGACTCTTTAAGTTTAGGGGTATTGGTGCCGGTTGGCGCTGTCATGCGCGGGGTTGATGCGCATGTATTTCTTTTTTCTGTTTGTTTTGTTCGGGGTGAAGCTTGGGGTTTTATTGTTGCATCAATGTTGAATTGTGGTCTTCATAATTTTGTTTTGGGCACACAATAAATTTTTTCTGTTATATCAAAATGTCAGATGTTAATATGAGTGTACTATCTCTCTCCACGTGGAATGTGAATGGGTTGGGACACACCATAAAAAGAAGGAAGGTCATTACTTTTTTTAAGCGTAAGAAATATGATGTTGTGTTTCTTCAAAAAACGCATCTTTCCCCGCAAGAAGCTGAAAAATTTGGGAAGATATGGGGCGGTCATGTTTTCTTTATTGCTGGCGCGAGTAAGAGCAGGGGAGTCATTATATTGGTGAATAAGCATCTTCAATTCAAATGTCTCAAACAGTTTAAAAATAAATTAGGGAGAGTAATTATTGTTTTAGCAGAAATTCAGGGGCAAAGTCTTATTTTGGCCTATATTTATGCACCCAATACTGATGATCAGGACTTTTTTATAGATCTAGAAGGGATGTTGCAATCTGTTGGCACCCCGCATGATAAATGTAAATGGTAAATGTGCACTTATATAGCGCTTTTATCCAAAGCGCTTTACACTGTGTCTCATTCACCCATTCACACACACACACCAATGGTAGCAGAGCTGCCATGCAAGGCGCTAACTTGCCATCGGGAGCAACTTCGGGTTCAGTGTCTTGCCCAAGGACACTTCGTCATGTGGAGTCATCCGGGCCTGGAATTTAGTGGATAGCCGCCCCTGATATAATATTGGGAGGAGACTTTAATCTTTTGATGGACTCAGTCCTTGATCATAGTGTTGCAAAAGTGGGTAAGCCCCCCAGAGCAACAGTGACGCTTCACAGGATGTGTAAAAATCTTGGTCTTGCAGATATTTGGAGACTTTTGAACCCATCTGGTAGGGACTATACATTTTTTTCTTCAGTCCATAAGATTTATTCAAGAATAGATTTTTTGTTGATCTCTAAATCACTCATTTCATCTGTTGCTGATTGTTCAATCGGAAACATCCTAGTCTCAGATCACGCCCTGGTGAGTTTAGAGGTGTGGCCACAATCGGAGAAGAAGAAATCATTTAGTTGGCGCTTTAATGTATCTATTTTAGTGTATTTAAGTGAAGTCTGTTAGGGGTGTAATTTTTACTTCGGCCATTGATATCAATAATGCTTTTAAAGAATTTTACTTGGATCTCTATAGTTCAATGTCTTCGTCTACCGATGAAGATATTAGAAACTTTGTGGAACCATTAGAACTCCCAACATTGACGACGGAGCAAAAAAATTCGCTTGATTCTGAGATAACTTTGGAGGAGCTTGGCGAGGTAATCAAGGCCCTGCCTACAGGCAAGTCTCCAGGGCCGGATGGCTTTGCCGCTGGGTTTTTCAAATCCTATGCTACAGAACTGGCTCCACTTCTGTTAGAAGTTTATACAGAATCATTAAAGAATGGAAAGCTTCCTCCAACCGTGACACAAGCCCGAATCAGTCTGATTCTTAAAAAAGACAAAGATCCAAGTGAGTGTAAAAGTTATCGTCCAATTTCCCTGATCTAGTTAGATGTAAAAATTTTGTCTAAAATTTTGGCTAACCGATTAAGTAAAGTTATGACATCTCTTATACATATAGATCAGGTGGGGTTTATTTGGGGCCGTAGCTCTTCTGATAACATTAGACGTCTCATTGATATCATGTGGTCAGTAGCGAATGATCAGTCTCCGGTTGCTGCCATCTCACTTTCCGCCGAAAAGGCGTTTGATGTGGTAGAATGGGATTATCTTTTTAAGATTTTGGAAGTGTATGGGTTCGGGAATACTTTCATTGGTTGGATTAAGCTACTTTATAGTCACCCTGTAGCGGCAGTACAAACAAATGGACTGATTTCAGATTATTTTACTCTGGATAGGGGCACCCGGCAGGGTTGCCCTCTTTCCCCATTATTGTTCTGTCTTGCCCTGGAACCATTAGCAGCTGCGATAAGAAAGGAGAATGATTTTCCAGTCGTGGTGGCGGGAGGTGTGCCGCATAAGCTTTTGCTTTATGCAGATGATATTTTATTATTCGTCTCTGACCCTACTAGATCTATGCCATGCCTCCACAGAATTATTAATTCCTTTTCCAAATTCTCAGGATACAAAGTCAACTTGTCTAAATCTGAAGCTTTGGCTCTGACAGCGTACTGTCCAGTAACGGCCTTTCAGCCTGGTGCCTTCCAGTGACCCAAACAGGGTATTAAGTATTTGGGTATTTTATTTCCAAAAAATTTGTCAGATTTAGTTAGTGTTAATGTTGACCCGTTAATAAAAAGGTTTTCGAGTGATGTAGACAGGTGGTCTTCTTTACATTTATCTATGATCGGGAAGGTTAATGTTATTAAAATGAGTTGTATATCAAAATTCAATTACCTGCTACAATCTCTCCCTGTATATGTCCCTCTTTCTTATTTCAAGCAATTTGAGAGTATAGCGGAGTCTTTTATTTGGAATGGTAAGCGTCCCAGGTTAAATTTCAATAAGTTACATAGGCCGATTGACACGGGTGGGCTAGGCCTACCCAAGATTCTGTTTTATTATTATGCGTTTGGTCTCATACATTTGGCTCATTGGTCACTTCCACTTGAGAGAGCCCCTCCCTGGTTCTGCATTGAACAAGAAGTTCCTGCCCCTATTTTGCCACTGCAAAGCCTTTCCATTAAGCTCACCAGAGAAGTCAAATCACACCCAGTAATTTCATATCTGCACTCATTGTGGACAAGTGTTTCCAGAGTGTTTGATTCTGATATTTATCTCAATGTTGCCTCGAGCCTTTGGCTAAACCCCAAACTACATATTAATAAGTCCCCTTTTTGTTGGTGAGAGTGTATCACGAGGGGGATTAATACACTTGGTGATCTTTATGAGACTGGTGTAATGATATCTTTTGAAAAATTGGTTCAACATTTTGGGATTCCCAGGTATCAGTTTTTTAGGTATCTCCAACTACGCCACTTGCTCTGTACTATTTTTGGGAGTAGCATGCACCCCCCTAATGCAGCAGATTCTCTGGGAGAGGTGATTTCTGCTTTTGGAAGAGGACATGAAGCATCAGTGTATTACTCCTTACTGATTCAGAGTCTAGGGGACGGAGTCTCATCCACTCTCAAGAGATTATGGGAGAAAGATTTAAATTTTGAATTGGGGGAGGGGAGTGGGAGTGGGCTAGGATTTTAAAAAATGTAAAAACTGCATCTAGAGACACAAGGGTGCACCTTATACAATTTAAGATCTTACATCGGTTCTATTGGACCCTCTCTAAATTGTATAGGCTTGGTCTTAAAGACACACCCACATGCTGTCGATGCCATTCAGAAGATGGAGACACTACCCATGTTTTTTGGGGGTGTCGTAAGATCCAAGAATTTTGGTTGAAAGTGCAGAGTTTTGTATGTGAGGTGTTGAACACTCAGATCTCGTTCTGCCCTAGACTCTGTATTTTGGGAGATGGGGAGGTCACAAAATTGGAGGATAGGTACAAAAAAGATTGGGTTATGACCAGTGTGATGATTGGTAGACAGGTTATTTTAAGGGGATGGAAATCAGATGGAGCGCCCTCGTTTCCAGAGTGGTGTGTGGAGATGGGGAGGGTGGCTGCCTTTGAGGAGGCGTCGAGCAGAAGGATTGGAGTTGGGAATTCCTTCAGGAAGAAATGGAGCAGTTATTTGGCGTTTTTGGGGGACTCTTGAGGAGGGGCAGTGGAGAGTATATAATTTAGAGTTTAGGCTATGATTAGATAGATAGATAGATAGATAGATAGATAGATAGATAGATAGATAGATAGATAGATAGATAGATAGATAGATAGATACTTTATTATACTTGATTATTGTATTTTACCTTTATTTTTATTATTTTCTTTATTTTTTCAATAAAAGTGTTAATTACAAAAAAAGGAGAAATTTTTAAAATAACTAGGTTTTATGTGCCAAGTTCTCAGAAATGTAAGTCAAGAAATTTCCATAAGGTTACTCAAACTGAACAAAATATGCATTTACATAATAGGATGAAATGTTGTATTTAAAAATTTTAAAACAAAATTATTTTGTTTATTTTGTTATTTATTTTAATAATAATAATAATAATAATAATAATAATAATAAATTATCATCATCATCATCATCATTATTTTTATTATTATTATTTTTAAAATAAATAACAAAATAAACAAAATTATTTTGTTTTAAAATTTTTAAATAACACATTTCTTTAAAGAACAATAATTAAAGATTAGGACAACCTTTAAAAAAATGTTTTTTTAAATAAATTGCCAGACACCTGTTTTGTAGGGTGACCAGATGCAAATGCACCTAATGTGGCACAAGTACTAAGTTTGTGTGGGACATATTGAAGACACCAAAAGGCCTACCATTTTGATATCTATGAGAATAAGAAACATGTGCACTCAGCTCACTTTTATTCATGTCTTTTGTGTCAAACAGTGAAACAAAGAGAAACATTACTGCATAAAAAAATTAATTGGGGAAAAAAATTATTTATATGGCTTGACCTTATGTGTTCCCAGTTTGAGTGAAGGCTGACAGCCCTCTGATGACAAGCTGCAATACTTTCTTCACAGCCATAGGATGAATGTCTGATTTGGCTCTGCCCCCTGGGGACGATTTCTTCATCGGTAAAGCAAATAATCTTACCTTCATCTCACACCACGTGCTCCTGTGGCCATGTATCAGAAAAGGAAGTTCTGCCTTACATTAAGCAGCTCTGTTCAGCACATACAACACTATTATAGAGAATCCTCACAGAGTGTTTAGAAATGGCTCAACTACAGAACTTACTGTACATAGTGAGATACACATCACTGATTCTCACTGTAGCTTCAGGTTATTTTTTTTCATCAATTACTTAATTGTATTGTCACGCCGATTATGCCATCGCGCATAATCGGCAAAACGCTCCTTCTCCGACTGCCGAACAGACAGAGCAATCGAGCTGGGTGACTGGAGGATCCAAAGGAGGAATTGCACCACTCCGATGCCAGAAGAAGAGGATAAAAGCACGCCCTTCCGTCAACACGAGTTTGAGTACCAACACACCGACATTGTGCGCATGTCTGGCGTTTTAACCGGTATTCCGACTGCTAGAAACCGTGCATTCATGATACAACTAATGTCTCTCTCTCTCTCTCTCTCCTTCTCTCTCTCTCTTTCGTCTATCTCCCCTCCAGGTGTGGGACTAGACGACGCTGGCAGCGCGTGATCAGACGCCACTCGATCCGATGGCACGGGGACCCCCCACAGCCCCTTCCGGGAATCCCCATCAGAACCAGAGAGCATCAGCACCTCAGCTCCACCCCTGCCGGCTACTTCATATCCCCTTGCGCTCCTCTGCCAATGGTGCACTGTGTGTGAGCATTCAATAAAGACTGTGACATTCTTTCCTTACTCAACTTCCACCTCAAATGTCTCTATGCTCTGCCTTCTCTCGAAGCGCCGCGACCCTACACTGGTGGAGGATGCGGGCACGCAGAGCCCCCCCCCCCAAAAAAAAAACGAGGTTGAGAGAAAAAAATCCCCAAATGGCGCAAACCTTGGTCGACGTGGGGGAAAACCTGGGCCCCGCCCAAAGGCAAGAACTTAGGGAACTGGTCGACCAATTCTCAGACAAGTTTTCCTCCCACCCGGGAAGGACCCAACTGGTACAGCACGAGATCAAAAGACCCCCCGGCGTAGTGGTGAAACATAGGCCCTATCGGGTTCCCGAAGCCCGACGCAAAGCCTCTCCAATGGAGGTGGACAGAATGTTGTGAGAGGGGGTCATCGAAGAATCCAACAGCCCGTGGTCCAGCCCTATCGTTGTGGTGCCGAAGCCTGACGGGAGCATCATGCTCTGCAACGATTTCCAGAGACTGAACCAAGTATCGGACTTCGATAGATACCCCCTCTTATTTTGTATCATGACTATGTACTGTGTTTTTGACTAAATCTGTCTGACACCTGCACCAGTAGAAACCGTCCACGCACTGCTGTTATCAATGTGTACAATTTGTGTAAGTACTTGTGTTTTCAATGAATGAAGCGGAAGTCTCTGTGAACACTCATATCTGTCAATGTATGTATTCATTCAGACTCTCCAGGCACCTGACTGCAGCAAACCACACTTTCCAGCTGATAGCAGCACAGAACTAAAAGTTAATAGAAGTTAATGGTAAAACAGGCTGGAAGTCATGACGGACGATCTGACAGGCATATGGCATAATCTGAAGATTCCTGTAACGTGGAAATCTAACCGTGAGTTTTCATGAATATTAATAAATATAAGCTACACATGGAGACATCAGAAACAATCTCAAATACACATCACTGACATTTATTTCTAAAGCTAGAGATCTGAACTAAACACTCAGTGTCAGGAACTAGGTGCAGCAGTTGAAAGTGCAGAGACCTGTTTCAAAAAGCTGGTTTAGGTGGCTACCCAGGAAAGTTTAGTTTAAGCAAACTCTGTTTTTTTGTTGTCAACAAGGTGGATTGGTTTTTAGCGGGTTTCATCTCCATGGTAACCTACACTCCACAGCTAACCTGCTCCGGAGTAGGTTTTATTCGGGGTAAAAAAACTCAAACCCAATGTTGACCAATGAAATGTGAGCAAAGTAATATAAATCTGACACATGCAAGTTAAACCTTTAATGTTTGTGCTTGATTTTCCCAATGACCATCTGTACAAAAGATATGGATGCTTGGCTCTGTCACGATTTGAGGTTGAGGCAGAAGCAGTTGCAGATTTTAAACATTTAATGTAAACAAATAGACTACTAGACAAACACTAAGACAACTTGGCAAGATACTATGGCAAGAAACAAAACACACTGACATGAAAGACAGAAGTCTCAGACAACGAAAAACAAGGAGAGAGTGCAGACAAAGACCATATATACACATGGGTGCTCATTAACCAGAAATGTGGATCAGGTGCAGTTGTGGTGCATGTGGTCATGTGGTGCAGTGCAGTGGCTGATGGGAAATGGAGTCCAGAGTTTCCAGATACGTGACAGGCACATGGTATAGTGTGTCTGGATTCTTGAGCCGCACATTAAAAATCTGATATGCAGAAGCCACACTCTTACAAATTGATATTTACTTTATTAATATTAAATTTAAATATAATATGTTGAAGATATAAGTTTTCAAAATCCATTTATTCTGATTGTGAGTCTGTAAAAGTAGCGTAGGCATTTACACAATTAGCAGTATTCCCAAGATTTCACAGCCGAAACGGTGTTGCTATTTGTGGTTTATGTAGGTTTACATTCCTAATTTTTCCATATAATTTCTTGCTCTTCAACCAGAAGTATGCACACCTACTTTTTTCCATGTTGAACACTATTGGCTGTTTTCTACTAATGTCTTGCTTTTGTTTGCATGTGCATGCTGAGTAAACCTTGATTCAGGGTTAAATCCTGGGATGACCTTAATTAACCCGTGTTAGATTTGTTTGGTTTTGTAAACTCAAAACTTACTCTGCAATTCTTGAAACAGGCCTCAAATTATGTATTGTGTAAAGTAGAAACGAAACAAATAAAACCTTGAAAACAAGACCCCTTAACATGAACTGCAAGTATGAAGCAAGAAAAATACAGATTAAACACAAGGATGTGGCACACATGACAACAAAAGAAGCTTGACAGTGAAACACAACCAAACTGGAACCTAAATATTGGTGCTAACAACACAAAGAGACAGAGGTGAAAGTGATTAGGGAATGTGTTACCACATCTTGTGATGGGTAGAGGCTGATGGTTATTGTGGTTCTGTGCCATTCAGCACTACCATGACACTCAGTATAACAATGCTATTCCACTTATTAGTTTTCTTCTGCTGATACTGGTAAGTAATTTATATTGCACAGGAATGTAAGTAAGTAAGTAAAATGTATTTGTATAGCACGTTTCACAAAGCTGAAAGTGCTGAAGAGAATAAGTAAAGTAAAATAGAAAAGAACAAATAAAAACAGACAGTAGACAAGAGTAAAAATGAATAAAAATTAACAACAAAAAAAAAAATCAAAAAGCCTGGCAAAACGTCGGGGTTACGCATGTAACCCTGTTCCCTGAGAAGGGAACGAGACGTTGCATTTAGCAGTATGGGAACGCCTTGCGCGCGTGACCGGTATCTGAAGCTTGTGTAAAATCATGCCTCTACTTGTAGGCCTGCCATGATCAGGTGACGTGGCAATTAAGCGCGTCGCATGATATATATATGGCACCTGTGAACCGCGCCGCCAGCCTCTATTATCTGGAAGCGAAGACGCAATTCACAGGCCAGCCCCGTACGACAAGCGCTATGCAACGTCTCGTTCCCTTCTCAGGGAACAGGGTTACATCCGTAACCCCGACGTTCCTTCAAAGGGAACTTCGACGTTGCATTTAGCAGTATGGGAACGGGAATACCCACTCCGTCATACCGAGGGTACGGCCTGTTCAAAAATACCCAAACCCGAGGGTCAGTGCAGGACACTCGAACCTGGGGAGGGATGAATATCCAGGCTGTCATAACAAAATGACCGTGTGAGGCATAGACCACCCTGCAGCCGCACACACATCCTGCAAGGAAACCCCTTTGGACAAAGCCTTCGACAATCCCAGTAGAGATGCACTGCTTGCGACACAGCATCCCTTTTCCTGTCGCTGCCAAAGCAGACTAGTAGCTGCTCTGACTTACGCCACTGGCCGGGAGCGGTGGACGTAAGTACAGAGAGCGCGCTACTGGACACAGCGTGTGCATCCTCTCTTGTTCTGGTCAGAGGACAGAGGAGGGGAGAAAGCCTGCAACACCACAGGGTGGGCAGCCAATGTAGGCACTTTAGGAATATAATCCGGCCTAGGATACAGGAAGGACTTGGCTTATCTAAGGGTAAAGTCAATGCAGGGGGGCAACAGGGAGAGCTTGTAGACCTCCCACTCGCTTGAGAGATGTCAAGGCCTGTAAAGAGCTACCTTTAGAGTCAGAAGCTTCTCAGAGGCTGACTCTAAGGGCTCAAATGGGGTCCCTGACAGACCTTCCAAGACCACAGCAAGGTCCCAGGAAGGTATGCATGGCCTGCAGATGGGCCTCAGCCGTCTGACACCACACATGAACCTCGAAGTTAGCGGATGTTGCCCCACAGAGGCTCCATCGACAGGGGCAGGGCTGGCCGAAACGGCGGCCACGTAACCCCGATAGTAGAAGGAGCCAACCTGCTGAGAAACGTTCTTGTCAGAACTCCAGGACTGTAGCGATTGCGCAGTTCACTGGGTATAGCTGACGTTCCTCACACCACCAGACAAAAAGGTGCCACTTGAGCGCATACAATTTCCTTGTAGGTGGGATCCACTCTAGGGGCTCGAAGGGGCAGCTGACAGACCTTCCAGGACCACAGAATGTCCCAGGAAGGTATGCACAGCCTGCAGATAGGCCTCAGCCATCTGACACCACGCACGAACCTCGCAGTTAGAGGATGCTGCCCCACAGAGGCTCCCACAACAGGGGCGTGGCTGGCCGAAATGGCGGCCACATAACCCTGATTGTAGAAGGAGTCCACCCCGCTGAGAAATGTTATTGTAGAAACATGGTCACTACCACCTCAGTCGTGCGACCAGAATCTATTAGCTGGCGCCCCTCAGGGGCCAGACCCACAGCTTCCTTAGTTCTTGCCAAGGATGATAAATCAACCCTGCGGCTTTTGAGGCGGTAGGTCCCTAAGGACTCAAATGGGGCACATGACAGACCTTCCAGGACCCCAGGAGGTCCCAGGAAGGTATGCGCGGCCTGCAGATGGGCCGCAGCCGTCTGACACCACGTACGAACCTTAAGGTTAGAAGATGTTGCCCCACGGAGGCTCCATCAACAGGGGCATGGCTGGCAAGCGGCGGCCCAGTAACCCAAGAGGAGGGGGGGGGGGCGGGGAGAGGGGAGGAAAGAAGGGGAGGAAGGGAGGGAGGGAGGGGGTGGTTGGTTGGGTGGGGGGGGGGGCCCGCGCGCCAAGAAAAAAAAAAGAGACAGGGGGGGGGTTTTTTTTTTTTTTTGGGGGGGGGGACCCCAGGGGGGGGGGGGGGGGGGGGGGAAAGGGGGGAGGGGGGGGGGGGGGGGGGGGGGGGGGGGTGTGGGGGGGAGGGGGGGGGGGGGCGGGGGGAAAACGGGCGAGAAAGGAGGAGGGGGGGGGGGGGGGGGCGGGGGGACAGGGGGGGGGGGGGGGGGGGGGGGGGGGGAGGTTAAAAAGCGGCGGCCCGCCGCTGAAAAACGTTCTGTAAGAACTCCAGGACTGTAGCAATTGCGCAGTTCACTGGGTCTAGGTGACGTCCCTCATGCCACAAGACAAAAAGCTGACACTTGAGTGCATACGCTTTCCTTGTGGATGGTGCTCTAGCTCTTAACATGGTTTCAACAATCTCAGTTGTTGAACCGAATCTATGAGCTGGTGCCCCTCAGGGACCAGACCCACAGTTGCCGAGTTCTGGCCGAGCGTGATAAATCAGCCCTCCGGCCTGAGACAGTAGATCCGCTTTAGGGGCTCGAATGGGGCGCCGACAGACCTTCCAGGGCCATAGAAGGTCCCAGGAAGGTATGGGCGGCGCGCAGATTGCTGGCCTCAGCCATCTGAGACAGCCCACGCCAACCTCGGGTTAGAGGACGGTTTTCACGCCCACAAAGGCTCCCTCAACAGGCGTGGCTGGCCGAAATGGCGGCCACATAACCCTGATTGTAGGAAGAGCTCACCCCTAAAAATGATTATTGTAGGAGCCCCAGGACTGTAGCTATTGCGCAGTTACTGGGTCCACAGTGAATCCCTCGCGGACGGGAATCTCCCAAGGAGTGCCATCACACAGAGATATTATCTCTCAGAACCATGTTCGAGCTGCCAAAAAGGTGCTATTAGCAGGCTATCTTGGCGAACTCTCGCTAGAGCTAATGGAAGCAATAATGGGGGGCAGCATACAGATGTGACCTCAGCCAAATGTGTGGATTCCACCCCAGGCTCCCAAGATACAGCTTTATCTAGCTCAGTGTTGATAGGATTGACACTACGCCTGTTGGGGATAGAAACGCCCACATCGTAGTGGAATCCTATAACCCCCTAGAAAAGTCGTCCACTGCCCGCGAGAAAACCAACTTTTTGGAGATTCAACCTGAGCCCCCAGTTCTTCACGTGGGCGAGAACAACATCTCAATGTTGAACCGCCAGCTCCCTGGATCGTGCTAGAATTAACCAGTCGTCCAGGTAGCTTGGTACACAGATGCCCTGGAGTCCCAATGGAGCCAGAGTGACATCCATGCACTTTGCCGAAGGTGTGAGGGGATAAAGCTAGCAATAATCCTATGCGGAAACATGCACCTTTTAGACCTATCGGCCCAAACCAGTCCTCGACTGGATCTGTGGCACGATACGTTGAACATCAGCCTCTGAACCTGTATATCCGAAGAGTACGGTTCAGATGATGGAGATCTAAAATTGGCCGCATATTCCCACTTTTTGAGCAAGAGGAAATAAAGGCTGTAAACCTCTCTCCCCTGAGGGAACGTACATGTTTCAGGACCCCCTTGTCCAAAAAGGGGAGCTTACTTCCTGCGCTAACGTTGGGCTCTGGTCTGTGCTGACTTCTGTGGTGAGCACACCTGTGAACGGGGGGTCTAGCTATAACTGGACCCGGTAACCCTTTCTATGGTAGACAGAACCCATGGAGCACATATTGGCCGTAGCTTGCACACGCCCCGATGGTCTTCTAGTGACGTTAGCTATTCCACATTCTATTGGAGAGAAGCATCAGATTTCCGTTGCCCTGTGACAGCTTGCTGACCAGGGAACAGGAAAAACTTGGGGGGACCACTTTGGCTAAGGGGAGCCCCTACAGTAGCACTGGGGGCTACCTGCCCTAACAACCTCATGTCCCCGGATACATCCCTCCACAGCCCCTCAGGACCGCTCGTCTTTGCCTGCTTGGCCTTTATGACCATCCTCAGATCAGGCCCAACAGCAGACCGCGACTGTGGTGGCCCGGTTCCCCTGGCTGTCTGCGGGGGTTGGCGGGCTGCCATACTCGCCTTCTGGGTTTCCCCCATACTAGTGCTGGCCCAGGCTCCACTCGTGGACACCCGGATGAGCTTGAGACAACTTTTTTGCCATAAGTCGAGCTCACTCAGCAGGTCTGCTTGGTAGGCAACACTGTCATTGTCTGCAGTGACCCACAAGCAAGACTACTACTGCATAGGCTTGCCCACCTTGGATGCAAGCCGGCCCCTGTAATTACCTGCCATCGGTGGAGAGAGGTAGCTAGCGGCATACATCCACCTCGGGGACTAAGTAGCCATGCCATTCATTTCCACAATGGCCAAATAATCCAACATCGTGTGTTATGACTATGGCTTAAGCATGGTTTTCTCAGAAGTGAGATTTTGTCATAACTTCTGGAAGACAGGGGAGTTTCTGCAGTGTGAAGTATCTACTTTCACTGGGTAATCACTTCAAGCGCACTTTCTTTATACGCTGCTCTCAGTTTTCAACACATCCCTCTAACTCCGCAGTCAGAGAGGGGGCGTTATTACCCCTTTGGCTTTCCATAGCGGGAGAAGTCGCCCGACGAACTCCAAAATCCAGCGGAGAGCTGAACCCGGAAGAACAGAGAGAGATAGAGCAGCTGCGTCTCCGGCTCCTCTTCCGGATTTAAGAGATCCCCGAACCTGAGACGGTTGGCTGCCTCAGCGGCGGCCGGCCGGAACCCGCGAGGCTTTGAGCGACTCACACTCGCGCTTCCGTTTTTTGAGAAAAGCGCGGAGTCGAGCTGCTTAATGTAAGCGTTACCATGCGCAGCCTCTTTGCCATCGCATACTACACCACTAACACTTCACCAAGAAAGTGTGCACTTTTCCCCCGTGATGAAACGGGAGCACGTTACACACGTCTTTAACTCTTTCTCACTCATTACTTACCTCACCTTTTCTTTAAAAAGGGATAGAAAAGTTAAGAGATTTTGAGAAAATATCGAGTAGAAATGAAGCGTTTTTGTCACACAAACAACAGACATGCAGTCTCGCTGAAGATAATAAGGCTGGCGGCGCGGTTCACAGGTGCCATATATATATCATGCGACGCGCTTAATTGCCACGTCACCTGATCATGGCAGGCCTACAAGTAGAGGCATGATTTTACACAAGCTTCAGATACCGGTCACGCGCGCAAGGCGTTCCCATACTGCTAAATGCAACGTTGAAGTTCCCTTTGAAAGGGAAGATATGTTTTAAGCCTCTTTTTAAAACTAGTAATGGTAGGTGCAAGGCGGATGTCCAGTAACTTTGTTTCTTTGTATAAAAAACAAAACAAAACTGAGAGTGTTTGCTGCTGTTGCTCAATTTTTTTGTTTTGTTTTCTTCTCAACAGAATATTTGGGAAAGGGAGGGGAGGACAGAACAGAAAAGGCGATGTAGAAATGTTCAACAGAAATGTTCAACAGAAAGGTTCAGTAGAAATGTTTAGCAGAAATGTTTAGCAGAAATGGTCATTAGAAATGTTCAGCAGAAATGGTCATGTCATGAGATGGCAATTTTCGGACAAGCCACATGACTTTGTTTTGTTCACTTGCTTCCGGATTAGCATTAGCTTTATGGGTTACAGGTGTTTGTGTTTTGGGTTAATAACACTTGTTATTTAAACGACAGAGTTACTGAGCATGGGGCTCATTATTATTAGTTGTACTAGTGTTTATGTTTGTAACGGTCGTCTATGCCAAGGAGGATTTAGCTCCTTGCCACGTTTGCTTTAAGTTTGGTGTTTTCGTTGAATAAAGAGCTTTGATCTGCAACTGCATCCGCCTCGGACTATGATAGTTTACAGAATAACGAGCCGACTAAAATGGAAGCAGCAGATCGAGATGAAAAAATGAGAGCTGAGCTGGACCGTTTTCTGGGAGAAGAAGAAGACACTGAACGAAGTGCTGGCATGGCTCACTCTTCAGATTGCGCAACAAACGCAGCTGCAACGAGCCGTTCCATGCGCCACGCCACCACCCGCATCATTCCTGAAGCACAACAATCAGCTTGATGAGGAACTGGATCGATGAGGAGAGCTCTACAGCACCGTGCACTACAGAGAGAAAGGGCGTCCTGCTGCCCTGCAAAGCCAAGGAAGCTGTCCCGCTGTCCAGCCCAGCCGAAAAAGTCATCCTGCTGCCCTGCACAGATGAGGAAGCTGTCCCGCTGTCCAGCCCAGCCGAAAGGGTTGTCCTGCTGCCCTGCCAAGCCACGCCTCAAGTCCAAGCCACTCCTCAATTCCAAGCCATGCCTCAAGTCCAAGTCACGCCTCAAGTTCCTGATCTCCAAGTCCAGTCTCCGATTTCTGATGTCCAAGTCCAGGCTCAAGTCTTGCACGTCCAAGTTCAGTCTCAAGTATCGGACATCCAAGTCCAAGTCCGGTCTCAAATCTCGGACATCCAAGTCCAAGTCCAGTCTTAAGTTCCTGACGTCCAAGTCCAGTCCCAAGTCTCTGCCATCCCAGTTCAGCCCATGTCCAAGCTTACCAATATAGCCAAAAAAGCTGTACCAAAGATTTTTTTTGGGGGGGAGGACAGCAGAGCTCCAACTATGATACGTTACAGGCCATTACAAAAGTTTAGCAGAAATGGTCATTAGAAATGTTTAGCAAAAATGGTGATTAGAAATGTTGAGCAGAAATGGTAATTAGAAATGTTTAGAAGAAATGGTCATTAGAAATGTTTAGCAGAAATGTTCAGCAGAAATCGACAAAATGTTTAAAATGGTTCAGTAGAAATGTTCAGTAAAAATGTTCTAAGTAAAAAAAAAAAAAAAAAAAAAAAAAAAAAAAAAAAAAAATTTTTTTTTTTTTTTTAAAAAAAAAAAGGTTGGGGGAAACCAAATTGCCAGCCGCAGTTTTCCATCAACAAGGCCCCCCACAAAAAAAGCTCTATCCCCCTTTGTTTTTAAGCGGAATGAGGGACATGCAAACGATTATTGAGAGAGGAAGGAGCTTGATTATTAAGAGTTTTAAAAACAAACATCAGAATGAAACTGTGCTAAAATTGAAGTGTCACGACCGAACTTCTTTGCCCTAGTCAACATCCTTACAGCTACATTCTGAACCCTCTGAACCATCAGACGAGCCAGAGATGACTGAGGAAGACCCAAGTATAATAAATTACAGTAATCTAAGCAAGAAGTAATAAAAGCATGAATAACCTTCTCCAAATCCTGGGAAGACAAAAATGTTTTAAGTTTCAAAATAATCCATAGTTGATAAAAACTAGTCTGAATGGCTGAATTTATCTGCTTGGTTAAATATAATTCTGATTCCAGAATGAAGCCAATGTTCCTAACCTGGGAAGAAACTGAGGCAAAGTGATTATGGAGCCCGTTAATAAGACCATCTCTCAATCTCAGCAGGCTAAAAACAATTATTTCAGTTTTGTCTTCATTAAGTTGGAGAAAATTATTTAACCATTTTTTAATGTCATCCAGACAGTCCAACAATGGCTGAATGTAGTCACCAGCTTTCAATGGAATGTACAACTGGTTATCATCAGCATATAAATGAAAAGAGATTTGTGCCATTATAATATTCCCCAACGGCCGCATACAAACACAGTGGCAAGTAAAAGTATGTGAACCCTTTTGAATTGCATGGTTTTCTGAATAAATCTGTCATAAAATGTGATCTGATCTTCATCAAAGTCAGGGATATTGACAAATATAATGTGCCTAAAAGAATAAGACACAAAACATCTGATCTTTTATGTCTTTATTTAGAACAGCCAAAAAAAACCCACATAGTGCTTGTGGAAATATATGTGAACCCTTGAGTTAATGACCTCAAAATAGCTTTTTTTTGCACACCCAGAGTCTCATTAAGAAAATTAGTTTGAAGGTGTCGACTACAGATACTTTGACTGATAAAACCCCCTCAAACTTTTTGAGTTTGCTCTGCACAAGCACATGCTTATGTGAGCCATGCCTCACCAAAAAGAGTTTTCAGAAGATCTACGATCAAGAATAGTTGATTTACATAAAGCTGGCAAGGGTCAAGTGATTTCAAAGACTTTAGAAATTCACGAGTCTACCGTTAGGCAAACATTCTACAAATGGAGACACTTTGGGTCTGTTGCTACTCTACCAAGAATTGGGCACCTAGTCAAAATGACGCCAAGAGCACATCGAAGACTCATCAATGAGGTAAAGAAACAACCCCGAATGACAGCCAAAGATTTGAAGGCATCATTGGAACTTGCTAACATCTCTGTTCATGAGTCTACAATACGCAAAACATTGAACAAGCAGAGTATCTATGGCAGGACACAATGAAGGAAGCCACTGCTTACTCAAAAGAACATTGCTGCATGCCTGAAGTTTGCAAAAGAGCACATTGACACTCCACAGTGGTATTGGCAAAATGTTTTGTGGAATGATGAAACTAAGATTGAACTATTTGGAAAACCCACACAGCACAAGATCTGGCGTTAAAAGGGCACGGCATATCATCAGGAAAACATAATCCCAACTGTAAAGTATGGTGGAGGAAACTACATGATTTGGGCCTGCTTTGCTGCATCAGGGCCTGGCCAGCTTGCAATCATTGAGGGGAAGATGAATTCCCATGTATATCAGACATTTCTTCAGGATGATGTTAGAATGTCTGTATGTCTGCTGAAACTGTGTAGAAGTTGGGTGATGCAAGAGGACAACAACCCAAAATCACCGGAGTAAATCCACAACAGAATGGCTTCAGAAAAACAAAATCTGCATTTTGGAGTGGCCAAGTCAGAGCCCAGGCCTCAACCCAATATAGATGCTATGGAATGACTTGAAGAAAGCCATACACATGAAACGTCCAAAGAATATGACCGAGCTAAAGCAGTTCTGCTGGAAGAATGGGCTAAAATTCCTCCTGAACGATGTGCAGGTCTGATCCACAGCTACAGGAAGAGCCTGGTTGAGGTTATTGCTGCCACGGGGGGGTCAACCAGTTATTAATTTAAGGGTTCACTTTCTTTTTCCACTGTTATTTTGAATGAGTGTGTTCAATAAACACATGAATGATCAGAATTTTTTTTGTGTGTTTGTTATTCTTTTTGGCACATTATATTTGTCAATACCCCTGACTTGGATGAAGATCAGATCACATGTGATGACAAATGTATTCAGAAAACCATGAAATTCCAAAGGGTTCACATACTTTTTCTTGCCACTGTAAGTTAAAAAGAAGTGGGCCCAGAATGGAGCCTTGAGGAACACCACTAATAATAGGACTAGAAGAAGAGGAGAAATTACCCAATGCTACCAAGATAACGCTACCAAGGTAACGCCATTGTAGGGTGGTACCCTTGATACCAAACAAGTGCCAGAGAAGTATGTTACGGTCTAAAGTATCAAAGGTAGCTGTAAGATCTAGTAGCATCAACACAGTATTTTTTCTAGCATCCACTGTTAGTGAAATGTCATTGGACCCTTTTAACAAAGCAGACTCCATGCTATGAAAAGCAGTGAAACCTTATTAAAAAGGTTCAAATAACATAGCTGAATTTAAAAACAGGAGCAATTCTGACTGTACTACTTTGTCTAGCAGCTTTGACAGAAACAGTAGCTTAGTGACAAGCTGATAATTATTAAGGCAACCGTCATCCAAACCCTGTTTCTTAAGTAAAGGTTGAACAATAGCATGCTTAAAACAATTTGGGACCACCCCAGCATCCAAGAAAGAATTTATCAACACTTGGATACTGGGGCTGATTTCAGAAAAGTTCCTATCACAATCATAGCAGGAACAACATCAAGTGGCGTGGATGATATTTTCATCTGGTTAACCAGATCACACAGTTCCTTTAAGGGGAAACGTGTTGAAATTGATCAAAGGAAATCAAAGGAAACTGGTAAAGCCAGTGAATTCGGGGACAGGTCTGAACTGTGAAGTGAAGGAAGAACGAACGGTAATTACTTTATCAGCAAAAAAAACTTTAAGAACTTCTCACAAAGTTCAGCTGAGGGTTCCCCATGGAATTGGCAGCTCGGATTAATAATTGAATTTATCATGGTGAATAAGATCTTTGGTCTATGACAGTGTGTAGCAATTAAGTCAGAGAAATACCTAGACCTAGCTGACTTTGCTGCACTCTGAAACTTAAACCACCAATCTTTAAAAATATGGAAGGACACAGTTAAAAGATCATGCTTCGATCTCCGCTCAGCTTTACTACAAGCCTGTTTGAGAGAATGAGAATTATCGTCCAGCCAGTAATAAGATTTACGATTTTCAGGTTAGAAGGGGCAATGGAATCTAAAATATTGGAGCAAAATGTGTAAAATAAGGCAACCAAATCATCAGGGCCAGAAGAAGACTCTGCAGCACAAGATCGATGTTTCAACAGCATTAGCTAGAAAACATTCACTAAACTGAGAGGCAGTGAAAGAATGAATAAAACGGGAGAAATATCCTGAACGCCTAGTCACAACGGCAGAGCTGGCAGCAAGGACATTATAAACAATAGGCTTGTGATCAGAGATGGAAGCATCTTCAATATTAAGATCAACAGCAGTTCCATATGACAATATAAGGTCTAGAGTAGAACCAAGGATGTGTGTTGCCTGATGTATATGTTTATATGTTGACCAAAGAATCCAAGATATTACAAAATTCAGTAACCAAGGGTTGACCAGGGCAGCAGACATGCACATTAAAATCACCCAATAATAACATACGATCATACAACAGAACAATAGAAGTTAAAAAATCACAAAAATCACTTAAAAAGGCATTATCCAGGTTAGGTGGCCTATACAGTGAGGGAAAGAAGTATTTGATCCCCTGCTGATTTTGGACGTTTGCCCACTGACAAAGAAATTATCAGTCTATAATTTTAATGGTAGGTTTATTTGAACAGTGAGAGACAGAATAACAACAAGAAAATCCAGAAAAACGCATGTCAAAAATTTTATAAATTGATTTGCTTTTTAATGAGGGAAAAATATATTTGACGCCTCTGCAAAACATGACATAGTACTTGGTGGCAAAACCCTTGTGGGCAATCACAGAGGTCAGACGTTTCTTGTAGTTGGCCACCAGGTTTGCACACATCTCAGGAGGGATTTTGTCCCACTCCTTTTTGCAGATCTTCAGGCTTTAAGATTTTCAGGCTGACGTTTGGCAACTCGAACCTTCAGCTCCCTCCACAGATTTTCTATGGGATTAAGGTCTGGAGACTGGCTAGGCCACTCCAGGACCTTAATGTGCTTCTTCTTGAGCCACTCTTTTGTTGCCTTGGCTGTGTGTTTTAATAGACAGGAAATATATGAGAGATGGCAAGCTGACAGGTACACTGGCACCATCTTGGAACAGGAAATGTATTTTATTATTATTATTAGCAATAAATTTTTTTTTACAACGACCACAAAAACACAATCATCCATCCATCCATTTTATGTACAGTTAATCCTACAGAGGGTCGTGGGGAGCCTGGGGCCTATCCTAGGGGATATTGCATATTGTGCATATTTTCATTTATTATTAAAATGGCTCAGTGTTACTGTAATGTTATTTATTTTTTTTTATAACAGAGGCCACAGACAACACATCAAGAGCAGACTTTCTCATCAGGAACTGTCCATAAAACTTATAAGTAAGAAAGTGGATCTGCTCATTTCCTCTGCTGCAGATACAGCGTCTGCATTATACTACTGTGCTTTGAAGCCCATAGTGACAGGAAACAAAACTACACTGTACAAAAAGCACTACACATGATTGGAGCAGAGCCATGCTTTTCTCACATGATGGAGCTATTTACATGTTTACCATTAATTCTTCCATCTGCTGTCTATGATGTCTGTTTCACACTGTAAACCCGGATTATTTTTTATTAAACTTTTGAGTGGTCATTGGTTATTTTTTCATGTTTAGGAAAGAAAAACAAACAAACATTGTAATTAATAACTCAATTTATTTGTTTACAGTATTAAGCTGAAACATTCAGTGCAATGGTCATGTAAAGCAGAGTTAACATAGTATGTTACATTTCTGTAAGGGAGGGGAGGGGCCCATACGAACATGTCTGACCACTGTGAGTGCTGAGTCCTGTGTAAAGAGTCTAAAGCTGTGAGTTTTTTAAATCAACGTTACACAAAGTGGTATGGTGTATCACATTGATTTTTCCTGTCGGTTCACATTTCAGCTATAATGTTAGCATTCAAATTGGCATTTCTGTTGGGTCACATTTTATAATTTATGGTGTGCATGTGCTTCTGGCTAACATTATCTTGTGTCATGTCTCTTCAATATGATAACATACAGATTCAAAATGGTGTTTGGAAAAGTTACTAGTTACAGTGGGTGAAATAAGTACTGGACATTTTTTCCAGTAAATATATTTCCAATAAGGATATTCACATTATATTTTCACAAGACTTTGGTATTAACACAAGAAATACAGAAATATACAGAATTCACAACAATAAAGTCCATAAATAAAGTTATGTGTTATAAAGTGGAATGATACAGGAAAAAAGTATTGAACACGCTAAGAAAAATCAGTGCTCCAGGGCAAGGTAAGGGAAGGAACCAGCTGAAATCCATAAGTGATTATACCTCCTATCTGTGCAAATTAATATCAGCTGGGTTAGTAAATTGATGGTCTATAAAAAGGCTTTTTGCTACAAAGGTGTCATACAGAAATATCTTATGATGGGTAAAATCTTATTGTTGCAAAACATATTGATGGAATCAGATATCGATGTATATCAAAACTTCTACATCGTCCGGTAAGCACCATTGGGGCCATTAGCCACAATTCAATTCAATTCAATTTTATTTGTATAGCGCTTTTTACAATAGACATTGTCTCAAAGCAGCTTTACAGAAATAGAAACATGGTATACAGATAATGAAGGTGTGAATTTATCCCAACTGAGCAAGCCACTGAGTGGTGACAGAGGAAATGAAATACTCCCTAAGATGTTTTAAGAGGAAGAAACCTTGAGAGGAACCCGACTCAGAAGGGAACCCATCCTCATCTAGGTAACAACAGATAGTGTGAAAAAGTTCATTATGGATGTATAAGAAGTCTGTAAGGTCTTAGGAAAAGTGGAAAGTGGAAGCAACATCATGCCATCATCAAGCAGCAATGCACTGGAACTCCTTGCAAGATTTCTGACCACGGAGACAGAAGAATAGTCAGAAGAGAATCCGAAGAGCCAAGGACCACTTGGAAAGAGCTCCAGAGATAGGCAATGCTCACATTCACCCCGCAATAGGCAATGACAATAGGCAATGCTCACATTCACCCCGCAAGACTCCATTACTAAAGAAAAGGCATGTCTAAACTCTTTTAAAGTTTCCTACAACTCATTTGGACAAGCCTATGAAATATTGGGAGAGTGTAGTCTGGTTAGTAAAGTTGAGGATTGTGTAGTCTGGTTAGTAAAGTTGAGGATCGGGTAAAGGACATTAGACGTTGGATGTTAAATAACTTCCTTTTACTTAATTCTGATAAAACAGAAATACTTTTATTAGGCCCACGTGCAGGTAGAGTTAATCTTTCTGATCACATGATTACTCTGGATGGTCTTTCTGATTCATCATGTACAGCAGTTAAAGACCTTGGAGTGATTATTGACTAAAGTCTTTTGATGATCATGTAGATAATATTACTAGGATAGCTTTCTTTCATCTCAGACATGTTTCTGATAAAAAACATATTGTCACTACATGATGCGGAAATACTGGTTCATGCATTCATCACCTCTAGATTAGATTACTGTAATGCCTTACTGTCTGGATGTTCCAGTAGGAATATAAATAAGCTCCAGTTAGTCCAGAATGCTGCTGCTAGAGTCCTAACTAGCGCTAGAAGATACGACCATATCACACCAATATTATCCACACTGCATTGGCTCCCAGTAAAATCTCCCATTAACTATAAAATACTTTTATTAACCTATAAAGCAATAAACGGTCTCGCGCCACAATATCTAAACGACCTTCCGGTTTTATAGGATCCGCCACACCTACTTAGATCAAAAGATGCAGGCTATTTGACTGTACCTCGAATAGTGAAAGCTACAGTAGGGGGAAGAGCCTTCGCTTATTGAGCCCCACAGTTATGGAACAGTCTTCCTATTAGTGTTCAGGACTCAGACACAGTCTCAGTGTTTAAGCTTAAAACGTATTTGTTTACTCAAGCCTACCCTGACTAGATTCTATTTTACTACTTCGCAGTCATAATAATCTTTTTTCTCCCTCTCTCCTTTTGCTGAGCCCCGCACAAATTTATGGAGAAACTAGAGATCCTGATCCTTTCTGCCTCTGGATGGAGCTCAAATCTTCTCTAATTCCAGACTGCTGGTACTACGGCTGCTCCTAATACCATACAGACTTCATATACATTCATAATGAACTTTTTCACACTATCTGTTGTTACCCCGATGAGGATGAGTTCCCTTCTGAGTCGGGTTCCTCTCAAGGTTTCTTCCTCTTAAAACATCTTAGGGAGTTTTTTCTTGCCACCGTCGCCGCTCACTGGCTTGCTCAGTTTGGATAAATTCACACCTTTTATATCTGTATACCATATTGATATTTCTGTAAAGCTGCTTTGTGACAATGTCTATTGTAAATAGCGCTATACAAATTAAATTGAATTGAGTTGAAAAGTGGGACAAGAGCTAAATAGAACCTTTGGCTGTCATACTATACATCATGTTTGGAGAACAAATGGTGCTACACATCACCCTAAAAACACTATACCAACGGTGAAGTTTGGACGTGGAAGCATCATGGTGTGGGGCCTGTTTTTCATCACATGGTACTGGCAGACTTCATATAATTGAAGGAACCATGAATGGAGCCCTTTACCAGAAGATTTGTGAGAAGAATCTGCTGCCATCCACCAGGATGATGAAGATGAGACGTGGGTGGACCTTTTCAGCAGGATCCAAAGCATACAGCAAAGGAAACTCTAAATTGGTTTCAGAGAAAAAAAATCAAGGTGTTAGATTGGCCTGTGAATCACCTGACTCGAATCCAATTGAACATGATTTAAATACAATATGTTTAGAAGAATGGGTCAAAATCACACCTGAATACTGCGGCAAATTAATTTCCTCATACAGGAAGTGTCTTGAAGCTGTCATTACAAACAAAGGTTTCTCCACTAAGTATTAAATGAATTACAGTTAGCAAGTTCAATAATTTTTTGTCATTCTGCTTTATTACATGTAACTTCATTTATGGACTTTAATGTTTGTATGTCTTTATATGTGTGGATTTCTTGACTTAATACTATGAACCGAAGCAGTTTGTTTCACTCACCTGTGCAGTAAACATTTAAAAGGTAATTGTGTTGACATTTTACTCCCCAAAAGACTATTAATCCAACCCATATTCAGTCACTGGTGCTCAGAAGGTGCTGGTGGTATTGGTGGCTTTGTTCTTGGTTCTAGAAAGCATGCTTTGTAAATCACTGGTTCGATTCCCAGCTGGCTGGCCCATTTGCTGCATGTCATGTCCAATAAAATTATCTCCCAACACCCCAGTACAATGAGACTGGATAGGTGTCCTTTTGTGGAGCTTAAACTATTTAAAATTTACACAAGAAAACTTAATAGCAACAGCTATTTACATCCGATTTGAGTGATCCGTTTGTTTAATCTAGTCCAGCAGTCATAACCAATTCACACCTCATATGTCTGACTCTCCCATGACTAGCCTATATTGCTTAACATTATTGATGTCTATGTAATGAGAAATGCCATGAATGTGTTCTTATGTTGTTAGGACTCTGATAACGATGACTCATTCTGCCACCTTGACAGTGGGATCCTCCTCGTTGAACATGAAGGTGCTATGCTCTCCTCTTCCCTCCATCTCAATCCTCCTCACTGAAGATCATCATTGAGGGAGAAGTGATGGACAACATTCAAGACTTGCCAAAAGCAAATGTGCATTTTGTTTGGACTTGCATATGTGTACATCTCAACTACCCAAAGTCTATGAAGAACACATTCCAGTTCATCCAACAGGTTATTCTCATGTTGGGTCTCAGTGAGTTAAAACTGAGGTTACAGACATTGAAAAAAACAGTTTGCAATTTAAAGAAATGCTATGTTGAGGTATGACTAAGAGAAGCCATGGTTGCTTTTGTTTTTTCCACAGCATGCCACGCATCCATAGTCAGGGGATGAATATAGGTCAGACCAAACCTTTACAACACAAAAGCTGTTCCCTTTCTGCTTTCATGTGGTTTCATTCTCCTTTTCATTCACCAATGACACAAAGGTAAATTGAACAGGTGTTTGTTATTTTATATTATTTATGAACTGATTTAAGTTTAGTGAAGGACAGGAATGTCCAGCCACTTTCTTACACATTTAGAAGTGTATGCTTATAATCAACGGAGAACTGATATGCAGTCCTGAGCATACACTTCTACATCTTGTACTACATCTTTGTGGAGAGTGCGCAACTCATAAGGACTTGCGCAGGAAGATAGATGCTCCTGTCCTCCAACTGGACTTGGCAATCTGCGCGGAAGAACCACTTAACCGGCCAGTGGGTAGAAAGGTGATTCCCAGCAAAGCGCTTTAAGAGCATGGCGAGTCACAAAGGTCATCTGCTGCACTCAACTCCGTCTCCAGCCGTCTTGACCTTGTCTTGCTGTTGGACCCAGTTGGTTTTGGGCGAGAGAGTGAGGTCAATGAAATGCACAATTCTTCCTCAATTTAAACCAAGTCACCATGCAAATCATTTTGTCATCTTGCATCCATCCCAACCCCCAAGTCCTGTGATGACAGTCAAGCGACGAAGAGGCAGGTGAGGGTACACTGGGAGCCGTAGCCGAAACCCTGCACAAAGACGGCCCAGGCCATATGGTCGTTCTTCATGAAAGGAAGGAGCAGTGAAGTCCAGCAGCCCCCTGAGCGACTGAGCAGCCCAATTTAGGATTGCACTGCTCACCTCCAGGCATGAGAAAGGGGCTAGAAAAAGTGCCCTAAACATTGCCTGCTCCAAAACTTCCCTAACCAGCTTACCACGGCTGGTGGGGGCCCTAATCAAGCAGTCAAAACACAAAGAAGATACTAGGATTGTTCCTCTCACCTTTGGTGCATGGAATGTGCGTACACTCATGGACAGGCATGACATGGACAGACCCCAGAGGAGAACCACTCTGACAGCAAATGGACTATTGAGATACAACATCGACATTGTAGCCTTGAGCGAGACGCGACTCACAGGTGGATGTGAACTTTGTGAAAAAGGCTCTGGATACACCTTTTTCTGGAGTGGTCGAGGAAATGACGAGCACCTTGAAGCTGGTGTCGGTTTTGCAGTAAAATCAGCACTGATTGGCAAGTTGGAAGGCCTTCCAAAGGGAGTCAACGACAGGTTCATGACCATGAAACTCCCCCTCCTGTCTGGAAGAAAGCACCTTACAATCATCAGCTGCTATGCTCCAACCATGACCAGCCCAGATGAAGTGAAGGCCAATTTCTATGAGGACATCCACTCTGTCATCGCTGATGTTTCTAGCATAGACAAGCTCGCCATTCTAGGTGACTTTAAAGTGAGAGTCGGCAATGACAGCTCTGCCTGGGATGGAGTGCTAGGAAAGCATGGAGTGAGTCACTGCAATAGCAATGGTCTCCTTTTGCTTCAGACTTGTGCCGGATATGAACTGCTGATTACCAACACAGTATTCCGCCTTCCAACCTGTAATCAGATGTCATGGATGCACCCTTGCTCAAAGCATTGGCACTTCATTTACTTCGTCATCGTCAGGAAGAGGGACAGGCAGGATATACGGCAAGTCCAAGTGTGGAGCTGAATGCTGGACAGACCACCGTCTCATCATAACCAAGCTCAACATCTGCATCCAGCCAAAGAGACGCCTGCAGGGGAAAAAGTCCCCTAAACGTCTAAACATTACAAATCTGAAGTGCAGTAGAACCAAGCAGTCTTTTATGGATGCTCTGGACGATCTTCTGGAATCCACCTCTCTGGACAGACAGAATGTGGAAGCTAACTGTGCAGCTCTCAGAGAATTACGACACAGCTACTGAAATTCTGAGTCTTTCAACCAGAAAGCACAAAGATTTGTTTGATGAGAACAGCGAAGACATTACGCAGTTGCTGAACGAGAAACACCGTATCCATCAAACCTACCTCAACAACCCTATGTCCACGTCCAAGAAAGATGCGTGCAAAAACGTATGCAGATTGGTACAGCAGAGACTCTGCCAGATACAAGACACATGGCTGAGCAACAAGGCTGATGAGATCCAAGGCTATGCAG
Source organism: Ameiurus melas (assembly GCA_012411365.1). NCBI lineage: Eukaryota > Metazoa > Chordata > Actinopteri > Siluriformes > Ictaluridae > Ameiurus > Ameiurus melas. Next base: position 35,478,690 of record CM022756.1, on the reverse strand, counting down.
ACAGACATGACACAAAGAGATTCTTTGATGCTTTGAAAGAAGTGTACGGACCCATGTCATCAGGCTCATGTCTGCTCCTCAGTGCAGATGCGAATACATTGATCACTGACAAGAAGAAGTTTCTGGGCCGTTGGGCCGAACACTTTGACAACGTCCTGAACCAACCTTCAGCCATCAATGATGAAGCCATCAGATGTCTCCCGCAAATACCCGTCAATGAAGCACTGGATAATATTCCAACCTTGCTTGAGATCCAGAAAGCGATACGTCTGCTCTCCAGTGGCAAAGCTCCTGGCTCAGACTCCATCCCAGCAGAGGTCTACAAGGAAAGAGGCACAGCTTTAACACAGAGGCTGTAGGTCAAATTTTACCTACTATACAATTACAATTACAACAATTTAGGAAATATTGAATGTACTTACAATGACTTTCATCGGCTGAGATACTCAAAGTCTAAATCACCACACAGAACCAGTAAGTGAGAAAAGGTGAAGGTTCAGTTTATTAAATCCGTTTACCTGAGATCCAAACAGTTTGGGACGTCTCAAAAAGTGAATTGTTAAGCCTGGAGCAGGGCTCCCCTTTTATACAATTCTTCTATGAGCCTCCGCCCCATGATGTCATTTTGCAATACCATTATGTCAGATTTTTCCTCCCTTTCTATTCCCCTTATGTTTGTATTAGCATTCATCTTGGCACCCAATATGTTTATCAAATCGGTTTTACTCATTCTCCCACACCCTTAGGATTCCCCTGGCTTTGGGTGTTTTTTTTTTAAACAACGGTGCTTCCCTCTTATTCATCATTTGGCTCTCATTCTTTGGGCGAAGTGGAGTGTTCAGTTCTTTTTTTCCAGTTTTGCTATGGGTAAGTGTTTTCATTACTTTCTTCTCCTCATTATTTTTGGGCGGCTTGTCTTTTATGACTTTTTCTAAGTATTATATTTGTTCAATGAATTCCCCGTACTTTCCATATTTTTAATTGTGTCCAGATAGATGTGTCCAGACCTGGCCCTCTTAGTGGATGTCCTGCGTATACCTTCCTCAACATCTACCTTTCCTCCACCCTTTCGGTACCGTCTCAGTCCTGCTGTTCTTATACTCCCTCTACCCATTCTACTGATTGCTACCTGGCAGACGAGGACATGGACCCGTCTGATTTTGAATCTATCCCTGTCAACCCCACCAGCCCAGAATATTCTGATAATTCGTCCAGTCCTATTTCATCTCCGGGGCATACTCCGTATCGCCAATCTTTTTCTCCTCTCTACTCTGCTCCTTCTCCTTCCTATTCTCCTACTAGCCCCACTCTTTCCTAATAAATGCGTCATATCCAATTCAACTCTGTTGTGTATTATTTAATTACTGTTGTTATATATAGATTGCAGATTTCCAATACAAAAGGCTTCATTAGCTTTTCCTACTGATGTGGCAACAATAGACAATCCCCCAAGACTTCAAAGATGCATCCATCATTCATTTGTACAAGAGCAAAGGAAACCGCCAGTCCTGCGCCAACCAGCGTGGCCTATCTTTACTATCCATTGATTACCAAGATTCTTGCCCAGGTTCTGCTGAACCGCCTGAACGCTCAACTCGACCAAGGGCTTCTACCAGAGAGCTAGTGTGGATTCCGGAAAGAGTGTGGTACCATCGACATGGTGTTTACAGCACAGCAGCTACAAGAGAAATGTATGGAACAGAATGCCGAAATCTTCCCTACCTTTACCTGACCATGGCCTTTGGAAAATCTTGACCAAGTACAGAAGTTCATAGTCATGGTGCAGCAGTTCCATAATGGCATGCAGGCAAGAGTCCAAGTCAATGGAGAAGCATCTCAGCCATTCCCAGTTTCCAATGGCATCAAGCAGGGTTGTGTCCTGGCTCTGACCCTGTTCAGCCTCATGTTCTCTGCAATGCTGACTGATGCCTTTAGAGATGGTAATGTTGGGATAGGCATCAAGTACTGCACAGATGGAATTCTGGTCAACCTTAGGAGGCTCCAAGCGAAAACCAAGGTTTTGACAGACATCATCAGGGACTTCCTCTTTGCTGATGACCATACCCTTAATGCTAGCACAGAAACGGACATGCATTACCAATGCAGCATTAACAGGTTCTCCAGTGCCTGCACAAACTTCGGTCTCACCGTCAGCACCAAAAAGAGGTCATGCATCAGCCAGCCCCAGGGAAGCCCTATACAGAGCCCAACATCACTGTCAATATTCTGAGACTGAAAACAGTGACCAAGTTCACCTACCTCAACAGCACATTGTCACAAAATGTCAAAATAGATCACGAAGTTAACATTTGCATTGCAAGAGCCAACTCAGCTTTCTGGAGACTTGGTTTGGAACCGAAGAAGCATCACTATCCAGACCAAGCTGCAAGTATACAGGGCAGTTGTGCACCCCACACTGCTGTATGCATGCGAAACGTGGACAGTGTATCAATGTCATGCCAGGAAACTGAACCATTTTCACACCACCAGTCTCAGGAAAATCCCTGGCATCAAGTAGCAGAACAAAGTCCCAGACACTGTGGTTCTCAATTAAGCAGGCTTCCCTAGCATCTTCACCATATTTATGATGACCCAGCTACCCTGAGCAGGACATGTGGTACACATGACCGACCAGCGTCTACCACAGAGACTCTTCTATGGCGAGCTCCAGAAAGGTCAGCGCTGCCAAGGAGGCCAAAAGAAATGCGTCAAAGAAACCCTAAAAGCGTTTAACATCAACCGTCCCTCCTGGGAATAGACTGCATTGGATCGTGATGCCTGGCGCTCCTCCATCCACGAGGGCTCTTTGCTGTGTGAGACAAATCAGACAGCTGCAGCCGAACGAAAGATGCAGGCCAGAAAAACCAGTGTCAGCAACCCTTCCGGAGACGTCCACCCTATCCCCTGTCCCACCTGCCATAGGACTTCATGTGCAAAGATTGGCCTGACCAGCCATCTACGCACGCATCATCTCTAATGACAAAATGGTCTTTGTTGCTACGATGGACAACCAAGAAAAGAGACATTATGTACTGTAGAACACAAGTGGCTGAACACTCAGCTGGGCTGGACAGCTTCCTCTGCTTTGCAGGGCAGCAGAACGGATTCCTCAGTCGGGCATGGCACCGGGACGGCCTCCTCAAGCTGTAGCTCTGAGGTCGCCATGTTGACCTCAGGCAGGAGCTCCACAGCTGAGACCTCCCCTTAGGCCTCAGGCTGGAGCTCTGCTGTCCTCATTGCCCCCCCAAAAAACTTTCTGGGCCAGCCTTCACCTGTAAAGTTGGTTTTTATTACAGGAGCAAAGATATAGGTAGGAGAATGAGAGCGCTCGGAAGCACTTGTGCAGTATATAACGTGCAGTATATAAGGTTAAGCTAAAAAGTGCTGGACATCGGCGCCTATCTATAAGGGAGTCCTAGGCAGTTTGAGACAGTTAGATGGTTTCAAAGTCCTAGCAGATGTGCAGACACTACTGAAGACAATAACATGTTTGTGTCGATGTAAGAGGAAAGAACATTCGATAACACTTTACAATAAGGGTTTACAAATAAGCATATATTAATGAGTGAACTAATGCTTACATGATAATCAATTAATACATGAGCTAATACTTAATGCATCATGAAATAATTAAGTGTCTACCTTAACACACAACTGAGTCATGTGTACACAGCCATTATTAATTGTACTTGTTAAGTATTAATTATCTGTTATTTGTTCTGTTAGTTAATATCATTATTAATGATAATATCAGTATGATTTATAATTACAATAGTTTGCATTATGAAGGTACTACATGGTAACATTATAGGTTAGCCCAAATTATAGGCTGTCAGGTAAATTCATGGTTATTTTTCAACATTTACATAGTGTTTGATTACCATCTGTTTTTCTTAATGATTATCCTGTACTCTTTTTTCAGATGAAAGTGTTATTACTTAAGGTTTACATAAGTTTTAGGTAAGGTTTATGTATGGTTATGTAAGGTTTACCTAAGATGTACGTACTGGTTGACGTAAAGTTTACATAAAGTTTACCTAAGGCTTAATGTATGACTTGCATAAGTTTTACCTGAGGTGAAAGTGTTATTATTATACCGTAAGTGTAATATATAAATAAAACTCAATTATTATAATTCTTATTTTTTTCTTCTTCTTCTTCTTCTCCTCCTCCTCCTCCTCATTATTATTATTATTATTATTATTATTATTATTATTATTATTATTATTATTATTATTCAGTATGCCCAATGAAGTAAAGTCAGGATGCATGATACCTTTGTTAGTTAGTCTTATGATAATGAATTATTAGCTAATACATCTATGTTGTGTAACTTGTCTATAGTCAGCATGAATTGATGCCCCCAAGTAAAGTCATGATGTAAGTATATGTATACAAATTATTAGTTAACTTATTTACATATCATTAATTTTTCTTTAATTTATGTCTATACAAGTTGTCTAATTTATAAATCAATTAATTCAATGACAAACAATATTATTAGATCAGTGTGTTTTATTGAAACACACACAGGACAGAAAAGCATTGAATTTGTATTATATAGTTATATATTTTAAGGACTTAATAGAATTCTACAACAATCATTAGACATCAACTATAAGTATGTAACAGGATTTCTGGAGCTTTTTTATGCACCAACCAATTTCTTTTTAAACGTACATGGAGTACATTTAAAAAACAAAAAACAAAACTGCATTACAATCAATTTGTACATTCTTCTTTAACTTTTTAGAATTACCTGTGGATATCCACGACAAAAAGCTGACCTTTATTTCTCAAAAAGGGATCCGACTCTTACGGTCTTGCTGCATTTTTTTTTTGCCTCTGTGACTTTTATGTCAGCATACCCTATAAAGAATTGAATTTAAAAACATAATTGAGGATCAAAATTCAGAGAATGTTATGCCTGGAATTGTAATTCTTTGTAGTGATTCATGGATTGTGATGATGATGATGATTAGTGGGTGGCAAAATGTGAAGTGGATACACTTGTCAGTAAACTACCATCAGTAGTATGAACCAATATAATTAGTGTTTTAGCACAGTCTTGGATTCATGTTGTAGCTATTTATCATGTTTATGCCTATAATGCCAATAAGGAAATAAATAAGGAACCAATAAGGAAATAAATCAATAAAACATCCAAAGGTAATGAGTCTGTAGTGGGTTTGAGTGGGCCTAAACTCCATGACAAGACATTTTATTTATATTCCAATAATTGCACCAATGGGTTTCAAGAATAACCAACAAGAAACAGAAATACAGTTTCTTACTCACCACACAAGGCCATCTGAAGTATCATTTCATTTTTTAATCTTCATGCCAAGGCTGCACCTTCAGCACTTGACTGCACTGGTGAGCTTTCTGTTTTGAAGCCATTTAAAGAGCTTGGAATTACCTTCTCCCTGGTTCCGAAATTAGAATGAGCAACAAGATGCTGGCTAAAGTCATTGTTTTTGCTCATAGACTGCATTAACCAACAAAAAGGACAAGACGTGCCGAGGGCGGAGGGGGAACGAGGAATGTAAATATTATAAATATTTTAAGGAAGGTACAGATTTATGGAATTGTGCCTTCTCTTCACATTTTAGCTGGGATAACACTAAAGATATCCAGGACTTGCCAGAGCTTCATATTCGGTTTGTGACGCAGACTCTCACCATGTTAAATTATTTCAATTAAATTTTTCCTACCTCTTCCAAACCATAACCATAGAGGTACCTGCCACCAAATGTGTTCGGAAACGAGATGCAAAACCTGGTAGGATAATTGAATTACTTACACATTTATAGTTTAATGAATCATTTGCACATTTACCAAACTATATTTCAAATTTGGCCATGAGTCATGACTCAGGTGAACCAACTGCAAAACCAAATGCATATATTCCACACACAAGGATTAATTTAAATAATTATTAATATATCCAACATAAATTACTAATAAATAAATAAAATTGCAGTACTGTTGTATAGTGTTATATTGTTTCTGTATTATTTATTAAATATTAGGTGCATCCACAGCCCCAGGTAAAACTGAGAAGAAAGCAATGGCACAGACTCTGAAGAAACCTGATAAAGGTACCTTTTTAGAGCTGTGTGATTACAGTGCCTTGCGAAAGTATTCGGCCCCCTTGAACTTTTCAACCTTTTGCCACATTTCAGGCTTCAAACATAAAGATATAAAATTTTTATTTTTTGTGAAGAAACACCAACAAGTCGGACACAATTGTGAAGTGGAACGAAATCTATTGGATATTTTAAACTCTTTTAGCAAATAAAAAACTGAAAAGTGGTGCGTGCAAAATTATTCGGCCCCTTTACTTTCAGTGCAGCAAACTCACTCCAGAAGTTCAGCGAGGATCTCTGAATGATCCAATGTTGTCCTAAATGACTGATGGTGATAAATAGAATCCACCTGTGTGTAATCAAGTCTCTGTATAAATGCACCTGCTTTGTGATAGTCTCAGGGTTCTGTTGAAAGCGCAGAGAGCATCATGAAGACCAAGGAACACACATTTCGTTCCACTTCACAATTGTGTAATTCAAGGGAAAAGTACTGACTTTGAAAAACACCAGAAGAAAGATATCTATGGTTCCTGCTCACCTGTGTGAACATCCCTGCTGCAGTGAGGCATGAGGGCTGCAGATGTGGCCAGATCAATAAACTGTAATGTCTGCAATGTAAGACACCTAAGAAAGTGCTACAATGAGACAGGAAGGACAGCTGGTCACCCTTGCAGTGGCAAACCACGTTATTATATATCCTTCCGGACGTGATTGAGAACTTGCAAATGCCTTGGCGGAAGAGTGGGGTAACATCTCACAGCAAGAACTGACAAATCTGGTGTAGTCCATGAGAATGAGATGCAGTGTAGAAAGACCTTTATTGCCCTCACCTACTAATATACGTTGTTAGAAACACATGAAACAAGGTCACTACTTTAAAAATCCTTAATATTCCATACATATTTTAACATACGGAAACTGCCATTATGTGACACATTCTGAGTCGATGGCATAAAATGTTTGCACTTGAGCACTAGGACGAATTAGCTACTAGCCCCCTCAGCAAGAAGGGGGCTAGTACTGCTTTTGGCTGTAATTTTCTACTTCTTGTGTGCTATGCTACTGGGGATATCTGTAAATAGAATCAGACCTGAAAGCAAAATTTGCCTAAAACGCCTAGCCAAAGCATACCCAAAGTAAAATGAAAGCTGTTCTTGAACAATTTGGAGTACATGCATGGTTTTGGTCTCTTTTGAATGCTAGACTAAATATTTTTACATAATTGGATTGTTGATTAAAAAATCAAACAGACAACATCCTGAGAGCACCTGAAGAGTCAATAAAGAAGTACAAGAAGGTCTTGGAACTGGTGAACAAGGGATCTTCAAAGGCGTACGTCTACTACAGGACAAATGTAGCTAGGAACACAATTGTTAACCAAGCTCCTATAGCAGAGTTGGCAGCAGTTAATCCTGAATTGTTCCAAGCCCTAAGGAATAAATTCAAACAAAGGCAGCCACTTGCAAAAGTTTGCCAAGCTGTGTGAAGATCAGTGTTTAAACAAGCCAAACCAAGCAGTGATATGCACAATGAAAGTAAAAGGTGATCTCCTTGACATTAACAAAAAATGAAGCTGGAGAGTTGCATTCTATTGGTTTGTAGTTAACAATTTACAATTTGTTTGAAACTATAGGGGGAAAAGGCACATTTCCTCCACAAAGCTTTAGTTGTGAAAGACCTGATGTTTTTTATTATATTTTATTTTATTTTTATTTTATTAATTAATTAATTGATTAATTTTAAAATATAAATACCACTTAAAAATATATGATTTTCAGACGTTCAGTTTGAGAGGTTGCCTTTAGCATTATTATGCTGAAAGACATATCTGAAAATGATTTCAATAAAAACTCTTTGTTGATAACCATGATGTTATTATTGACATTGATTTGTATCCTATAAATTAATGGTATGTAAATAAGTTAACTGATCATTTGTATTCATATACTTACATCATCACTTTACAACATGACTTTACAGATCAGCATCAATTCATGCTGAATATAGAGAAGTTAAAAAAATGTCACACCACGGCGAACTCGCAGTCACCGAGCCAGCGTGGATTACATATCCCAGCCACACCCGCGCTCAAGTTCTCCAGAGTACTGAGTGCCAACACCTGTGCGCAACCCAAGGTTATTTAAGACCTTTTTAACGGCAGCTCGGCGCGAAGTAACGCTCAGTTTTCCACAAACATAAGTAAGTTACCAAGCTTCCTACTACACTTCTGACTGACTTTTTTGGTTTAAGGATTCTAGCCTCGTTTATGACTTACAATTCCCGGATTTTGTCTTGGATTCTTTTGATTGTTTCGGACTGTGTGCTTTGTGCTTTGTGCTTGTCTCTGCTCACCCCGCGCGTGCCTCCCACCTGGTAATGTAACAATATAGATGTCTTGGCTAAGGATTCATTATGATAAGTACTAACTAACAAATGTATCATGCATCCTGACTTTACTTCACTTTGCATACTGATAACAATAATACTTTAAAAAATAAATAAATAATAATAATAATAATAATAATAATAATAATAATAATAATCATAATGATAATAATCATCATCATCATAAAAATTATAATAATAATAGAGTTTAATTAACAGCCTTTATAATAACACTTTCATCTGAAAAGAGAGTACAGGATCATCATTAAGAAAAAAACAGGTGACAATCAAACACTATGTAAATCTGTTGAAATATTACCATGAATTTACCTGACAGCCTATAATTTGGGCTAACCTACAATGTCACCAAATTGTACCTTCCATCCATCCATCCATCTTCTATCGCTTATTCCTTCTTCAGGGTCGTGGGGAGCCTGGAGCCTATCCCAGGAGGCATCGGGCACAAGGCGGGGTACACCCTGGACAGGGTGCCAGTCCATCGCAGGGCCCAAATTGTACCTTCATAGTGCAAACTATTGTAATTATAAATAATACTGCAGTTAATGAACAGAAAAAGTAACAGATTATTAATACTTAACAAGTACTATTATGAGTGGATGTGTACACCGTTGTCTTAATGTATACACTTCATTATTTCATGATGCATTAAGTATTAGCTCAAGTATTAATTGCTCATCATGTAAGCATTAGTTCAGTTGTTAATATATGCTTATTTTTGTACCCTTAGTGTAAAGTGTTACCAAAGTATGTTTGTTTAAAATATTATGTTGTGATTAATGATCAAGCATCTAATTAAATTTATCTAATAGGACAGTACGTTTGTCATGTGAATTTACCAGCTTTCCAAACACTCATTTAGATTAGCTGTTGAGGTTTACTGTTTTCAACAACTGTTAGCTTTTATTTGTTCCGTCTTATTTGGTTATTGCTTTACGTTTAGTAATGTTACTGCTTTTGTAAATTAAAAAAATACACATACACAGTGATAAACTCAGCAACACTGATATTTATCTGTTTGCACACATTTAAATGACAACCAGCAGTCATAAGATCAGGTAAATTATGTTTTGATCAGTTCTATTAAGCAGAATAATGTTTAAAAACAGACTTTGAGTAAAAATTAAAAGAAAGGACAGGGGCAGTCCAGGCAGCACAGTAGACAGTGGTGACCTGAAAGTGAAGAGTATGTGACATGAGATTGGGAGTTTAAATCCCTGCACTGCCAAGCTGCTACTGTTAGGCGTTTAACCTTCATCTGCTCAGTTTAACTGCATTACTTTGTATTAAATGTATTTTTAACGTAAATATAAAACACATACACTTCAAGTGAATACCACTGCAAACTCCTTTCAATCCAGCACATATGACATACTGTACATGCACCACTTCCATTTAAAGCCAAATGGCATGGTACTCTTGATATTGTCATGACCAGCAGTTATTTTTCCCTCACTACATACCTCAGGAAATGCACATAATTATTCATCAGGCTTTACACTTCTACACGCTATCTGTTGGGGCCAAGCCGATAATGCTTCAGTAAGAGTCATCAATCTGCCTGCAACAGTGGTGACACTGTCATGTGATGTTGTGAGGTGGAGCTTCATGAAACTTTATGATGATAGCATATTAGAGTACAGAAAGACCTCAGAATATTTTCATTCAGCTAAGAATAGGCATCATGTTCACTGTTATATTCATGTGCCTGTGGCTTTCACTGGGTGAGTTAACATGATTTTTTCAGAAATGCAGTAATTAGTTGAATTAGTGATTAATTAGGCTGTGTAGTGTTAATAAACAGCAGACTGTGGGTCTGACTCATATTATTCTGCTTTGATTGTGTAAAATTGATTGAAGGTAAACATTATGTTCTCTCCTCTATGACAGGTGACTCTATGGCAGATTCAATAGAGACGCTTTCCACTTATAAAGTTGTAGATGAAGATGATAATGTTACTCTTTCCTGCAGATACCAAACAAGTGCTACATCAAAGTACTTGCACTGGTACAGACAATATCCAAAATCTAAACCTGAGTTCCTTCTTCATATTTTTCAAACTGGAGATCTAAGTCCCAATATCCCCACAAGAATGTCTGCTAAAGTTAATGAAAGTAATAAACAAGTGGATCTGCTCATCTCCTCTGCTGCTGTATCAGACTCTGCACTATACTACTGTGCGCTGGCCCCCACAGTGGCAGGAAATCCATCTGCACTGTACAAAAACGTTGACACAGTTTTGTTATATTTAAAAAAAGTTCTGCCAGTGATTTTGAGAAATTTACATACACATTTTAGGGAATTCTATTTCCTTTACATGATGTATTAGTACTATCTGCTGCCTCCATCTCCTAGCTCAGTCTTCCTTGATAAGTGGAAATTAGACAACACTTTAGCTTTGGTTATTGGTAGATATTAGTTTTTACACAGAAACTAATACTAAATGATTACTTTAAAGAGTTACTTTACTGTGTTTTGGTGTCCACTGTTTTCGGCAAGATATGTAAATTACAAATCTGCCTGAACACTACATTTCATTAAGTGCTGAGGTCAGGATCATTCTGTTGACTCACAACACTGCTGCAAAGCACAGCTTCAAGTTTGCTGACGACACTACAGTGTTGTGCCTCCTCAGAAAAATAATGTGTCTACCCACAGAGAGAACAGGGATCAATTTGAGGACTAATTTAGAAGCAACAATTCATACTTTATAATGTTATATGTATAGAAATGTACAACAGATTAACAACCAACATTGTCAATGTCAGTTACTATTTAATAACAATAACAGTATACAGTATCTCACAAAAGTGAGTACACCCCTCAGATTTTTGTAAATATTTGATTATAGCTTTTCATGTGACAACACTGAAGAAATGACACTTTGCTACAATGTAAAGTACTGAGTGTACAGCTGGTATAACAGTGTAAATTTTCTGTCCCCTCAAAAAAAACTCAACACACAGCCATTAATGTCTAAACCGCTGGCAACAAAAGTGAGTTCACCCCTAAGTGAAAATGTCCAAATTGGGTCAATATTTTGTGTGGCACCATAATTTTCCAGCACTGCCTTAACCCTCTTGGGCCTGGCGTTCACCAGACCTTCACAGGTTGCCACTGGAGTCCTCTTCCGCTCCTCCATGATGACATTATGGAGCTGGTGGAAGTTAGAGACCTTGTGCTCCTCCACCTTCCATTTGAGATGCCCCACAGATGCTCAATAGGGTTTAGGTCTGGAGACATGCTTGGCCAATCCATCACCTTCACCCTCAGCTTCTTTAGCAAGACAGTGGTCGTCTTGGAGGTGTGTTTGTGGTCAATATCATGCTGGAACACTGCATACTGATCATTCTCTGCTTCAGTATGTCACTGTACATATTGGCACTCATGGTTCCCTCAATAAACTGTAGCTCTCCAGTGCTGGCAGCACTCATGCAGCAACAGACAATGACACTCCACCATCATGCTTGACTGTAGGCAAGACACACTTGTCTTTGTACTCCTCTCCTGGTTGCTGCCACACAAGCTTGACACTATCTGAACCAAATAAGTTTATCTTGGTCTCATCAGACCACAGGACATGGTTCCAGTAATCCATGTCCTTAGAATGCTTGTATTCAGCAAACTGTTTGCAGGCTTTCTTGTGCATCATCTTTAGAAGAGGCTTCCTTCTGAGATGACAGCCATGCAGACCAATTTGATGTAGTGTGCGGCGTATGGTCTGAGCACTGACAGGCTGAGCCCCCATCCCTTCAACCTCTGCAGCAATGCTAGGACAGAACTTAACACTGAACTGGCTCATGGCCCACTTCTATTGGTTGGGCATTAGGGGTGATGTTTACAGGTGGTGCGCATCATGTCTCGAATGTTAGCTGGTGAATCTGCCGGCCACCCCAAAGGTGCTATTGTACCCTGTTCCATTCATCAAAGTTTCCATTGAAATAATTGATATGGACCTCATCGGGCCATTAAATCGGACTGTTTTAGTGGACTACACAACAAAATACTTGAAAGGAGTTCCCCTCTGTAACACCTTAGCACGTAGCATGGTGGAGGCACTCTACCATATCATCTCCTTAGGTGGGATCTCAAAAGAGATCCTAACTAATCAGAGCACATCTTTCATGTCATGAACTGTATGACTTGTTGGGAATTAAATCGATTAGCACCAGCATTTACCATCCACAGATGGATGGACTGGTTGAACAGTTTAATCAAATGCAAATTCATTCATGACAATGCGCATTGTTATTTATAGTATTAGATGTCCCAAATGCCTCCACGGGTTCAAATTATTGTAGAGGAGAAGCCTCATGACGTCCTCAATGTCATTCAGTGATATTGGGAGGAGGGGCCTTTTAACAGTATAAAAGATATTCATTACATTCTTGACCTGAGAGCAAAACTCACACATAAGCCACATAACACAGGAGAATTTGTGTCAGGACCATGCCCCGCTCCAGTGGCTTTGCTGCATGAAAGATGCCAACATGCGAATCATCCATTGGTATCTGGAAATTCAACCATTTCAATTCAAGGTGGTCCACAGGCTGGGGGTACATATGGATGTGGCGGATTTCCTCTCTCAGCAGGGGAGGATGGAGTCTACAAGATTACATTTTTTTTTTTTTTGCAAAAACAGCACCAAAGCATTAAATTCAACAAACATTGACATAAGTGTGTGGTGTAGATAATTTCCTTTGTCCAACTGTTACTTAAGCCTCATGCTTTGGGAAGCGCCCTTGACCGTGACTGTTGTATATGTCACGTCTCAGTGAACCAGTGACTACAACTCCAAGAATGCAATGCAAACTACAACCATGGCCAACAAGGACTACACTTCCCATACACGCACACGGTCGCATTCTCCCTAATTCTGATCACAGACACCTGCACCCAATCACACACACGTGTTAGGTAACGATTAGAGCAGTATTAGCTTGCAAAGTAAACGCTCAAAAGCCTCTTCTCTGTCGTTGACCAAGCCTTTGTTTTCATGTTCGTTAGCCTCATTTTGGATTTTGTTCTTTGTTTACTGACTACAATTCTCTGCCCAAGTCTAGCATTGCCATTTCGTCTGATCGTCCGACCATAGCCTGTCTTGTGACTACGCTTCCTGCCTGATCCTCACAATTCTGAAGCATTCTTACCTGCGCTTGCTTCCGTTTCAGGTACAGTAGCCTTCTCTGATCAGGTGACATGGCAAATAAGCGTGTCGAGCGATATAAAAATGGCACCTGTGAACCGCACTTTATTATCTTCAGCGAGACTGCATATTGGTCATTTGTGTAATGTCATAAAAAGACTAATTTCTTCTCTATCTTTTAAAAAATAGAAAAGTCTCTTCACTTTTCAGTCCCTTTAAAAAAAGAGAGAGAAATGTATGAGTGAGAGATGCTGACTCACAAACTTATTGTTCCACAGATTCACTTCAAGGATTGGTTTGTGAGAATAGATATAAAAGAAGCATATCCATATAGAAATATTGCCCTGTCACAAGAAGATCCTGAGGCCAAGCCAAAGCTTGGCTAGAACATTCAAGTTTGCAGGCAAAGTTCTTATCAGGTTCTTCCCTTCAGGCTAGCTTTATTCCCTTGCACCTTCACAAAGTGGTAAATGGCGCACTTATATAGCACTTTTATCCAAAGCGCTTTACACTATGTCTCATTCACCCACTCACACACACTCACGCACCAATGGTAGCAGAGCCCCCAACCCTATGATTAGTGGAGAAGCAAACAAACAAACAAATAAATAATGAAATAACATTTAGAAGTGAGAATGTATTTATTATATTTTGCAACAGAAAAAACAATGAAGATTAGAGTCTTTTGTAAAAAAAAAAAGTGTCACGTAAATGAAGGTTTAGGACTGATCAAAGTGCAAATAAGAGCTTTATTTAAGACATGCAGACAAATTCAAAACATGAATAAATATCGTGGACAAAACTGGCAAAAGATCAGGCGATCACCAACCATGCAGTAATGTGGCTAGACTAGAATCAAAGAATGCTATGCAATAAACAAGATCAAAACCATTAAAGAAAACATGTGAACAAAGGCTTGGCACGTTGATAACACTCAATACTTCACACCACATAGACACATTAGGGGTTTAAATAAACAACATAATCAATGGCGAACACAAAACAGCAGAGACTAATGATGACACAAAAGGGAACAACCAATGACAATACAGGGGCAGAGACAAGACAGAAACCATAACAAAACACACGTCAGAAGAAAACAAACTCCGTGTCACTGACAAACCAGGAAGCGCACGCTCACGCTTTGAGCTTTTCGGTTTTCAGTGCATGCCGTGTGCTCCAGTACTTTGTGTGGGGGGAAACGGTGACAGAACACACCCCCCCCTCCAAAAAAAAAGGCGCTACTCCCTGAGAGCTAGAAAACACTCCCTCCCCCGGCAGTCTTTCCCTGTGTTCACAGCCCCTCAGGTCCCAATACAGGCTCTGTCCAACAGATAGCAGGCTTCTCAAGGCGCATACGCTTTGAGTTTGCACTTCAGGTTTCAGTTTCATGCAGTAATAACAATAACATACAGTGGTGTGAAAAAGTGTTTGCCCCCTTCCTCATTTCCTGTTCCTTTGCATGTTTGTCACACTTAAGTGTTTCGGAACATCAAACCAATTTAAACAATAGTCAAGGACAAAACAAGTAAACACAAAATGCAATTTGTAAATGAAGGTGTTTATTATTAAAGGTGAAAAAAAATCCAAACCATCATGGCCCTGTGTGAAAAAGTGATTGCCCCCCTTGTTAAAACATACTATAACTGTGGTTGTCCACACCTGAGTTCAATTTCTCTAGCCACACCCAGGCCTGATTATTGCCACACCTGTTCACAATCAAGGCATCACTTAAATAGGAGCTGCTTGACACAGCAAGGTCCACCAGAAGATCCTTAAAGGCTACACATCATGCCGAGACCCATAGAAATTCAGGAACAATTGAGAAAGAAAGTAATTGAGATCTATCAGTCTGGAAAGGGTTATAAAGCCATTTCCAAAGCTTGGGGAATCCAGCGAACCACAGTGAGAGCCATTATCCACAAATGGCGAAGACATGGAACAGTGGTGAACCTTCCCAGGAGTGGCCGGCCGCCCAAAATTACCCCAAGAGCGCAGCGACGACTCATCCAAGAGGTCACAAAAGACCCCACAACAACGTCCAAAGAACTGCAGGCCTCACTTGCCTCAGTTAAGGTCAGCGTTCATGCCTCCACCATCAGGAAAAGACTGGGCAAAAATGGCCTGCATGGCAGAGTTCCAAGGAGAAAACCACTGCTGAGCAAAAAGAACATCAAAGCTCGTCTCAATTTCTCCACAACACATCTTGATGATCCCCAAGACTTTTGGGACAACATTCTGTGGACCGATGAGACAAAAGTGGAACTCTTTGGAAGGTGTGTGTCCAAGTATATCTGCCATAGAAGGACCACTGCATTTCATAAAAAGAACATTATACCAACAGTAAAATATGGTGGTGGTAGTGTGATGGTCTGGGGCTGTTTTGCTGCTTCGGGACCTGGAAGACTTGCCGTGATAAAAGGAACTATGAATTCTGCTGTCTACCAAGAGATCCTGAAGGAGAATGTCCGACCATCTGTTCGTGTACTCAAGCTGAAACGAACTTGGGTTCTGCAGCAGGACAATGATCCTAAACACACCAGCAAGTCCACCACCGAATGGCTGAAGAAAAACAAAATGAAGACTTTGGAGTGGCCTAGCCAAAGTCCTGACCTGAATCCTATTGAGATGTTGTGGTATGACCTTAAAAAGGCAGTTCATGCTCGAAAACCCTCTAATGTAACTGAATTAGGACAATTCTGCAAAGATGAGTGGGCCAAAATTCCTCCAGGACGCTGTAAAAGCCTCATTGCATGTTATCGCAAACGCTTGGTTGCAGTTGTTGCTGCTAAGGGTGGCCCAACCAGTTATTAGGTTTAGGGGGCAATCACTTTTTCACACAGGGCCATGATGGTTTGGATTTTTTTTCACCTTTAATAATAAACACCTTCATTTACATATTGCATTTTGTGTTTACTTGTGTTGTCCTTGACTATTGTTTAAATTGGTTTGATGTTCTGAAACACTTAAGTGTGACAAACATGCAAAGGAACAGGAAATGAGGAAGGGGCAAACACTTTTTCACACCACTGTATTAGCTTCAATAAATCTAAGAAAAAATATTCTAAGCTAAGAGGGCAGGGGTGACACAGGGTTGTTACAAATGAATAAATGGCACTGTGTTTCATGCCATCTGATGAGCTTGTTTACCTACAAGGGGATTGGTTAAAAATTTGTTCTTCCTTTTCTCCAGTTATATATAAAATGGTAAGCGGTGCACTTATATAGCGCTTTTATCCAAAGCACTTTACACTGTGTCTCAGTCACCCATTCACACACACACACACACACACTCCAATGGTAGCAGAGCTGCCATGCAAGGCGCTAACTTGCCATCGGGAGCAACTTTGGGTTCAGTACCTTGCCCAAGGACACTTCGGCATATGGAGTCACCTAGGCCGGGAATCGAACCACCAACCCTACGATTAGTGGACAACCCACTCTACCACCTGCGCCACAGCCGCCCACATATATCTTCCAAAACTTGGCTTGAGAACATCAGCCTTCAACCCCAATAATTGGCGTTTCATTTGTATGAGGAGTTGTTAGCTCCTCTACAAGCTAGTTGGTTGGTTAACTGGTCATTATCGCCTTCTTGCACCAATCACTAGCTTCTGCAGACCATGCTGTCAGATTGACCAGGACCGAAACATGGACCAAATGGACACTGTCGATCACTCTGTTCTAAACCTTCTTAAAGCATTACAGCTACAGCATTAATGCTGCACTTTATTTATTTGGTCTATTCTAGTTCGATGGAATCTGAAATAAAAAATTCAGTTACTTTAGAAAGTATTTTAAATTTAAATGTAGCATTGGTTCCCCTAGATTCAGAGACACCACTGAAAATGTGTAATTAAATTACTGATTGTCTTAGTTGTGTAGTAATTGATGATTTTTTTAGATTGTTTAGTAATGTTTAATTAAATTGTTAATTGTTTTAGTTGGTAAATTGTGATTTAATCATTGTATAATAATTATTTAAATGATTACATGATTGAAACTATATTATTTTGACTATTAGCTTTTAATAGCAGGTCCTACTTCTAGTGTGTGTGTACTTAAAATATACAGTATTTAGGCCAATTTCCCTAACTGAGGCTGAATGTTAAGCCAGGATGCTGAAGTAAGAATCAAGAATCTTTCTGCAACATTGGTGACACTGTGATGTGATGCTATGGGGTGGAGCTTCATGAATCTTTATGATGTTAACATACCAGAGTACAGAAATAATATTTTCATTTGCTGAGACCATTCATCATGTTTACTGTTATATTCACGTGCCTGTGGCTTTCACTGGGTGAGTTTACATTTTTGCTATTGCAAAAATACTAAATTCTGAATTAGGGATGAGTTAGTCTGTGTTTATGATTGTATGAGTATGATTTATTCAACACTTTATTATTCTTTATTATTTAAAAAACTATATGCTCTCTTTTCTTTGACAGGTGACTCCATGGCAGATCCTATACAGCCACTTGTTAGTCACAAGGCTGTAGATGAAGGTGATAATGTTACTCTGTCCTGCAGCTACAAAAACTTCAGTGCACGCATATATATAATGTGCAATGGTACCGGCAATATCCAAACTCTAAACCCAACTTCCTTCTTTATATTACTCCAAGTGGAGATCTAAGTCTCAACATCCCACCACGAATGTCTGCTAATGATAATGGAAAAAAACAAGTGGATTTGCTCATTTTCTTCACTGCTGTATCAGACTCTGCACTATACTACTGTGCTCTGGTGCCCACAGTGACAGGAAATTCAACTGCACTGTACAAAAACATTGACACAGTTTTGTTATATTGAAACACTTTTGCCAATAATTTTGAGAAATGTACATGATATTTTGGGGGACATCTCTGTCTTTCTCTCTCATGATGTATAAAGAATGTATATTACTGACACTTGATATTGACAGTATTGAGTTACAGTTATGTGAAAAAATAAGTACACCCCATGGAAACTGTTGGTGGTTTTTTTGGACATATTTGGACAAGCAAACATTTAATCCTCTTTGAAACTGTGCCTATTAATAAATTTGATGCACTCCATCAAATGACACTTAAAATTGACATTTTGTTGTAATTTCAACAATTTAATATAAAAAGAAAAAAAACAGATCAGTCACATGGACGAACTAACTACACCCGTACATTTATCACCTTCAAATCCATAAAATTAGAATCATGTGTTCAAGATTGGGTGCCAGTGATTAGAACCTGCTTAGAGAGTGCATCTTATTTTTATCTAGTGTCTGGTGTTCCCTTTGTTACTGAGGTGTGTGGTGTCATCATGCAAACATCTAAAGTGTTCTGTAAGGCCTTCAAAAAAAAAAGGTTGTGGATCCCTATGATTCTGGCAAGGGATTTAAAAAAATCTCCAAATTATGTGAAATACATAATTCCACTGTAAGGAAAATCATCTACAAATATCATAAATTTCAAACAATGGCTAATTTTTCCAGGACAGGTTGTCCCAGCAAATTCAGGAAAATATTGTCCATGAAATGTATCAGTCAGGATTTAGACCTCATCATAGCACAGAGACAGCTTTAGTAAAAGTAGTAAATGACCTTCTACTGACCTCTGATCAGAGTTGTGTCTCGCTGCATGTGTTACTCGACCTTATCTGACCGATCGTTATCAATTTGTAAATGTAAATGGTGATTTCTCCATGCGTACTGAGTTTACTTTTGGAGTTCCACTAGGTTCTGTTTTAGGCCCACTGCTTTTTACTTTATATATGTTACCCCTAGGACAAATTATTCGTAAGCATGGAATTAGCTTCCACTGTTATGCTGATGATACACAGTTGTATATTTCAGCGAAGCCAGAGGACAGACAGAAACTTAGTAAAGTCAAGGATTGTGTAAAGGACATTAGACATTGGATGTTAACTAACTTCCTTTTACTTAATTCTGATAAAACAGAAATACTTTTATTAGGCCCACGCGTAGCTAGAAGTAATCCTTCTGATCACATGGTTACTCTGGATGGTCTTTCTGTTTCATCATGTACAGCAGTTAAAGACCTTGGAGTGATTATTGACTCCAGCCTATCATTTGATGCTCATGTAGATAATATTACTAGGATAGCTTTCTTTCATCTCAGAAATATTTCTAAGATAAGAAACATATTGCCACTACATGATGCGGAAATACTGGTTCATGTATTCGTCATCTCTGGATTAGATTACTGTAATGCCTTACTGTCTGGATGTTCCAGTAGGAATATAAATAAGCTCCAGTTAGTCAATGCTGCTGCTAGAGTCCTTACTAGAACTAGAAAATACGACCATATCACCCCGATCTTATTCACACTGCATTGGTTCCCAGTAAAATCTTGCATTAACTATAAAGTACTTTTATTAACCTATAAAGCACTAAACGGTTTTGCGCCACAATATCTAAGCGACCTTCTGGTTTGATATGATCCGCCACGCCTACTTAGATCAAAACATGCAGGCTATTTGACGGTACCCGGAATAGTGAAGGCTACAGCAGGGGGAAGAGCCTTCGCTTACAAAGCCCCACTGTTATGAAAAAGTCTTCCTATTAGTGTTCAGGACTCAGACACAGTCTCAGTGTTTAAGTCTAGGCTTAAAACGTATTTGTTTACTCAAGCCTACCCTGACTAGATTCTATTTTTACTACTTTGCAGTCATAATAATCTTTTTTCTCCCTCTCTCCTTTTACCGAGCCACACACTTTATTTTTGGAATTTATGGAGATACTAGAGATCCAGATCATTTCAGCCTCTGGATGGAGCTCAAATCTCAAATCTTCTCCAAATTCCAGACTAGTGGGACTACGGCTGCTCCGAAGGCCATACACATTTTATGTACATCCATACTGTACTATTTCACACTGTCTGTTGTTACCCAGATGAGGATGGGTTCCCTTCTGAGTCGGGTTCCTCTCAAGGTTTCTTCCTTTAAACATCTTAGGGAGTTTTTCCTTGCCACCATCGCCACTCAGTGGCTTGCTCAGTTGGGATAAATTCACACATTTAATATCTGTATACTGTGTTTATATTTCTGTAAAGCTGCTTTGAGACAATGTCTGTTGTAAAAAGCACTATACACATAAAATTTAATTGAATTGAATTAAAAAAGAATTCTCCAAGAGCCACAAAATTTAATCACAGGATCTGCTAGTAAGTCTTGTAACTGTTGGTGTCAAAATGCATGTTTCTACAATCAGAAAGAGATTGCACAAATTTGACCTGCATGGTAGAAATGCCAGTAAAAAGCCTTTTTGTCTATAAGGAACATTACAGCAAGACTACAGTTTGCCAATGAGCATATAGGCGAAGACCAGGACTTTTGGAATAATGCACTCTGGATAGACGAATCAACTATAGAGTTGTATTACCACAGTAACAGCAGACATGTTTGACCAAGGACAGCTATTGAGGAGAAGCACCCCATACCAACTGTGAAGTCCATACCAACTGTCATAGCATTCCTGTTTTCAAATAGTTTGCCAGGAGCTTCTGGATTGTGTCAGCATTTAAATTATACTGTTTAATTTTTTACATTAATTGTTTTGCGATACCATTCTCATTTGTGGTAGTTTCACTTTCCCTTCTACTGTATTTAAATTTTTTTGAAGAACACTTGTTTCTTTCACTAAAGTCAGCCATCAGATTCCATAAACATTGTATCCGTCTAAAATAATATCAACTAGTCTTCAACTTAGGTACATTAAACCACTGAAATGGTCTTCAGTGCAATAGGCCCAACGGGATGATGTTGGGTCCCCTGCTACCATAAGCTCCAATAGTCTCCATTAGAGACTGGAGGAGATGCCAAGATCCAGCGTTATCTTGTTTAATGTAGACAGTGTTGACCCTATGCATGTTGGGGATAAAAATTCCCTAATTGTAGTAGAATCCTTATAACCCCTAGAAAAGTTGTAGGGAGAAAGCACACTTTTCTGACGTTCAACCTGAGCCCCAAGCTCTTCATGTGGGCGAGAACATCTCGATGTTGAATCACCAGTTCCCTGGATCATGCAAGAATTAACCAGCCGTACAGGTAGTTTAGTACACAGATGCCCTGGAGTCACAGTGGAGCCAGAATGACATCCATGCACTTTGGGAAGATGCGAGAGGATAAAGCTAGCCTGATTGGAAGAACGCAATATTGGCACACTCTGCCTCCTAACATGATCCTCAGGAATTTCCCATGTGAGGGTGATATTTCTATTTGGAAATATGCATATTTTAGATGTATTGTCACAAACCAGTCCTCAAACTAACTCTATGGAACAATAAGTTTGAGCGTCAGCATCTTGAACCTGTATGTCCAAAGAGTACAGTTTTGATGATGAATAATTTTATTTTATTTTGTTTTGTAGACGAGGAAATGTCTCTAAAAACCTCCCTCCCTCTGAGAACAGGTTACATGTTCTATGGACCCTTTGTCCAAGATTAGTCCAACTTCCTGCACTAACATCAGGCTCTGCTCAGTGCTGACTACTGTGATGAGCATGCCTCTGAACTGGGGTGGTCAAACTCTGAACTGTACACCCGGTAACCCTTTTTCTAGAGTACACAGAACACATGGAGACACATTTGGTAGTACTTTCCACCCTACCAGATGGTCTTTTACTGACGTTAACTTTTCCGCATTCTATTGGAGGGAAAGCATCAGATTATTGTTCCCCTGTGACAGCTCACTGACTAGAGAACACTGAAAACTTGGGACAGCCTTGGCTAGGGAAGGCCATACAGTAGTACTGCGGGAAAACTGCCCAAACAACCTCATGTCCCTGATACGTCCCTGCACGCCCCCTCAGCACCACTCCTCCTTTGTCTGCTTGGCCATTATGACCATTTTCAGATCAGGCCTATTAACAGGCTGTGACTGTGGCCACCCATATCCCCTGGCTCTCCACAGGGGGCGGTGGGCCGCTACACTCGCCTTCTGTGACTCACTCGCACTAGTGCTTTCCCAGGCTTCACATGTGGATGGTCGGATGGACTCGACACGAAGTGGCTACCACATAAGCCTTGCCCACCAGTACCAAGGTGGCCTTTCATGGTTTGGTTGGCAAAGCAAGCCCCCCTAAATTACCTGCTGTCGATGGAGAGAGGTAACTCACAAGTGCCTCCTCCACCTTCAGCATAACAAAACAGCCATACTGTTCATTCCCCACAATGGCCGTATAATCTGACATCCTGGGTTTACAAATACGGCTTGTGTGTGGTTGTCCCCAGAAGCAACATATTTCGTCATGCATTTCTGGAAAAAATGGGAAGTTTTCTGAGGTGTGAGCGACATTTATTTTCACTGTGGAGAAAAAAGCTCATCCAGCGTTACTAATCACTTCGAGCAGCTATTTATATGCTTGATAGCTGTTTTCCATTTCTGGCATTTTTTTTGGCTTTCCATAACAGAAGGAGGAGTTGCGACATGAGCTCCAAAATCTGGCAGAGAGCCGGACCCAGAAAATAGAGCAAGAGATAGAGCAGCGCTCGTCTCTGGCTCCTCTTCCAGAGGACTTAGCTGACATATACATACATACATACATTTATATATATATATATATATATATATATATATATATATATATATATATATATATATATAATATATAGATAGATAGATAGATAGATAGATAGTATAGAAAATATATCAAAAATATGTATAAAAATAGCTAGGACATGTAATCAATGTGTATAACTCACTTCTGGATATGTTAATGAAGCGTATTCAATATGTAACCTTCATTTAGAATTTCTCCTTAAAGTATAATCAAATAATCTGTGTGGGTTAAAAAGCATAATCTATATGTATAATCAATAGTTAGAAGCATAATCTAACTCCATAGAATAATGGTTTATCAAGTAATATTCTGAGTGTGGATTGAGTTAGAAGAATTCTGTGTCTTACTAAACAGTGGACCTAATTACTTTCTATAGCTAATCTAAAACTATAAGACACATCCATGAGTGATGTTAAGAAAGTAATGACAAATGAAATTCTGGTTTGATTATGTCATGATTTTTAAACCATGTCATCTCTTCTCTGTGACAGGTGACTCCATGGCAAATTCAATAGAGACACTTTTCAGTCATAAAATTCTAGATGAAGATGATAATGTTACCCTGTCCTGCAGTTACAAAAGCAGTGTAAACAACTACTTACACTGGTACAGGCAATATCCAAAATCTACACCCAAGTTCCTTCTTTATATTTCTCAAAGTGGAGATCTAAGTTTTAACATTCCCCCAAGAATGTCTGCTAAAGTTAATGGAGATAAAGTGGATCTGCTCATCTCCTTTGCTACTGTATCAGATTCTGCACTATATTACTGTGCTCTGGCACCCACAGTGACAGGAAATCCAACTTCACTGTACAAAAACTTTTACACACTTTTGATATATTTACAGTAGTTCTGCTGATGATTTTTGAGAAATTTATAGAATTTTTTTGGAGGGATTTTCTCTTTCTCTATCATGGGTTATATGGCACATATTGGATTACTAGGATTTCTAGGAGACAGTTCACTGGGAGTGAGGTAGGATTGTTATCAAACGAGAAAACCCACTCAAAATGTTGGGAGAACATGCAACCCTCTGCACAGACAGTAACCTGAGTTCAAAATTGAACAGGGGACTCTGGAGCTGTGAATCAACAATGCTAGCTGCTGCCTCCACGTCACAGCTCATCAGCCCCAAAATATGGAAATTAGACAACATTTTGTATTTGTTTGTTGGTGGATATTTGTTTTTACACAGGAAAACATAATATATGGTCACTTATAAGTAGCTTGACTTTTGGTTCTGATGTTTACTGTCCTTAATCAGGATATGTATTTCTTTGTGAATTCCAATCTGGTCTTCCAGATCTTACTGCTGATGAATGGTCATCTCGTGGTATGTCTTTATATACTTCTGCATAGTTTATAGTCTTCTTTAAATTATGTATTGTGATACCTTCATCCCTGCCCTGTGAAGGTTAATAGTGATATAACTATCTGCTGTTTTGAGGTTTTTCTTCACAGCTTTCACAATATTTCTGTCACTAAATGCTGTTATTTTCATAGCCAAAACCCAGGGCTCAAACGAAAAATAGATATTCAGAGCTATTAATTGTTCAAACAATCAATCTAAGAGGGCACACCTGGGCAACAGGAAACACCTGCCAGTCGTCTGTTCCAATATTTTTGATCACTTGAAAAATGGGTGTGTTCAGACAAAAAGTGCTATGGTCCAAGTTGTTTAACACATCTAGATGTACATATCAGGACATGAAAGCTGAAATTCTGAGTGATCATCTCATATCTTTATATCTCAAAACAAATTGTCTTTGGTGCATAGCAAAAAAAAAAAAGTATTTGCTTTGTTGTTCCAATACTTTCAGAAGGGACTGTATGTACGTATATAAAGACACTTATTGAAATCAATACCATGTGGAAACTGAATCATTGTCCAACCTCACCTGCACCTGTTCATCTGTTAATTCATTTAGTAGTCAAATGTGTCAGATTAGCCTGGTCACATGTACGGGGATCCGTTTCGGACGCCAACCGTTTCGGTAAGTCGGTACTCAACTTTCCCGGGGCGGAAGGGCCTCCTTTTATTTCCGCCATCCGGGTAGAGAGTTGTGGAATTCTTCCGTCCGATCCTCCAATCCCCGGACGGTACGGCATCGGTGGGTCCTCCCCGGCATGGCGTCCCTTCCGGTTAATGCTAGGTCCAACGCGGGGCTGCCTGCTTTGTGCCGGTATGGCAGTTGGAAAAGGAGCGATTCCCTTTCCCCTAAATATATATATATATACACACACACACACACACACATTTATATATACATATGAGCAGTATATACATGAATGTACAGTCTCACTATTTACATATTTCAGCTGTACTGTATAATCAGTGTAGTCATATAACAATAACTATGAAGTTGTGATGCATAAGCAATGTAAATATTTCAATATGGTACCCATATTACAACAATGTAGCAGCATATATGTAGTGTAGTAAAATAGGGTCAAGGGAGGGGGTTGTTAGTTGAAGTGTTCAGCAACTTGTTGAGTTTGTCAGCCTCCCCAGCCTTTATTCTGAAGCATGTTGCAGCAAAGAACAGGGTGCTGGTTACCACAAACTGATCTGCCGTAACTTGCTGCCCATGGCAAAAGACTTAGCCTCCTTAGAAAAACAGTCTGCTCTGTCCCTTCTATTACATTAACAACTTATATGAGTTCACCATCTCTATTTTCTCCCCCAGAATGGTAATCGCTTTTGGGGGTTTTCTGTTTTGTCGGAAATCCACTATCAGCTCTTTGGTCTTGCTGATGTGGAGCTGAAGGTGTTTATCCTCAGAAAATCTGACGAAGCTCTGCACTACGCCTCAGTATTCCACCTTCTTATCTTCACTGATGCAGCCCACGATGAAGGAGTCATCAGAAAATATATATATTTCCAATGAGGCTATTTACATGAAATTTTCACCAGACTTTTAAATTAACTAAATAAATCTGGAAATATAAAGAATTCACAACATTAAAGTCCGTAAATAATATTATGTGTAATAAAGTGTAATGATGCAGGAAAAAAGTATTGAACATGCTAAGAAAAAGCAGTTCTCCAAAATAAAGTAAGGCAATGAACCAGCTGAAGTATGTAAGCAATTATACCCCCTATCTGTGAAAATTAATATCAGCTGGGTTAGTAAACTGATGGTCTATAAAAACACTTTTCGTTACCAAGGTGTCACACAAGAAACATCTCATGATGGGTAAAAGCAAAGAGCTCTCCCAACACCTTATTGTTGCAAAACATATTTATGGCATCGCATAAAGACATATATCAAAACTTCTTAATACTCCAGTAAGCACCATTGTGGCCATTATGCAGAAGTGGAAGCAATGTCACTTCATTATCAACTGGCCACGCACAGGAGCTCAAAATTTGTGACCAGGGAGTCAAAATGAAAAGTCAGGAGAATAGCTCAAGAGCCAAGGAAAGAGCTCCAGAAACACTTGGAGGTAGCAACAGTAGGCAATGCACTCCAATGCTTATGCTCACCCCACAAGACTCCATTACTAAAGAAAATGCATGTTGAAGCTCGTTTAAAGTTTGTTACAACACATTTGTACAAGCCTATGAAATACTAGGAGAGTGTAGTCTGGTCAGAAGAGAGCAAAATTGAACTTTTGGGCTGTCATACTACACACCATGTTTGGAGAAGAAATGGCACTGCACATCACCCTTAAAACACTATACCAACAGTGAAGTTTGGAGTTGGAAGCATTATGGTGTGGGGCTGTTTTTCATTGCATGGTATTGGCAGACTTCATTTAATTGAAGGAAAGATGAATGAAGCCCGTTACCAGAAGATTCTTGAGAAGAATCTTCTGCCATCCATCGGGATGATGATGAGAGGTGGGTGAACCTTCCAGCAGGACAAAGATCCAATGCATACAGCAAAGGAAACTCACAATTGTTTGAGAGAAAAAAAATCTCTGTGGTAGAATGGCCCTGTCAATCACCTGACTTGAATCCAATTGAACAAGATTTAAAGATGTTTACAAGAATGGGCCAAAATCACATCTGAATTCTGTAGCTAATTAATTTCTTCATAGAGGAATCATCTGTTGTTTCTATTGTTTCCAAAAGTTAAACAGTAATAAGTTTCAAAGTCAAGTACTTACATAAGATCCGCTTGTGGATGAAGAAAAACACAAAGAACCATGAGTTAGAAACGAAAGGGTCCAATTTATTGTCCACCACATGAAATCCACACAGTGAGATGTCCCAAAGTGATCTAAAAACCCCCAGTTACGAGGATCCGCTTTATATAGTGGAAACACCCCTGGTTTGCCTACATACCAATACACTTGATTTCTGGGTGATTTCCACAACAACTAAATCTGAATGTCATTTTTTTTTGTTCTTGTTTGTTTGTTTTTTGTTTTTTTCAAAAACTGCTGTTTGATTTTCTGACACGTCTGAAAACCATTATTTTGATTTTCTGAAATGTTCAACAACCATTGTTTCTGATTTTCTGATACTTTTGAAAACAATTATGGTTGATCTTCTGGAATTTTTGAAAACCATTATGTTCGAGTTTTAAGGTATTTTTCTTTGTACTTTTCTTCTTTATCATGGGTAAGTGTATGTATTTCTTTATTTGTTAATAGTATATGTTTAGTATGATTCTTAAACTGTAAGTGAATGTTAGCCATTTGTTTCATTATTCACTGTGGTTTATTGTATGTGTCTGTGTATGTGTGTGTGTGTGTGTGTGTGTGTGTGTGTGTGCTTACATTTTCTGTCGAGGCTATGTAATGTCTGACTCAGGTGGGCCTTCTTTTTATAAGGAAAAGAGTATAGTATAGTGTTGTTCTTTTTACTTTTATAGCTGCACGACTTATGCCTAAACCTGAACACATGCTATCAACTAGCACAACTTACTGCTGATATGTCACTTCTGGTTGAAATTCTTCAGGCTGATTTTGTTGTTTCTGGTTTCCCTCATTCTCAATGAATTCTCATTCTCCACATTTGGTGCCCTTGTGTTTTATTTCTGTCATATTTATCCAACACATCTTGAAGCTGTCATTACAAAGCTTCTCCACTAAGTAGTAAATAAATTTCAGTCAGCGTGTTCAATACTTTTTTCCTGTGTCATTCAATTTTTATTACACATAACTTCATATATGGACTTTAATGTTGTCACACTTTGTAGGCGGAGACGTAAGCAAGTGCAAGTAATGCAGAATCAATGTCAATAATCCAAAAGGGTAAGGCATAATCCATGGTCGAGAAACAGGCAGGGGTAAGCCGTTCTGCCAAACAAACAAAACTAGGCAAGGCAGAGAATCGAGGGCAAAAACATCTGTGGGGAATCCTCAAATGGAAGGTGGAGGAGCATAAGGTCTCTAACATCCACCAGCTCCATGATGTCATCATGGAGGAGTGGAAGTGGACTCCAGTGGCAACCTGTGAAGCTCTGGTGAACTCCGTGCCCAAGAGGGTTACGGCAGTGCTGGAAAATAATGGTGCCCACACAAAATATTGACAGTTTGGGCCCAATTTGGATATTTTCACTTAGGGGTGTACTCACTTTTGTTGCCAGCGGTTTAGACATTAATGGCTGTTTGTTGAGTTATTTTTAGGGGACAGAAAATTTACACTGCTATACAAGCTGTACACTCACTACTTTACATTGTAGCAAAGTGTCCTTTCTTCAGTGTCGTCACATTAAAATATATAATGAAATATTTACAAAAATGTGAGGGGTGTATCATATACTGTGTGTGTGTGTATATATGTGTATATGTGTATATATATATATATATATATATATATATATATATATATATATATATATATATATATATATATATATATATATATATGTCACACACATTAGTTTCCTGCTTTAAGTGGGTCTTTGATCAGTACAGGTTCTCCATGCAAGGCTGAATGTAAAATCAGGATGCTTCAATTAGAATCACCAATCTGCCAGGAGCACTGCTGAATCCGTCATGTGATGCTATGGGGTGGAGCTTCATTAACCTTTATTTTGTTAACATATTAGAGTACAGAACAATCGCAGAATATTTTTATTATGATAAAACCTTTCATCATGTTCACTGTAATATTCATGTGTCTGTGGCTTTCACTGGGTGAGTTTACATTGACATTTCTGTTATTTCAGAAATATTAAGTGTTGAATTAGTGATAAATTAGTCTGTGGTGTGGAAACCACAGAATGTAGGTCTAATATGCTGTTCTTGACTGTGTAAAAGTTAAAAATTTTATGTTCTCTTCTTCATGATAGGCAACTCCTTGGCAGATTCAATAGAGCCACGGTTCCCTCATACAGTTGTAGATGAAGGTAATCATGTTACTCTGTCCTGCAGATATAAATCAAGTGATACTACAAACTACCTGCACTGGTACAGACAATATTCAAAATCTACGCCTGAGTTTCTTCTTCATATTTATCAACGTGGAACTCTAAGTCCAAACACTCCCCAAAGAATGTCTGCTGAAATTAATAATGAAAAAGTGGATCTGCTCATCTCTTCTGCTGCTGTATCAGACTCTGCACTATACTACTGTGCTCTGGCGCCCACAGTGACAGGAAATCCAACTACACTGTACAAAAAGTTTGACACAGTTTCAATATATGGAAAGCTGTTCTTCCAACAACTTTGACAAATTTACATGCCACTGTTTTGTGGAATCCTGTCTCTTTTTTTCATGATTTATAAAGAGTTTGCATTTGTGACACATTCATTCATTTATTCATCTTTAGTGACCACATTATCCTGGTGAGATCGTTGAAAACCTGAAAAGGAGGTGTGAGGCAGCAATACCACATGCTGTCTCCACCTCATAGCTCAACGGTCCCTGAAAAGTAGAAACTAGGCAAGAATTTGGCATTCACTGATGTTAGATATTTGTTTTTACACAAGAATTATTAGAATAACTTTTAAGAGTAGTTTTAGTACATTTTTGTTTTCATTGTTCTTAATGATTTCAGCAGCTAATGATATACCTATCACTCTTCTGACTCACAACTCTGCTGCAAAGTACAGCTTTAATCACATTTTTTAAGTTCATGGTCATATCACAGCAAACCAGTGACTACATTTCCTATCCTTTACTGCGGCCTACAAACATGGCCGCCATAGACAGCAATTCCCAGAACACTCACCTTCATGCTAATCATGCACACCTGCATCCAGTCTCACATACAATCACACTACACATAAAAGAGACTATTTGAGCACTAAATCTTGGCAAAGTATATGCTCAGTTGATATGATCTTCGGGCCCTCAGGTGGCACTGCATTAAAAATACGCATGATTCAGAAACACCACCAGAAGTCATTGTCTATGAACACAGTTTGCTGTGCCATCCAGAAATGCTGGATAAAGTTCTATCATGTGAAGAAGAAGCCATATGTGAACATCATCCAGAAACACAGACGTCTTCTCTTGGCCAAAGCTCATTTAAAATGGACTGAGGCAAAGTGGAAAACTGTTCTGTGGTCAGACAAATCTAAATTCTTTTTGTAAACAATGGATGGCGGGTCCTCTAAACTATAGAGGGCTAAAGAGGAGAGGGACCATCCGGTTTTTTGGGGTTTTTTTTTTATCAGCACTCAGTTCAAAAGTATGCATCTCTGATTGTATGGGGGTGCATTAGTGCCTATGGAATGGGCAGCTTGCACATCTGGAAAGGCACCATCAATGCTGAAAGGTATATACATGTTTTAGAGCAAAATATGCTTCCATACAGATTTTGTCCTAGCATTACTTCTGAAAGACTCTGTAAGATAATCTTTTTTATACACAATCATACACAATTAATTTGTTCAGTTTGACTGTTTTTATCAATTTCATTAACATATATTCTGTGATCACCTAAAAAAAATATTCTCAGAGTATCAGCAGGTTTAGAAGGCAAGTCTGTTGAACCTTGTGTGTTTGTTTGTGTGTGTGTCTGGGGTTGGATATGATTTGAAAAATGTTGTGTGTGTAGAAGTGTTTCTTTGTGTATGTCTATGCGTGCACGTTATAAGATGTCATTGACACTTAAATCTAAAATCATGAAACATAAATAACTAATTCCTGAGCAAAACTACTTAATTGCATGACTTTTTATTCGTAATTAACTCCTCTTTTTTCTGGGTAGACGTGACAGTGCTGGTCGAATGCAGCTGAGAAAGCTAGTTACATAATTTTTCTTGTATTTTTTTTTAAACGGACAGTATTTCAGTCTCAAATACTTGAGATCACCTTATTTTCTTTTTTTTAGATATGGTGGTGCCTTGGCTGCTTGTGCCTACTTCAGGGGTGTGGTGACTTGGGGACGTGGCTGCTGGGGAGCTTGCTGTTGGGGACCTGGCTGCTGGCAACCTGGGTGCTGGGGACCAGGGAGCTGAGGACCAGAGTGCTA
Source organism: Ameiurus melas (assembly GCA_012411365.1). Taxonomy (NCBI): domain Eukaryota; kingdom Metazoa; phylum Chordata; class Actinopteri; order Siluriformes; family Ictaluridae; genus Ameiurus; species Ameiurus melas. Next base: position 35,447,117 of record CM022756.1, on the reverse strand, counting down.
ATGATTGCGCAAGGGTTACCACAGCCATGGAAAACCTGAAGATAGCATTTTTTTATTTTTATGTAAATTTCTGTAGGGAATATACAATTTATGATATGGCTGTGATATGATGTGGCTTGGGTTCATTGCGTCCCGGCTTTATGGGCTGTGCCAGTGAGTGGGCAGAGCATCTGGCCAGTACAGTGTCCAGTGCCCTCAACAACGTAACTCAGTTTGCAGAACTATTTATGAAGGAGTTTGGGAATCCAGGGCAGAACTACAACCTGGATCAACTTCTGAGAGGTGGCAGTGTGACGAGCAAGGCTGATCTGCTGCTCCACACCTTTTATGAATGGATCGACAGGCAGCCTCCACAGCTCAGCGTCAGCCCCAGGCCGACAGGGTGGCAAAGGGGGTGACACAGGCATGCAGGACTGAGGGCTGCTGTAAAGAAGCCAAGCTACAAAGTCTAACCTTTATAAAACTAGAAATACCAGGATCACAGTTCTGCTCTCAGGAAGATTTCAAGGGCAGCTGACATGTACACAAATGGCTCCACAACAGAGCAAGACCAAAAGTACAACCTGAAACCCACAAGGTGGTCTCAACTGAAGAACTCCATCCGGAGGTCAATGTGGAGACCTCAAACCCAGAGCTCCAGCCTGAGACCTATGAGGTGGTCTCACCTGCAGAGTTCCTACCTGAGGTCAAAATAGCAACCTCCTCTTCAAAGCTCCAGCACAAAACCCATAAGGTGAATCTCCTAAGCTCCCACTGGCGGTCAACGAAGTGACCTCCCACCTCAAGTTCCAGTCAAAGGCCGACAAGATAACCTGCCATGCCATGTCCTTGTCTGAGGCTGACGAGATGGCCAGCCAAGCCATTCTTCGGTCTGAGGCTGATGAGATGGCCTGCCAAGCCATGTTCCTGTCTGAGGCCGAAGAGACGCAGAATATTGAAGATGTACAGGAGACCCTCATGGAGGCCTCTGGTCAACAATGTTGTGGTCACTAAGGTAACAGTACATCCAAGCCTTAAAGGAGAGAGAGGACTTGGTGGAATCAGAAACAAGATTGAGGGATTCCTTCGATCAGTAAGTTTCAGAATATTAAAATGTTGACCTGGAATTAAATGAAATGACTGGACTTATTTGAAACCATGTTTCACATTGTCAACATATTATTTTCTCTAATTTTAAAGAGGCCTGGGATGTTCAGGGATTTTTCCTAATATGTAAAAGCATCCTCAGCTCTTCAAATAGGTGTTTATTTAACAGTACAAGCCACTTCTGGTAAAGCATTTGTTTAAGGAAGAGCTTTCTCCAGTAGTCAGCAAAAGGGGAGCAGTGCAGACCAAAAGAATATGTTTTTGGAGTGACTGGCTTCTAGAGGTAAAATATTACATAATATACAATATTTGTTATATATGAAATACCTAATAACTATACCTTATAACTGAGAAGTACAGTGCATCCGGGAAGTATTCACAGCGCTTCACTTTTTCCACATTTTTTATGTTACAGCCTTATTCCAAAATGGATTAAATTCATTATTTTCCTCAAAATTCTACAAACAATACCCCATAATGACAACATGAAAGAAGTTTGTTTGAAATCTTTATTACATTTATTAAAAAATAAAAACAAAAAAGCACATGTACATAAGTATTCACATCCTTTACCATGACACTCAAAATTGAGCTCAGGTGCATCCTCATCACCTGGCCAATACCATCCCTACAGTGAAGCATGGTGGTGGGAGCATCATGCTGTGGGGATGTTTTTCAAAGACAGGAACTGGGAGACTAGTCAGAATCGAGGGAAAGATGAATACAGCAATGTACAGAGACATCCTTGATGAAAACCTGCTCCAGCGCACTCTGGACCTCAGACTGGGCAGAAGGTTCATCTTCCAACAGGACAACGACCATAAACACACAGCCAAGGTAACGAAGGAGTGGCTACAGGACAACTCTGTGAATGTCCTTGAGTGGCCCAGCCAGAGACCAGACTTGAACCCGATTGAACATCTCTGGAGAGATCTGAAAATGGCTATGCATCAGTACGCTCCCCATCCAACCTGATGGAGCTTAAGAGGTCCTACAAAGAACAATGGGAGAAACTGCCCAAAAATATGTGTGCCAAGCTTGTAGCATCATACTCAAAAAAGACTTAAGGCTGTAATTGGTGCTTCAACAAAGTATTGAGCAAAGACTGTGAATAATCCTTGTGCTTTTTTGTTTTTCATTTTTAATAAATTTGCAAAGATTTCATACAAACTTATTTTATGTTGTCATCATGGGGTATTGTTTGTAGAATTTTGAGAAAAATAATTAATTAAATTTATTTTGGAATAAGGCTGCAACAAAACAAAATGTGGAAAAGTGAAGCACTGTGAATAATTTCTGGATGCACTGTATACAGTCATGACCAAACGTTTGCATACCCCTTGCAGGATCTGCTAAATCTTAATATCTGTGTCATATAATCAGAGAAGGAACTCTGAACTACAGTTCCCAGCAGCTACTGAATCACAGTCCCATGACCACCTGCACCTCAATCACATTCCTGTTAATTGAGCACTCGTGTATATAGCCACAGTTTGCACTGCACTCTTTGTCTCATGTTTATCTTTCTTTTCCATTGTCCCTACTGCTGTGTTTTTTTCTTTGGTTTATGTTTAGACTTTGCCACAGTGTTTTGCCTCAAGGTCATTGTGTCTTTTTGTGTTCAGTTTCTTTACTAAACTTTAAAATTCTACACTTGCATCCCTCTCCACCTTGGAATTGTGAAAGATTGTGTTGTATAAAAAATTAGCCTATTACCCAAAGACAATTAATATTTAACACAGAAACAGATACTCACATACATTAACCAGTTGAAGCACGAAAGTAAGACATCTGGGCCCATGAGTGAGGAGAGGTAAGGGTCCAAATTTATTGTTGCAGGAGATCACACAGTTGAGATGTCCCAAGGAAGATCTTAAAAAAAAAAAAAAAAAAAAACAGAGCTGAAGCTCTTCTATTTATTCTATTTACACAGTTTAGTTTTCTTAGGGTCAGGATGACCCAGACACCAATGTGTTTTAGAAAGTGTCCTCCCACAATACCATTATGTTCTAGAAAGAGCCCTCCCCGAACACCAATATGTTTTAGAAAGAGGCCTCCCCGAACACCATTAAGTTTTCGAAAGAGCCTTCCCATAATACCAATAGGTACGAGGCTAAACATTTCGGAGAGACCTTGGTCTCAAGGGTTCCGCTGTTCCCATTGACGGTTATCTCACAGGTGCAACTTGGCTCAACTACCCTTATAAACGGCCCGACTTGGTTCTCTGTTAAAAATTAAGGCCTTCATCGCTGTTACTCCTGACTTTTCCTTGTGAGACAAGAATCCTCCACACCTTCAAGTGCATTATGAGTAAATTTCTTTCACATTTTTCTGTATTTCTGTTTTATAATGCTTTTTTCTTTCATATTTGCTCCGTCACGTATCATGAAACTCTGGACTCCAGTTCCCATCAGCCACTGCACTGCACTAGCTGTCACATGACCACCTGCACCTGATTCACGTTTTGTTAATGAGCACTCGTGTGTGTGTATATAGTCATTGTCTGCACTGTTTCCTTGTCGTTTATGTCTCTGTGTTTTGTTTCATGCCACAGTGTCATACCAAGTTGTATTCGTGTCTTTGTTTTGTAGTCCATTTGTTTAAATAAATGTCTTTATCTGCACTTGCTTTTGCCATGACCTCAAAACGTGACAGAATGAAAGAACCATTATCAGGAGTAGCAGATCACCAAGGTGGGTGCCTGGTTTGCAGCATATGAGGAGTGGTATAGAGGACTATTGGAGCAGGGAAGAAGGACAGATGAACTATTCACTCAGGATGACCGCATGCTCGGGATACCGCGGCGGGACAGACCATGCACCAGGTAACAACTGGCAATGTTCACAAAGGACTACGCCATGCCACGCCGACAGGAGGGGTAGTCTGTGGTCGGGGCTGAGACCAACTCCCACCCTCTCTCCCCTATTATGGCTCTCGCTCAGCTGTCATGTTCAGTGGAGGCCGTCGCTCTGCCTCCACGTTCGGCTGTGGACATCGCTCAGCCTCTTTGCTCAGCTGAGGTCTTCGGTCTGCCTCCCTGCTCGGCTGAGGTCTTCGGTCTGCCTCCCTGCTCGGCTGAGGTCTTCGCTCTGCCTCCCTGCTCGGCTGAGATCATCGATCAGCCTCCCTGCTCGGCTGAGGTCGTCGCTCTGCCTCTCTGCTTGGCTGAGGTCGTCGTTCTGCCTCTCTGCTCGGCTGAGGTCATTGCTCCATTTCCCTGCTCTGTCGAGGACGTTGCCCTGCTTTCATGCTCTGTCAAGGATGTTGCCCCACTTTCATGCTCTGTCGGGGACGTTGCCCCGCTTTCATGCTCTGCCAAGGAAGTCTCTCTGCCTCCCTGTGCCTTTGTGGAAGCCGCTCGGCCTCCTGGTTTTACTGGGGACATTTTGCCCAGGGAGCCAGGACCACCAGATGGAGGACGTAAAGTTTGGGGCGCTCCGGGAGTAGCGCCCATGGGGGAGGGTTTCTGTCATGTATCATGAAACTCTGGACTCCAGTTCACCTCAGCCATTGCACTGTATTAGCTGTCACATGACCACCTGCACCTGATTCACGTTTTGTTAATAAGCACTCATGTGTTTATACATAGTCATTGTCTGCACTGTTTCCTTGTCTTTCGTTGTCCTAGACCCTTGTCATTTATGTCTTAGTGTTTTGTTTCATGCCACAGTAAATTAAATAAATGTCATTATCTGCACTTGCTTCTGCCACGACCTCAAAATGTGACATGCTCTATTTTTCTGGTTATACTGCTTGCAAGTGTTTTACCCCCCTTTCTGTACTCCATAATATCATTATATTATCCTTTATAATATATTAATAGACCTTTAATTATTCTTATAATGTTCTGTTTTAATTCTGTATGTGTGTGCGTGTCTCTTAGTTGACCGTCCACCTATGCACTAAGGCCTGCCGCACTAATCAAATACATGTATGGTTTGCGCCTTGCTTATCTGTGTGTTTTGTGTCTTAGGTGAATGTCAGCCCCGTGAATTTTCAATAAAATTACATACTACTCATACTAGGTCTCCATTGTGTTTATTTCATGTATATTTTATATACAACAAACGTAAGACCTCAACATGGATGCAGCAGAATTTTTCAGGGTCCAAGAGGTCCTGTATGAGAGGGGCAAGCCGAGATGAGAGAAGGAGGGGAAATTCTCCCTAATAAAAACCAATCGGGAATGGCTCGACGTGATGTACTCATTAATGGGGTATGCCAAAGGGGAGCCTTCCAACCGGGCTGGAACAATCCACCCCTCCTCCCCCACTGTGGATCTCGTCCAGCATGCTGAGTCGACAGAGAACTTCATTCAGCCTCCCTGATCATCTGAGGAGGCTGCTCAGCATTCCTGTCCAGTTGAGGACAGCGCTCAGACTCCCTGTTCAGCTGAAGACATTGCTCTGACTCCCTGTGCAGCCAAGAACTTCGCATTTCTTCCCTACTCTGCCTCAGACGTCACTATGCCGCCTTCCTTCTTGGCAGAGGATGCTGCTCTGCCTTCCTGCTTGGCGGAGGATGCCGCTCCTCCTCTATGCTCTGCTGAGGACATTGCTCCTTTTTTTTTTGCGTTGTGACGTATGTTGCTCCCCTTTTCGATTCCACGGAGGACATAGGCTCCCCCCTCATGCTTTATGGAGAGCATCTCTCATCCTCCTGGCCTCATGTAGAAGCTCACTCTACTCTCTAGCCTCTCTGATAATTTTGCTCCACCCTCTGGCCTAGCGGAAGACTTTGGTCCCCCTCTGGCATATTGGGGAATGTTGCTTCCCCCTCAGGCTCCACCTTGAGCTTTGCTCCTCCCACTGGCTGTGCAGTAGCCAATGCTCAGCATTCAATTGAGGCCAGAGATATCATGTCATCTCTCTGCGGTGCAGAAGACAATTTGCCCACAGGGCCAGAGTCACCAGGATGAGAGTGTTTTCTGCCAGTCCAGGAGTAGTGCCTTTTGGTTTCCGTTGAACATATTATGCTAAATTCCTGATCAGTAATGATTTCGTTAACAATAAGTGTCTTAGACATAAGAGATCTAATATTTATTATTTGTAGTTTCAGATCAAAGGTGCTGGCTGTGCATTCAGTATGATCTAATTTTATGTTGCTAAGGTTACTAAAACAAACTTTCTGATGTGTTTGTTTAGCTTAGGGAACAGACACAGTTTCTACAGAATGTATTACAAGTGCTGAACTATTAATTGGACATTGATTATGATAAATGTTGTTGGTGTTGGAAGTTGTACTTACGGCAGGTAATCACATAGTGTGTAACGTCTTAGACATGTTGTCTGACCCGAGTTCTGCTCTGAGGCTGCTGAGGTGCAGGCCATCAACACAGAACAACCTAGGACACTCCCAGAACAGATTCCAGTTATTAACAAAAAGCAGATTCTGTTCATTGCACCACAATATTAATCACTCATTGACGTCTACTGAACCTTTCAACTCCATGTATGTATGTGGGGAAAGATCCATAAAGTGGGGAGAGGTCCAGAGATTAAAACTTCTGAGGACCTCAGGAGTTGTTTATGCTCATCAGGCTAGAAAGGGTTACAAAAACATATTTAAAGTGTTCGGACTCCAGCAATCCACGGTCAGAGAGATTATGCACAAGTGGAAGAAATTCAAGACCATTGTTACCCTCCACAGGAGTGGTTGACCGCAAAGATCTCTCCAAGAGCAAGGTTGCAAGGAGAAAGTCACTTCTCTCAAAAAGAGCATTACTGCCCCTCTGTAAGTGAACATGTCAGAAGGCTATTGGTAAAATGGTTTGTGTACGGATGAGACCAAAATAGAATTTTTGGTTTAATTGAGAAGCGTTATGTTTGGAGAAAGGAAAACACTGCATTCCCACGTAAAAACCGTATACCATCTGTGAAACGTGGTGGTGGTTCTACCATGGTTTGGCCCTCTGTTGCTGCATTTGGGCCAGGATGGCTTGCCATTGCTGGAACAATGAATTCTGAATTATACCAGCAAATACTAAAAGAAAATCTCAGGGCATCTGTTCATGAACTGAATCTCAAGAGAAAGTGGGCCATGAAAAAAGACAACACTAAGCACACAACTCATTCTCCCAAATAATGCTGAAAGAAGAAACATAATGTTTTGGAATGACAAGTCAAAGTCCTGGCCTTTATCTAATGTAAATGTTGTGGAAGGATCTGAAGCAAGCAGTTCATGTGCGGAAACCCACCAACATCACAGAGTTGAAGCTGTTCTGAATTGAGGACTGAGCTAAAATTCCTCCAAGACAATGTGCAGGACTGATCAACGTTGCTGAACAAGGGTGTCATAACAGATACTGAATGTTCACATACTCTTGACACAGATATATGTAATATTGGATTATTCTCCTCAATAAATAAGTGACCAAGTAAGTGTATATATATATATATATATATATATATATATATATATATATATATATATATATATATATATATATATATATATATATGTTTGTCTCATTTGTTTAATAGGGTTCTCTTTATCGACTTTTAGGACTGTTTTCAGACATATTTATGTAAAAATGTAGAAAATACATAAGGGTTTACAAACATTCAAGCTCCAGAGTATGTCTGTTGCTAAAAGAAATTCATTAACTGTAACAGGCAAGTACCAATTCCCTCCAATTTTAAGTAATCTCCCTATTTATGTAAATGGGAGATTAAAGAAAAAACATTATACAGTTCTGTCCTCTGATCATCAGGGTGGCAATTTGACTTTCATCTTTTATACAAAAACCAAGAAAAAATGTAATAGTCAGTAAGCCTATTCATCATGTTAGAGGTTTAAAGACTTCATATTTGTGCTTTTTTTTAAACAGATGTGGATCATGAGACACAACACATGCTTTGGGCTACTAAAAACTGGTTCAAGAGGTGAAATCAGATTATTCTGTGTTGTATTGGTGACACTGATGCTGTCACTGATACTGTGAAGTGATCTGTTCAAAGTTATGTTACAGCAGCAGCACTTCCTGGGTATAGCCTTCTAGAGACGTTTTCTCTCATGTGTAAAGTTCAACACATACAGCACAAATATACAGAATCCTCACAGAGCTGTGTTCAGAAATGGCTCAACTATACAACTTGCTGTATATGATGAGATACATACCCCTGATTCTCACTGTAGCAACAGGTAATTAACTTTCATCAGTTATTTAATCAGTTGAATGTATGAATAACTATGTTTGAAACATTTAGATATTCATTTCTAAAGACAATGATTTCTTTCATTTATGATAACACTAAACTAAATTAGTTCTTTATCTTCTTTACAACAGGCAGTTTTGCTGACAAAATTTGGCCGCTGGACGAAGATGCCAACACTGTCAAAAAAGAAACAGACACTGTTACTCTGAGATGTTCATATGAGGCAGGCAGCAATTACATTTTGCTTTACTGGTACAAGCAAAATCCTAACAGCCCTCTACAATTTTTACTGTATAAAGGTGCAAGGTCAAGAACAGGCTGGGTGCACACTCCCGATGATCGTCGATTAGAGGCACAAACAACTACAGACTCTTTAACACTTACTATCAGAGGTCTAATGCTCTCAGATTCTGCACTCTATTACTGTGCTCTTAGAGATGTAGCACAGTAATACAGAGTCAACTGAAGTCTGTACAAAAACAATGAGTATGAAGTCTATAAAACCACATCAAAGATATCCCCTTTACCAACTTATCAGTTAACCACAGACACAAACAACATTTGTTATAACATATGCAGCTGAAATAAATAGAAAATTAAAATAAACAGGGTTTAAACAGGACAACTACACATCACAAAATTCTCAAATCTACAGATTTTATGATCAAAAAGTATTTATTGACACTACCTGAGCCATTGTTTCAGGTGTTGTTGTTGTGGACTATTTTAAAAATTATTGACCTTTTCTTGCCAGTTTTTTTTTTTTCATGATTCATTTGAATAGATTTTTATTCATTTAATGTATTCATTCATGCCTTATGCATCTACACATTAATTCATGTTACTTTGCTGGTTGTGAGTTAAGGATACTTTTACAAACACTCTTCTCAGACATGAGTCTGATTTTATAAACACATTAAAGATTAAATGGATTAATAAGGAAATTGCTATTTGTGTTCTCTTACTGTCTTATTGTGTGCACCATACCCAGCCTTGATGAATATGGGTCAATGTTTTATTTATATAAACTAAAACATAATTATGTAATCAGAGATGACCCTATCAGTCACGTAATGGAGTTGATAATAGATGCAAATGCAGATATGACCTTTATTACATGAGAGACAGGCAGACAATTCCAAATCATGAAACATAGATGTGGTCATAAACAGGCAATAGGTCAGGCGATCGGCAAATGGGCATAAACGAGGCAAAAAAAAAAAAACGAAAATGAGGGTTAGAACAAGATTAAAACTTTTTTGTGGTCCATGGTGACCATGTTTGTAGGCCGCAGTGCAGATTTGAAATGTAGTCACTGGTTTGCTGTGGTATGACACTATATTTTTTAGCTAGCACTATTATTTTCCCCTAAAACTGTAATTAAAATTTTATTGACAAAATACTGTATTTTCACATTCTAACATTTGTTAAGCTCCAGATGCAGGGCAGTAAGCAGCTGCTTATATTGTTTATCAGGTAAAGTGGGAAAGTAGGTGATTATATAATATATTTAATGCCAAATGATTTTAAGTGTATGATCTAGGCTAATGTTTGAACAAGGCTGCAGCAGTTATCAAAGACATAAACCTAGACTGGTAATCTACTAGATTAAAGATAAATGTACAGATGACAGGGGGGTGGTTAAAGGTCTCAGCATGCATAGCCAAGCTATTCGACACAGGGGTTTGGTCTTGATGTGGAAAATCGTCACTGGGTAGATCTATGCATGAGGACTGGAATCCCACCAGACATAACAAAAATGTTGCAGAAGCAGATGTTTTTTACTGCCATGCAGGTGGGACAGGCCAACAGGAGATGCATCCATGTAGATTAAGCTGATTCATCAACTGCTCAAATCACATTTTATGCTTATGCACATGCTTATGATGTCATGCACATGTATCCGACAAAGATTTTGATTTATCTTTTCATTCATTCAAAGCTGCACTTGAATAAGGGTTAAAGCACTCCAGATGAAATATAGTATCAGAGAAACAGAGTGATATATGTTTGATTATGATGAGGCCCATATAAAATGGATTTTATATGGGCCACAAGCAGCTAGAAATAAGCTTACATAACTCAGGATGGCCTTTCTGTTTCATCATGTGCACCAGTAAACTACCAAAGTTTTGACTCTAGTCTTTCATTAGTCTTTTATATATATATATATATATATATATATATATATATATATATATATATATATATATATACAAATATAATGTCACAACATCATTTTGTCACCTCTATGTCAGATTATTGTAATGCCTTGTGGTCTGGATTTTCCAGTAGGTGAATTAGCAAACTACAGTTAGTCCAGAATGCAGCAGTGACAGTCCTTACTAGAACCAGATGATATGACCACATCACCCATATCTTATCCACACTGCATTGGCTCCTAATCACATTCAAATTGATTACTATATAACATGTGCAATGTTTTTTTTTATGTTTAGGATACCACATTGTACCATGGTTACCATATTATGGCAGATGAGAAGGATGTGCTTTTCCCAAGTTTCACACAGACCACTGACTGACATCAAGTTTGCGACATCTGTATCCTTGATAAAATCATACATTCATAGTAGGTTAACTCTTGTTAAATTAAGGATAATTTGTAACATATTTTTTGCCATTACCGTAATTTCCGGACTATAAGCCGCTACTTTATTCACTCACTTTGAACACTGCGGCTAATTCATGTATTTTTATGGGCTAACGAGCTTCATGCCGCCAAAACATTTAACCTCGTCACATCGGACCAATGAAATTACCTGACAGGTTACAGTGGACCAATGAAACTGTTTGAATTGATCAAACGCATTCACACTAAATTCTTCAGATCAGTCATTTTGCGCCTCATGCACACCCCCTCATCAGGGAAAACACACGAAGAAATGCATATGACGCCACTTTGAAGTTAAAGGCAATCGATCTGGCTATCGAAGAAGGAAATAGAGCTGCTGCACGTAAGCTTGGCATCAATGAATCGATGGTGAGACGTCGGAGACGGCATCGTGAAGACCTGACTCGATGCAAAAAGAAGACAAGAGAAGAAGAAGAGAGACTGAGGAAGTGTGTGATGAAGTACCAGTAAATTCTGAGGCTGTTGAGTTCCAACACTGAAGACTATGTTAATGATTTTAGTGCGTAGGAGGAAGATGATGATAGCCATCAATGACTTTTCCTGGTAGACAACTGTATTTTTAATTTTTTTTTAACCAGCCGTGTTACTGGCACTGTTCGGGGAAAAAAAGCATTTATGGTATGTATTTAATTAAAAGTTTAAAAGATCTTTCTAGACAAGTGCGGTCTAATAGTCCGAAAATTACGGTATGTTGCAATTAAACTAACAAAAATGCAAATTATGCTGGATCACAAAAAAACTGTGACATTTTATTGATTTTGCTTTGTGTTCTACAATCATGGAAGGACCATGGATCAACTGGAGAGATCGATAAAGCCATGAATGGTTTCGTGCCCGAGTACCTGAGCAAACCTTTGGTCTTTTATGATGTACCACATCTACCTCGATCAAAAGTTGCAGGCTATTTGTTGGTACCACGGATCGTGCTGTCGCCCACTACTCACACATTCACTCAGGTTTATTGATGATGGAGTGGCTGGCCACTTTATGTCCCAGGGCACCCTCATGTCTGTTACACCTTCTGGCTCTCCCTATTAGTTATGCTGCTATAGCTAGTCTTGTCAGAGTCCTTACTTACACTCTGCACACTATATACAATTTCCTTAACCATTACATGACAATGAGCATACCTCATTCCGAAGAGCATACCGAAGGTGGAATATTATCTTTCAAGACACCCTGATTGGGAGCTTTCAGCAACACAGGGAAAAAAATCACTTTACACATTGTGTACAAAGATGATGCACATTCAAGCCCTCGCAGATTGGAAAGCAGTCTAAATGGCAGGAGGTGTTTGGACTTAGTGCCTCCCCCAGGGACAGCTGGAGGACCCTGTAAAAACCCCCTATTAAGAAAAGAACTGGAGATCTCCAGTCAAGGGTAGTGCATGGTATAATAGCCACAAACAGACACAGAACACGTCTTGATCCACAGGTGAGGGAGGGATGCCCCTTCAGTGGCATACAAGAAACTGTTTTTCATTTGTTATATATAATAGACTGTACAAGATTACAACCATTGTTCCGCCTATGCGTTACATATATGGACCCAATTCTAAAAAGAGTAGACAATAATCTCATGTACTGCTGAACTTTTTATCTGGACAAGCTAAAATTGCTATCACGAAAAGAAAAACTGTGTGGCAAAGAAACTTGTGAAGTTGACCTAATTGTTAGAGGGCTGATAAGATCAAGACTAGGAATTGAATTCACCTACTATAAACTGGTAAACTTTCTTAAATCATTTAAACGCAAATGGGGTGTATAACAAATATATTTGTGATGTCGATCATAATGGAAATCTGAAAAATTCATTGTATTTATTTATTTATTTATTTTTATTTATTATTTTTTCATTGAGTAATCATGTGATGTGCTGTAACATGATACTCAATGAAATTTATGTTCCGCCTATGATACAATTTTTTAACTTTGGATATTAAAGGACCTTTTAAAGTCAGGTCTGTCTGTCTGTCTGTCTCTCTCTCTCTCTCAGCCTATATAACTGTGAGGGAGAGGCAACAAATAGTTAAAATGTCAACACAAAATAGTGTGATACACTTATAATAGTGTTGAGTAATAAGTGTTCTACATATACCTATACTGTATATTCCTTTTAACTCTTCAAAAGCATTTTTGATAGGAAACTAATTAAGCTGATGACATGAAATAAAAATATTAAATGGCAATGGCAAGATGTAGTGGTATTGTTTGTTACATTTATGTTGCCATTGGTTTGAAAAGATTAAAATATTAATTTAACAGCTCAGTGCTGAGTTTACAATTGTACTTTCAAATCTTTTTTCACGTTCGGGACTTCGCCGGACTCGGCCTGCAGTAACATACTAGGTCTTCCACCTGCAGGCATACCGGCAAACCAGGGTGACTTCAGAGGTAAATCAGGCTGTTTATCAAGTCTAAAAATGCAACGAATGGACTTGTGTTCTCATGATCAGTCTTGCCAGGTTGCCTTGAAAGTAAGAACTTAGAAATGCAGGAGGACATAGAATGCATCTTAGCAAGAATTGACATGTGCTGCAAGCTTCCAGTTGCACATTTCTAGTAGTGGAACAAGGTCTTCAACTCTTCATTGCTCCCTAAGTAATATGTTTCAGCTGATTAATAGATTTACTGTTAATTGGCTGATTAAACAAATGTAAAAACGTATATACTCTTAGAATCTGCAGAATACTCACTGCATTGGACAGCACATTAATAACTATTATAGTGCAGTAGGTGCTTAAATGACTATGTTAAAGGGAAGTCAGTGCATAGCATCAATTTACAGACCCTTTTTACAGATTTACAGAACCTGACTGATCCCTAATGTCTAGCATTAAGGCAAAATCGCATGGAGCAGTTCATGACTCATATGCGCAGGGTGTCTACACTATATAACTACTTAGAACTGAGTGCTGACTACATTACTGTATATGTTTTTACTAAAAAAAAAAAAAAAGCTTCCTGTCCACCCTACTCTGCTTGGAGACAGAGTTATGATTTTATGCTACAATCGCTGCACTTCCTGGGTGTGGTGTTCTAGAGATGTGATTCCTCTTGTGTAAAGTTCAGCACATACAGCACTATTATAAAGACTCCTCACAGAGCTGTGTTCAGAAATGGATCAACTACACAACTTACTGTACATAGTGAGATACATTCCACTGATTCTCACTGTAGCAACAGGTAATTATATTAATCAGTTATTTAATTGTATCAATTGATACCCATGATTTTTTTAAACATCAATCTATTAAGTTCTTAATTTAATTTAACATTTTGTTTACAAAAATACTTCAATGCATTTCTTTATGCTCTCTTTACAACAGGCAGTTTTGCAAATAAAATCTCGCCGACCGACAAAAATGCCAGCCTTGTCGGGAAAGAAACAGACACTGTTACTCTGAAATGTTCATATGAGTCAAGCAGCAGTGTTTGGCTTTATTGGTACAAACAACATCCCAACAGTGCACCACAGTTTATAGTGTATGTAGGTGGGAATCCCACTGATGCTCGATTTAAGGCAACATCATCCAGAGACACTACTGAACTTACTATCCAAGGTCTAAAGCTCTCAGATTCTGCACTTTATTACTGTGCTCTTAGAGTAGTACCACAGTAATTCAGAATCAATGAAAGGCTGTACAAAAACATAAAAATGGTACCTATGAAGTCTCTAAAACCACAAGAAGATCACTTTAAAAACTTATCAATTAACCTCAAACACAAACCACTTGTGGTAACATATGCAGCTGAAAGAAACAAGAAAAAAAATAGGGTTCAACCATTGACACATCAGTCTAATTTCACAAATTGTATTTATACAAAAAAATATTACTCAAAAATAAACAGCCAGTCAGTGTTACTTCCACGAGAGCTTTACTCAAATCATTTACAAAAAAACAACAATGTATGTACACATGAACATAAACAGTTGTACAAAACAGAAAACAAAGTGCATTAAGACATTATTGAAATGAAAGTGCACAATATGTATCTTTCATGCCCATGTGTTCAAATTACGGCTAAACACAAGCTAGCGCTTTTCTGGTTTAACGTACAAAGCGCACACATGCAAAACTTACATCTACTCAAAAACCATCAGAAAGAAAATACGAGGCACATCTCAAAATGTCAGCAAGTTAACACAGATAAAACAGTTGAGTAAAACATGCACAACATACCTATATAGAGGAGAAATAAGCCACAAGCATGATAGTCAATGTTACTTCCAGGAGAGCTTTAATCAAATGGAAAATTACCGCTCTTCCTCCAGTTATGTGGGCGGATACTAGAGCAATTGATTCCAGAGTGCAGGATTCAGACCATCCGAATAGATGACTGATCAGCATTATACTTACTTGAAACACATTAAAATTTAACAACAGTGAAAAAATGTCTTAACTCTTTTCTTTAAACATTTATCTATTTAAATCCTTACACATATGGTGTGGAATTAAAGTACCCAGAGGAAAAGAAAATTAGAAAAGATCTCTGAAAAAGAGCTCATGCATTTCTCCTAGACAGACAACAATGAGCTCTGTGTGAAACCAAAACGAGATTGTGTCTTATTTCTTCTGTTTCTCAATTTTTTTTCTCCTGGAGATAAAGCCACACAAAATCTCAAAGTAGTCTCCTTTTAAGTTTCAAAATAGATCTCATCAAGCTCTCAAATAATTCCCAGATTGTCTAAAGTTTGGTGCGTGTTTTTTTTTTTTTTTAATCTCAGGCAGAGAAAGCAGAGAGCTCTCTCTATGATCTCAATCTATTCTCATCCCAGTCTAATTCATGCATCTCATGGTGAGCTCAGTTGATGATCATGATAATCAGTTAGAGTCTATCATTTATATCACTCAGCTCCAAGTGTCTTTCAGTTTCAGAAAATTATCACTTTCTTGTAATGCAGCCATTTAGCCAAGGAAGACAGCATTTTAGCTGTATCAAAGCAAACCTGCTAAAATCTCAGAACTGACTCATAACTGGTGTAAATCTAGTATATTCAGATGTTTTTATCTGCTCATGCAAGGCCCAAAAGTGACCTTTTAGTGTGACAATAGATATGAAAAGACCACTATGAGATCACTAGTATTTTTATGTAATATAATGTATATATAATGTAATATTAATCAACTTTAAACTTGTCACGATTCCCCCGTACAAAAGCGCACGTTGAGCGGCCCATCTGTCAGAGAATCCTGTTGAAGAATTCACTCACAAATGCAAATTTGATCTCATTTGGACATTCAGTAGTTTCTTTGTAAGAACACAATAATTCAATCTGGCCATATTTGATCTGCATCCCATCACAGAATAACACTGTATAATTGTTCCCTTTTTTAACTTTGACATATTGCTTTGAAGTGTAAACAGTTTTCCGTATTTGAGCTCTGTTATATGTCTTCACAACATTGTTGTGTAATCTCTGACCAAGAAACTGTTCCATAAGAGTCATATCATCAAGACAAAGACTGAATCATGCCCCAATCATTGCCACAGTGCTGACAACATTACTTGCTTGATAACTGCTATCACTTGTCATTCTGGCCAAGATCTCAGAGGATACAGTGTTCAGTTTTATGTTTTGTGTGATGCTAGGGAGACATTGGATAATCTTTACAGCATTCACCATTTGGACAGGTATATTTTGGGTCCCATGTATAAGACGAGGCAAGTGCCAATTATTGTTTTCAAAGTGAAAGCAAGAATATGTCCACAGACATAGTTCTTATACTATCTGCTAGATGAACAAGCAAGTGCACATTGGCTGCCATGTATTGTTCACCATAAAGGTCACTCATCTGAGAACAGAAATTCCACAGCAGTTTTTCAGCATGATCTATTTGTGCAGGCGGTATTGACTCCATCAGAAGAATGAAGATAGCCTCACTAAGCAGCAGGAAGTGGTCAAAATTTAGGCCTGCAAAGGTCTCCCGGAATACAGCTGGCCCAAAAAACAATAAAATGGGCTGATACTCAGAGGCTTTAAAGAACAATCTGGAAGAAGACACAGAGGGAGGGAATCTAATCAAAAATGGTGGTTGAATTCCTTTGATCCGTTTGTCTACTTCACTTATTAACCTGACCATACTAAAAGCGCATCGGGAAAACTCTGTGGAAAACCACAAAACCATCAACAGACGCATGACTCCCAACAGTACAGAGTGCATCTAGTCTATGCTAGATGACCAAATCCCCATGACCAAGGTCTACAGCCGGGCAGACAGGATGAGCGACATTCTATATGGTGCTTGGGAGCGGTGCAACGTCCTCAGCTGAGCGGGGAGGCTGAGTGGTATCCTCAGCTGAGCGGGGAGGCTGAGTGGCGACCTCAGCTGAGCGGAGAGGCTGAGCGGCGTCCCCAGCTGGACATGGAGGCTGGGCAGCGTCCCCAGCGGAACAGGCAGGCTGGGCGGCATCCCCAGCGGAACAGGGAGGCTGGGCGGCGTCCCCAGCGGAACAGGCAGGGCTCAGAGGCGTGGCCAGGACAGGGCTCAGAGGCGTGGCCGGGACAGGGCTCAGAGGTGTGGCCGGGACCGGGCTCAGAGGCGTGGCCGGGACAGGGCTCAGAGGCATGGCTTGGCCTAGATACATGTCGTGAGCTTGAACTTGAGACATGGCTTAAGCGAGAGACCTGGCTTGTGCGAAGGACATGTCTTGAGTGAGGGACATGGCTTGAGCGAAGGACATGGCTGTGGTGTTGGGAACGTGAGGCATGGCTGTGGTGTCGGGAAAGTGAGGCATGGCTGTGGTGTCGGGAACGTGAGCCGGGGCAGTGACCGGGACCTGAGCTGGGGCTGTGACCGGGATCTGAGCCGGGGCTGTGACCGGGACCTGAGCCGTGACAGGGACATGGACCTAGGACTGGGTCTAGACTTTGGCTTCGTGAGCTTGAGACTGGGTCTGGACTTGGATGTCATGCATTTGCCTTCTTTGATCGGTCATTAACGAGTTCAACTTTGCCCTGTTTCTCCTGAAGTTCCTCCTCCAGCTGTGAAATACGAGCTTCCAACCTCATCATTCAATGCAGATATCTTGGAGTTTCAGCCGGTCACTTCATCATGCAGCTCATTTCTCTCCTGAAGAACCTGCCTCTGACTGCGATCAGCTGCAGACAGATCCTCACATAACTGCACCTTTTCAGCCTCCAGACTCTTGACTTTGCGTTCACTCTCTTTGGCGCTGCTCCGTGCAGCATCGCGAGTTTTAATGGCTTGGGTAGAAATGTCAGGAATCAGAAACGTGGTAGGAACTTGGGTGTCAGATTCCTTTGACGTGACTTGGGCCTTGACATCATAGACTCGTGACTTGACTTGGGCTTTGCACTCGGAGACTTGAGACTAAGCTTGGAGGTCCGGAACCGAAGGCGTGGCTTGGATTGAACCTTGGGACTTGGCTTTGGCTGAGTCCTGGACGTGAGCCTGGGCTGGCGCTTGGACCGCAGGGATGTTAACTTTGACTGGAGACATGACTGGGGCTTGAATGTGAGGTGTGACTGTGATTGGAATATAAACTTAGAACTTAGCTTTGAGTGGATCTCTGAGAATTGGGTCCGCAGATTTGGAAATTAATGGATTTTGCTTAACAGGATGCGCGGTGATTGCTCTGTCTCCTTCCTCATTTGAGAGGTGGAAGGACAGGTCCGGCAGGGGCTTGGCTCTGGCTGTGACCTGGACCTGTGGTTTGGCCTGGACAGGGACTGGAGATATGTCTCGGACAGACTTAATTTGAGCAGGGACCTGGACCAAGGACGTGGCAGGGACTGGGGACTGGGACGTGGCAGGGACATGGGACCGGGACGTGGCAGGGACATGGAACAGGGATGTGGCAGGGACATGGAACCGGGACGTGGCAGGGACATGGGTATGAGACATGGTTAGGACTGGAGACTTGGCTTGGACCGGGGACTTGACTGAGACAGGCAACTTGACTAGGATAGGCTAAGTGACTAGGACCAGTGATTTGGTGGGACTGTGACTGAAGTCTTTGCCACTCGTCTCCCTTCCCTGTTCCATCTGCTCATAGTACCTCCCCGCAGCACTTTATCCACACTGTACTGTTGCCCTGGTTCTCCGAAGTCCGCAAGAAATAAATCCAAAAACTGCCAAATACCCTCCAGCACCTTGGGCATTTCAGCCAATACTTGTTCTGCCCATGTGCAAGCAAAACCCACAAAGCGAGACATGATGAACAGCACGAACTGACCTTCGGATTGTTTTGGATCGCACAGGCTGGCGAAATATTGCTTACACTCCATGACAAAGAAGTCCAGATAATGCGGGCTAGCATACAGCGCAGGCAGGTGTTCCGGAGTCTACTTGGCGAACTGCATGGAGCCAACGGCGGGGATACTTGGTCCTCTCCTCTCGCACGGCGTGCTGCATCCATGTTGGGGGCGGTTGAATCTGTCACATGGCGTTATGACAGGAAGCAGACAGGATATATTCGCAGTTCAAACGGTGAGGTTTATTTACAAGCAAGGGGGCGAAAACATGACGTCACCCCGGAAACAGCATGCGCGCCAGCGCCCAAGGTGCGCTGCTGCACGGGGGGAATCGTGACAGAGAGGCTCATAGCCAGTTCTTAATTTCTGAGAAACTTCGCCGTCATATATTTCCTCGATACTGTCATGACACTTTTTCTGTCTATAAAATCTGAACTTTAGTTTTTCCTCAAACCCTTCCTTAGCAAACAATTACTTCAATTGTGCTTTAATAGGAACTTCAATGATATAGGGTCCTCGATCAACACGTTAGCTTCACCGGCTTTAAAGTGGGTGTCTGTGCTCTCAAAAGATATAAGGCATGCACTACAATATCTGTGCAAAAGCAGAGAAGAGGAAGAGAAGTTATCAAAAAATTGTTTGAAGTTCTGTAAATTCTGAAGACATTCAATTTGGATTTCAGTGGGGCAGTGCAGAGTGATAAGTGGGAGCAAGTCACTTAGCGCTTTTCCTGTTATTTTGTGTCTGTTTGCAAATGTCATTATGAGTACAAGGCTTTCTGCAACAGAAATGGGTGAATTTTTGTAAAGTGGACTATCTCCAGTGTTTGTTGAGTTTTGGAGTTTTGTTCCCTCCTCTATGTTTAGCTGAACACTGTCCTCAAATGATAGGTCATCATCAAATGTCAAGTTATCATCTGAAGTCCCCTCCTCAACAAATTGAAATGTATCTGTGTGAAAAGATAGTTCAGTCTCTGATTCTGCAATAAGGCCAGTGCGATGTGTCTCTGTTATGTATTCATAACACTGGGACAGCGTATGATTGGAGTTATGAACGTCACAGGAATTCATGATTAACGGGTTTTCCAGATCAGCAAAATCTTCAGCTTCCAGAGTAGCAGGACAAGGTACTCCTTCAGTGTAATAGCCATCTGGCCTCCACTTTGATTCTAGAAACCAAAAGAAGAAAAACACTGTAATATGTTTTTATAGATTTGTTGTCAGTCATGTACTCAAAATGTTGAAAAGCAGCATTGGTAAGTTTATGGCTCACTAGTCTCTAGACATCAAGGTGTCAGAATAACCTGAGCTGCCATTTAAAGCTTTGTAAACCAATTCAAGTACAAGTGCAAGTCTCACGTCAGTTAGTAGTGTTTTGTTAACACTATCAACACTACTACTGATCACAATTTAAAGCTCTGTAAACTGGTATTTTTTACACTGACACTATATGAATAGGCAAGATCTTATCTTTGAAAATCTGAATATTTATTATACAGTTATATGAATACAGTGCAAATTATGTTATGGTAGCCCAGTAAGCATGTCAGCCAACTGTTCCAGACACACCTGTGTCACCGGCTGTGGAAACGGCACAATCGCGGGAGCGGAAGACAGTAAAGCAACGCGGAGCTATGAATCGATAGGCAGCATGAAACGTGAGACGTGCAAGGGTCAGGCGATCGAGCGAACAAGATAAACTGGGCGAGACAGAGAAGTAGTCGAAAACCGTAAGTAAGTGTCGAGGTAAACTAGGAAGTCAATCAAAGTAGAAAGGCTTGGTATCGCAGAGAAACAAGGTCGCTAAGCGAATACTTCGCAATGACTCCGAGGCAAGTGATTCTCTAAATACTAGTGGAGGGGGTGTGTGCGTGAGCGTGTGATTGGCAGCAGGTGTCTCAGATCAGAACTCCGGGGACCTTGAGCGCATGCGTGTGTGCAAGGTGCGCGTTGCATTCTGGGATCTGGAGTTCTGATCCGACAGAACTGTTACAACCTGGATGGATACAGGGACATTGCACTTTCCTACACTCTTTCAGATAAGTGTGCTTCTGTCCAAGCCTTCTCCAGCCAATTCTTTGTTTATACAGCCAACCAAAATAGCCAGTGCTGACATTGGAAAAAGTCTGAGGGAATAATTTACAGTAGTAGTCTGAGGGTGTCCCCTTTGCAGACTCATTGTTAATAAAATGCGTACACCTTTTTATGAGCTTATTATCAAATACTCAAATACAACAGGTCTAGAACCAACCACTGTGCACCTGCCCATAGTCATATCATTGTTGGTCCAACTCCATAGTCATTTTGTCAACACAGAAGTGATAATGGAGAGCAGGAGACTGAACAGAGGTTGAGCACCGAGTATTTTAATGTTGTTGTGGTCACTATCACATGTGATTTCTATGGACATGGGACGATCTGAATACCAGAGTAATTAACTTAACAACAACACTCACTCACCTCCTGGGCCGATACCATTGTTCATTGTGATATTTAACTTTGGATATTGAGATGTCATTACACATTGCCCAAAACTATTCTGAGTAGTTTATTCATTTATGAATGGAGATATTGTAGTACGTTTAATTAAAGTTTTGATATCATAGTACTTGTTTACTCACAAATTCTTCACTTTGTCTTCATTTACAGGTCTTTTTGTATTTTTGACATTTGAAGATGGATACACTACAAAAAATTTTAAGGTCTGTGATGTTCCATCAGACCATCAGATCCTCCTGTCAACTCTCTCCAACCTGGGCATCACTGGAACGGTTCTACGCTGGGTGGAATCCTATCTTTCGGACAGATCCTTCAAGGTATCATGGAGCGGAGGTATTTCTGAAACTCAGCAACTCACAACTGGCGTTCCACAGTGGTCAGTTCTGGGTCCACTCCTCTTTTCCATCTAGACTACATCTCTCGGTCAGGTGATTGAGTCTCGTGGTTTTTCCTATCACTGTTATGCTGATGACACCCAGCTCTATTTGTCCTTCCAGCCTGTCGATCCATCTGTCTCTGCACGCATCTCTTCTTGCCTGTCAGACATCTCGGTCTGGATGAAGGAGCACCATCTTCAGCTTAACCTGGGAAAATCTGAGCTTCTCATCATCCCAGCCTATCCCTCAATCAACCAGAACTTCACTGTACAGCTCAGTTCACTTACACTCATGCCAACCAGGACGGCCAGGAACCTTGGGGTGATTCTTGATGACTGCTTGACCTTTACAGACCACTTCTCAGCAACTGCAAGGTCCTGTAGGTTCATCCTGTACAACATCAAGAAAATCCGACCATACCTCACCAAACAGTCTACACAGATACTAGTCCAGGCTCTGGTCATCTCTAAACTGGACTACTGCAACTCACTTCTTTCAGGCCTCCCAGCCAGCTCCATCAAACCCCTTCAGATGATTCAGAATGCTGCAGCGTGCATTGTCTTCAACCAGCCCAGGACAACCCATGTCACACCCCTCTTCATCTCCCTCCACTGGCTTCCTGTAGCTGCCTGCATCAAGTTCAAGGCCTTGATGTTCACCTACAAGACCTTGTCAGTAACTGCACCCTCCTACCTCAACTCTCTCCTGAAAGCCTATGTTCCCTCTCGCAATCTGCGATCGACTAGCGACCGACGTTTAGTAGTTCCCACTCAGCGTGGCGTAAAGTCCCTTCCCAGAACCTTCACGCTTACCGTTCCCCAGTGGTGGAATGCACTTCCGATCTCAATCCGGACTGCAGAATCTCTCACTATCGTCAAAAAACAGCTAAAGACCCACCTCTTCCGTGAACACCTAATCAACTCCTAGAAAAACAAAACAAAAAAAAAAACCACACACAACACACTTACACCTCTACTCTGTGCACTTTGCTTCCTCTGGTATTCAATTAATGGATCTTGTATAGTAGCACTACTTGTATTGTTCCCTGCTTGATATATCGCTTTGCTTATTTGTAAGTCGCTTTGGATAAAAGCGTCTGCTAAGTGAATAAATGTAAATGTTATGTTCTAACCAAAGATGATAAACCCATTACTTGCTTCAGAGATCTGAAGCCAGGTGATGTAATACTAGCAAGGTGGTCTGACAAGAAGTTCTATAATGCCACAATGGGCTACATTGGAACAGCTGACAAGACAGTGGATGCCAAGAAGGACATTTAAAAAAGAGATGCTCAGAGATTCTATAATCTTCAATCATTTCCTCAAACCATTCCGTTTGCCCCTGCCCAGCAATAGCCCAAATCTGTTGAGTGCAGCGTCATTAACCCTCCACATACTCAGTCATATTCACCTCCTGGGCTACAGTACCAGCCTGCACCTAACCAGTCATCTCCACCTTCTGGGTCACAGTGCCAGTCTCCACCTCCCTGGTCACAGTACCAGCCGCTATACACCCAGCTTCTCCACCAGGATCCAACCACTCCTCCACCACTTTGCTACAGCCATCCTACTTATCCACAGCATCACCAGCTTCACACTGTACAGCTCCGGCCTCGAGACCAATTGCAACCAATTGCAAAAATTGCCTGTTTTACTGGATTTGGATAAGCAACAGAAACAGCAAAACAACAGCAAAAGAAAGCTTTCTTAGAATGTTGTACAGTCCTACTATACCTAAGAGATCATCTGCTGTTCATACTGAGGAGAGTCAGGCAAGTACATCTGAATTTGAGAGTTCTTCATCAAGCTCAGTCTCATCTGCAGATACTTATATCATTGAGCGTGATCCATTACCAGAATATGGAGAACCATGTATGAGAACTGAATTAAGAGAAGGGCAAGCATGGAAGCCATTCAAGTAAAGCAATTGCTGAGTGAAGCAATGGCGCGGCTCACTCTCCAGATGGCGCAACACTCATGGCTGCAACAAGCCGCTCCATACACCCCACCACCAGCCGAGGAAGCTGTCCCAGAGATTTTTTTTGGAGGGGGGTTAGCGTGACTTCGGGTTAGCACGAGCACCAAGAACCCTCCCCAATGGGGGTCCCGGGCCCCTGTAAACACTGTCTCTCGCTGCCCTGGAAAGAGAGGACCACCTTTTGGAGGGGGGTTCTTTCACGCCACCGCCTACAGAGGGCACTGCGGCGCTTTGTTTAAATGGACTCTGTTTTGGTTCACTCGCTTCCAGGTTAGCTTGAGCATTAGCGCTGAGTGGTCACAGGTGTGTGTACTTTGTGTTAATGACATTTTTTATATAAACGCCTAAGTTACAGAGCACGTTGCCCGTTATTGTTCCTATATTTATGTTGACACATTTTGTAGCGGTCGTGCCATGTTATGTTGGGGACGAGTGAGTGATATGTCCCGTTGCCTGTTTATGTGAATGTGAAAACCGCATAGTGTGGAAGTTTAATAAAGACTGTGACCTGCGCCTGCATCCACCTTGAGCTAAACGTGTCGATACATATATATATATATATATTATATATATATATATATATATATATATATATATATATATATATATATATATATATATATATATATATATATATATATATATATACGTGCTCCATAAGTTTAGATACAATATAAGTCCCTGAACTTTGGTTTCATGGTAGAGTGCATGTATAACCTTTTCCAGTGTTTCCCATTAATTAAATAGACTATGGTGCCCCAAAATGGTCTAATTTCCTCCAATATAGATTCATAACGTGTAAATATTTTTACTCTTCTCTTCAACATTGTATTTTGCGCAGTGGCGTCAGCAAAGCCTCTCTCACTCCAAATGAATGAACAGCAGTGAACACATCAGCTGATACTGATGGGTCACTCACTATTACATTCTTTTTGCTTCATATTTTATAAAACATCCTGCTGAAAAAGTCAGACAGAGACACATTCAGAAAGCTAGAGAAACAGAGAGGCAGAGAGACACACAGGGGCCAGAGTAAGGGCTAATTTAGCGTAGTCACATTTTTTTTATCCTGCATTTGGTCTCCTGGTGCCATTTTAGCACGTAATAATTATGTCAGTTGGATGAGCCATTAATACTACAAGGATACATGTATATATACCAGATTTAATGGGGCCAATGTAACATGAAATTTCTTATAAAATTCGGAAGGAAACTCATCCGGGCAAAGATGATTTCTTAGATTGCGACGAATTGATTGAGTTAATGATCTCATCTAAGGTGATGGGGCTGTCAAGTTCAGATGTCAATAGAGGGTCAACTCTGGGAAAATCAATATTTCTAAGAAAATGGTCCATGTTACCTGAATTTTCAGGAGCTCCAGCTGTGTATAAAGACGAGTAAAAACTTTTAAAAGTTGAATTAATTTCTACAGGTTCTGAGGTTAATGCACCACTGGACTGCATAATCTTCGTAGAGTTCGAAGCCACTCGGCTACGCGGTTGGTGAGCCAACAACAGACCGACCGATCACCATATTCATAATAATTGCAACGCATATGTAACAAAAGCCTCTCCGCCTAACCTGTCAAACTCCGCCTGCAAATCATGCCTTTGTTTATTCAGCTCAGGGGTCAGGTTTTTAGCATATTGGTCTATGAATATTATGAATATCAATAAAAAATAATATTTTCTTACTGTGGGGTTAAAATACCGCCACGGATAAATGTAACGATTCTGAACCATAAACTCGGATAATACCTTTGCCATTGCAGAGGGATCCTTTGTAACAGAGCTAGATCTGTCCAAAACTGGATCACAGTTTAAATTTCCCCCAAATATCAAGAGTTGTGTGTTCAAAGCAGGAATTTTTGACAACAAATTCTAAGCAAAAGGAGCGTTATCAAAATTTGGGGCATATACATTCACTACTTGTGTTCAACTACTAATACACTTCATATACTTAATATACTTCAACTATGTGGGTTTGTGAAATTTTCCACAATCACATATCTACCATTCACATCAGAAAAAACAATCAAAAGAAAAGGGCACAGTCTTACCTATCAGGATAGAAACTCCCCTGGACCTGAAATCAGAATTTGAGTGGAACATATGCAATGTCCAGCGAGCTTGGAGTCTGCGTTGATCCTTGAGACCGAGATGGGTTTCCTGAAGAAATGCAACATCAGGTTATTGTAGTTTTAAATGTGTCAAAACATTGGATCTTTCACATACCATCTTAGGAATCTGATCAAGCTTTGTGTATTTTCCATCAATTTAGATTAATATATAATGGAGTACAGAGAGGTTGATATCAATAGGAAAAGAAAAGAAAAACACACAACAACATAGCATCCCTCCCCGCCTGCCACACCACCCTCCCCCACCCTACTCTGAACATCAATTACCTTCTCTCCATTCCCAAACAATGGAGGCAGAATCCTACAATGCTGGAACATCGGATACTTGTAAACCATAACTATTATTGTTGTGTGAAGTCACTCCTGAGCATAAAAGGTACCACAATTAAAATGTATATCAGGCAACCTATAGATTTACATGGAAACTAATATAATTGCCCACACCCGTGCAGTTTTACAGTCACATTACAGGTATTAATAAATTGGTTAACTGTCATGTATGGAAGATGAAGATGGAGGATACCATTCATTAAACCATAGTTGTGCTTTTTGGGAGCAGTTGAATTGCAGCCTCTCATCACCGAGGTCTATCTGAAGTCGAGCAGGGTATCTGAGAGAAAACTGCACATTTCTCTCACACAAGCTGTTTCTCACCACAGTGAAGGCTGCCCTCCTCTTAGATGCTGGAGAAGTCAGGAAAGATGAAGACCTTATGGCCCTGATGGAAAAGTTGATTCCAATTACCGTATTGAACAACTTTTTCTCTGTCATGAAAGTAGTGAAACCGAACATCATCATTCTGGGCCTTTGATTCTCTCGCTCCTCCAAGGGCACGGGGCCTATACGGTGCGCTCTGTCCAACAACCGGTCGGTTGGAAAGATTTCTGATCCGCCTAAATCCTGGAAAAATTTTGACATAAATGTTACCAGATTGCTCCCTTCTTCTTGTTACAGAATACCGATGACCCGGAGATTGCAGCGTAGTGAACGGGACCCCAAGGTCCTCCACTATCGGTGAGTTGTTTGTTAGCCTAATTTAGCTTTAGCACCATCTGTTCCAGTGCTACAATGCAGTCACTGTAATCGTTCAGGTTCTGGTTAAGCTCGTCAAAATGCTGTCCTTGTGATTCAATGCCCTATTGAAAATGGAGGTTGAAACATTGTGCTTTGGGGTTGTCTTTCTGCTAAGGGGCAGGACAACTTCACCGCATCAAAGGGACGATGGACGGGGTACCATCAAATCTTGGGTCAGAACCTCCTTCCCTCTGCCAGGGCATTGAAAATGAAAAGTAATTACTAAGTCATGTTTTGCAGAGGGGTCATTTCCCTCATTAATATGCAAATCAATTTATAACATTTTTGACATGCATTTTTTCTGGATTTTCTTGTTGTTATTCTGTCTCTCACTGTTCGTATAAGTCTACCATCAAAATTATAGACTGATCATTTCTTTGTCAGTGGGCAAATGTACAAAATCAGCAGGGGATCAAATAATTCTTTCCCTCACTGTAACAGGGAAGGAACTGGCTGAATGCTGCCATATGTCGAGCTCACTCAGCAGGTCTGCTTGGTAGGCCTGCAACACTGTCATTGTCTGCAGTGACCCATAAGCAAGATTACTACTGCATAGGCCTTGCCCACCAATGCTACATTGGCCTTACACAGTGGCTTGGATGGCAAAGCCGGCCCACATAAATTACCTGCCGTTGATGGAGAGAGGTAGCTCACAAGCACCTCCTCCACCTTTAACATAGCTAAATCGCCATGCCATTCCTTCCCCACAATGGCCGAATAATCCAACATCATGGGGTTATAAATAGGGCTTATGCATGGTTTTCCACTAGAAGCATGATATTTTGTCATGCACTTCTGGAAAAAAGGGAATTTTCCTGCAGTGTGAGGGATTTAATTTCACTGGGGAAAAAAAGCTCATCCAGCCTTAGTATAACTTTAAGCAGTTCTTTATATGCTGCTCTCAGTTTTTCACACACCCTTCTGGCTCCTCAGAGTAAGAGAGGAATTATTACTATTGTGTGTGTGTGTGTGTATTTGTTTATTTATTTATTTTTGGGGGCTTTACATAGTGGAAGGAGGAGTCGCAACGCGAGCCCGGAAGACAAAGCAAGAGATAGAGCAGTGCTTGTCTCTGGATCCATAAGAGATCACCCAGACCTGAGATGACTATCTGCCTTGATGATAACCAGTGCACCCAAAATTCACAGCACAAATCTTCTTCCCACATTCAGATAATTAAACTGCTTTAATTCATGCATGTTCCAAACAATAAATGCTACGTCTGCACAATGTATTCTGCCAGTGTAGGAAAAGGAGTTCTTTCTGTTCTCATGTATCTCAGTACATTTATGTAGTGCTGCTCCTTAAACTTGCGATGTATATACTAACACTTTCTGCATTTCTCATGTGAACTACGCTCACCTACCTCAAAATGGTCAGCCATGACAATGCTATGAGATGCCACACATCAACCAGGCTATGCATTTGCTAACCTCTTGAGCTTCTCTCTTGCAGACTATGCTCAGTTGACCCACACATCCCAAAATTGCACCCCAGCTGTGCTGTATATTTTCCAAACCTAATTTCATGAAATTTGCTAACCTTTTTTTCCAGTTAAATTTTTATTGAAAATTTCTGCTGTACATTTCTGCGGAACACGAATATCAAACATGTCTGCTGAACATTACCCTTTCTCTTCTCTCCTCCCTTCCCTTTCCCAAATATTTCATTGAGAAAAAAAAAATCTTCAAAATTTTTTTTTTTAAGAAGAAAAAATTGAGCAACACAGCAGTAAACATTCACAGGACGCTTTTCTTGTTATACTAACAAAGGAAAACAAAATGAAAAGTACCGAAACACAAATATAATGTAATTACCTTTTAAAGACTTTTAAAACTCTAACCCAGTCAGAGCATCAAAACAGAGAAGCACATTAATACAGAAGTAGATTTAAAAGGAGTGAGTCCACAAAATCTAGACGAAGTAATGCAACAACAATATCTTCAATGACAATCTGAATTCTGTAGAGCTTTAAGGCAGAGTGCAAAAAATAATAAAAGAAAAGTGAGAAAAAAAACTCCACTATATAGGTGATGCAGTTCACCCCGATATCAAGAGTTTTACATAGTCTCCTGCTTTCTCCGCTGAAATAAAGTCCTTCCAAACATCGTTATATGTAATGCAATGCCGAGCTGGGTGAAGTATTCCATAGTGAGCTCAATGCCACGAAGTTGACGCCAAACCTCGTTAAATGCAGCCCGGGCCCGGGCTATCTTGGCTGTGTAGTCAGGGAAAATGGAGATGGTCAAATCCCTCACTTTAATCTGTTGGAGCTCTCTTGCACAACTTAAAATAACAACAAAGTCATAGTGATAGTGGAATCTGCACACAACATCTCGTGGTCGTTCACCAGGCTTTGGTTTCAGCTGAAGGGTCCGGTGGGACCGGTCCAGAACCAGCTCCTTCTCCAGACCAAACGCCTCTTTTAACAAGGCCACTACAGCAGCAGTTGTAGATGTGTCAGTGCCCTCTGGAACTCCGACTATACTAACGTTATTACGGCGTGACCTCGACGCCAAATCTTCACATTTATTCTCTAATTGAGTCACAGTCACAGTGAGAGACTTGATAGTAGTCTTCATATGAACTATATCATCAGTGCAACCGGAGAGACCGTCCCCCATTTCCCCAACAGTACCTTTCAGTTTTGATATGGTAGCATCGATAGCTACTTTAGCACTAGCCGTGTATTCACGGCCTGCAGGTTAAGCTGGATAGTAAACAGCACTTCCCTGAACATCTCCTGGAACTATTTTTAAAAAATATCGGCAATTTCCTTCCTCAGTGAAGACAGCAACTCAAGCTTGAGGGCGGCGAAGTCAGGGTCACCTCTTGGCAACGCGGATACAGGGGGAGAAGGGAGCTCACTCACGGCGTGCACACTAGGTCTGAGTCGTGTCTGAATGCTACCATGGGTTTTCATGTTCTTTACAGACATTTTAACGTGCCACAAAGTTAAAAGATCAAACAAGGAAATTAAGTAGAATAAGTCAAAATATACTGCTCAAAAAAAATAAAGGGAACACTTGGAGTTATATTGTGCTGTTTAAGTGTTCCCTTTATTTTTTTCAGCAGTACATATTATATGACCAAAAAGCGCTAATTAATTACAATTTTAATCAAAATCAGCAGGAGCCTCCAACATCCCGTCCTACTCCATCAAACTCCGAATTCGAATTCTTGGTCTGCTAACCTAACGGCTGGACCAAGATTCAGTAAAGGTGCAGTGCATTGTTTAGTAAAGTGCATTCTCTGTCCACCCTGTACTATCTTTCTGTCTAATCTTGTAACCATTGCTAGCAATGCAGGCTTGTAACTTGAACTTTTGCTGAATCAAGGATCCTGGAAAGCTCTTTAAAAAAAGCTAATTTTATCAGTTGTCTGCCAATTTTTCTGTTCTGCAATCTGTCCTTATATTACAGTATGTTAAATGTGTGGTTAATCTAGCAAATGAGCTTATTAGTGTATGAAACAGCTTTTTAAATAAATTTAACATGGTAAACGTTAAATTTAACATGGTAAAAGTCCTCACAATGTACACCAGGTCCCCACAAGATGCCTACTTTAAAATTGTATCTTTTTTTTCTATAAATGTCTTCTTTGCTTGGTGTTTGTTAGCCTAAAATACTTTCTACAACTTTACACTGTTCAGCTTAGTTTAAGTATGCCATCATACGTTTACTTTTGGGCTTATTAGTGACTGTTGCATCTATTTCAGGTGACAAAGTGGAATGGAAGTGGACAGTAATCGTTTGGAGTAAGATGGTGCCTCTACATTCTGTAATCTGGTATGAAACTGCTTTTTTAATGTATACTATCACACAGTAAACGTTAAGTTCCCACAATGTACACTGTACCAGTGTTTGCAAAGGAGTGATTTCAATTGAAGTTGAAGTGGTGCCCCTCCCCCACTGGGTCATCACACTGTCTTTTAACATGAAGTAAGTTTACACTCCAACACAATTTATTTAATAAACGCTTTTAGTGGTATATGCTTTTAAAACATTTTATCTCATGATGAATATTAACTCACTTTGGATGCTGTGCTAATTCAGCTAACTCCACCTGTGACTCATTAAACTGAGATAGTCAACTGCATACCTCATTAGCTCAAAGTTCCAGTTATTGCTTACTGTTTCAACCAATCGGAGTTTATCAATTTCTTCCATTTCAACCAATCGGAGTTCAGCATTGCTGTACTACTTAATCCAGTGTGCGAGCACAATTGTTTTTAAAGTGTTTGGCATGAGGGGGCATGTGCACACTTGAGCCAAGTCCCTTTGATGCACACACACACACACACACACACACACACTTTTGTCGGGTATATGTAAATGTTGAAGACTAATGAAGTTTTAAGTGCGGGGGTTCAACTCGAGAAATTACACCGCTGCAAATCTAAAGTAAGCCCATGTTGTAAGATTTGCAAATACACACGCGCACACACACTTTTTCATGGTCTTTGAATTAGAAAGGGTATCTTTCATTTACTGATATATAGGGTCAGTGAAAATAAGGGGTGTCCAGATGGAAAAAGGAGAAATCATTTTAAAATTTTATGTGCAAAGTTCTCAGAAATGTAATTCAAGAAATTTCCATAAGGTTACTCAAACTGAACAGTACACGCATTTTCATAACTAGATCAAATGTTGTATTTTAAAAATAATAATAATAATAAATTAATTAAATAAAACAACAAAATAAACACAATTTTGTGTTAAAACAGTATTTTAAAATAACAAATTTATTTAAAGAAACAATAATACAAAATTATCACAACCCTAATAAATAAATAAATAAATAAATAAATAAGTTAATAAATTGCCAGACACACCAGTTTGTAGGGTGACCACATGCAAATGGACCAAATGTTGGACAAGTACTAAGTTTGTGTTGGACATATTGCCAATACATACCAAAATTCCTACCATTTTGATGTCTATGTGAATAAGAAACATGTGCACTCAGAACATTTTTATTTATGTCTAATGCAACAAAGAAAAACATTACTGCATAAAAAATTTAAGTGGGGAAATAAAGGATTTCTATGGCTTGACCTCACATGTGCCCAGTTTAAGTGAAAGCTGACAGCCATCTGATGACAGGCTGCAATACTTTCTTCACAGCCATTGGATGAACGTCTGATTTGGCTCCGCCCACTTTGGGAATGATTGCTTCATCAGTAAAGCAATGAATCTTACCTTCTTCTCACACCATGTGCTCCTGTGGCCATGTGTCAGAAAAGGAATTCCTGCATTACAATAGGCAGCTCCGTTCAGCACATACAGCACTATAATAGAGAATCCTCACAGAACTGTGTTCAGAAATGGCTCAACTACACAACTTACTGTACATATTGAGATACACATCACTGATTCTCACCGTAGCAACAGGTAATTAATTTTCATTACTTACTTAATTATATTAATTAATACCCATATGTTTAAGAATGAAGTGTCTAATTTCTTACATTGATGTTTTGTGTTTGCTTGCGAAATACTTATAAATATTTTTTTATGTTCCTTAAAATAGGCAGTTTTGCAGATAAAATTGGACCCAAGGATGAAGATATCCGCACTGTCGGGAAAGAAACAGACACTGTTACTCTGAAATGTTCATATGAGACAAGCAGTGAAAACATTTGGCTTTACTGGTACAAACAATATCCTAACAGCGCACCACAGTTTTTACTGTATAAAGGCGCAAGATCAAGATCAGATGAGAGCACTCCTACTGACACTCGATTAGAGTCAAATACAGCCAGAGACTCTACTGAACTTACTATCAGAGGTCTAAAGCTGTCAGATTCTGCACTCTATCACTGTGCTCTTCAAGTAGCACAGTAATACAGAGTCAATGAACGGCAGTACAAAAACATAAAAATGGTGTATATGAAGTTTCTAAAACCACATAAGATACTCCCTTAACCAATGTATCAGTTAACCACAGACATAAACAAAAGGTGTGGTAATATAAGGTGCCCTTCACTAATAGTGTCACCCTTGGTAAACATGCCTTTATTGTTAAACAGATATATTCCTTGGTCTTAACCATTGTTATGAATGACTTAGGGAATTCGGCCAATGTGTTACCTCATACTTCTACGACATTTATACCATATTTAAGTCATGGTTGAACAATTTCCTGCTCCTATTCACCCAGGTGTATTAAATTTTTTTAAATATCAATGGGAAATATATCAAATATATAGAAAAATGAGAATTCATAGGGGTGCCAATGTTAGTCAAGGACATGGTATGTGTCATGTAGCCAGGACTTGACTACATATCCCAGCAGCTATTGCACACCACAGAATACATGTCACATGAACACTTGCACCTGTTTCACATTTTTTGATTAATCAGCACCAGTAATTAAGTTAGGTTTTTCACCTCTCACACTGTCTTGCATTTGTCTTCCTTTAAATGTTTGAAATGTCATGCTATAGCAAAGTATGCATACACAATAAGCCTCAGTAGGACAGCTAGATGGGTAGGATGAATCGTCACAGAACAATACTAAACAACTTCAGAACTGCAGAGCCATACGTCACAATAGTCTATCAGTTTTCATTTTAAATGAAAACTTACCATCCACGCAAACAGCCGAGGAAACTGTCTTCCATGTATTTTCTTTCTCATTTAAATCTTCATACAAGAAATCCTGTTGGTCATTCACAATTTTCTCAGATAAACAAACTGTTACGTGATTGCTGCTTTTTGCTGAGATGCGAGTGTCTACCCCCATCACCCAGCCACAATATAACATGCTGTGTAGCGTATTTCACATAGAAAAGTAGATATTAGTGTTTTGGTTGTCTTCGCTTTACCCGGGCTTAAAGACTGTGAAAATCAGTAGTATACTTTAATTATATGCGCTTATGGTGAAATAACTAAATTTTCATGTCAATCCGTGTTCATCACTTCAATTCAGCATGTGCAGCACAGCAAAAATAGACTTGGTGCGGAAATCATCAGTGCACTATTTCACCGCACCGCATCCATGTGCAGTGTGAATGCTCTAACCTGCACTGTTAGCCCTGATTTCATATCTACTTAACAATTTAATTACAGCATACTTAAATTATTTGGGACAGATGTGGCTCAGTTGGTAGAGCAGGTTGTCCACTAATCGTAGGATTGGTGGTTCAATTCCCGGCCCACATGAGTCCACATGCCGAAGTGTCCTTGGGCAAGACAGGGAACCCCAAGTTGCTCCCAATGGCAAGTTAGCATCTTGCATGGCAGCTCTGCTACCATTGGTGTGTGTGAATGAGAACCAGTGTAAAGTGCTTTGGATAAAAACGCTATATAAATGCACCATTTATCAATTAAATTATTTAAGTTTGAGTGCAATGAGGGCTGTCTGTTAATTTCAACTGAAAAATATTGTTTGAAACCATTTCGGATGTTTTCTCCCACTTGAGTTCGGCGGACATTTTGTTGTCTGTTAATATTTATTGGGTTTTTTCCCCCGTCAAGGTGCTGTTCCCTTTCAAAGGGAACTTTAACGTTGCGTTTAGCATAACACTATACGAACCGCCTCTCGCGCATGACTGGTATCTGAAGCTTGTGTAAAACCATGCCTATTTTTAGGCCTGGCATGATCAGGTGACGTGGCAATTAAGAGTGTTGCGTGATATAAATATCGCACCTGTGAGCCACAGTGGGTAATGAATGGCATGGCTATTTAGCTATGCTGAACGTGGAGGAGGAACTTGCGAGCTACCTCTCTCCATCAATGGCGGGTAATTTAAGGGGGCCAGCTTTACCATCGAAACCACTGTGTAAGGCCACCATGGCATTGGTGGGCAAGGCCTATGCAGTAGTAGTCTTGCTCATGGGTCATTGCAGACAATGACAATGTTGTAGCCTACCAAGCAGACCTGCTGAATGAGCTCGACATATGGCAGCATTCAGCCAGTTCCTTCCCTGTTGTCTCAAGCTACTAGGCCTGATCTGAGAATGGTTATAAAGGCCAAGCAGGCAAAAGAGCATTCCTGAGGGTCCGTGGAGAGACATATCAGGGTATGAGCCCCTAGCATTGGTGGTTCAGTGGTAGAATTATCGCCTGACATGCGGGAGGCCCGGGTTTGTTTCCCGGCCAATGCACCAGTCCGGAGAGAAATGTTGTATATAAAATATACATGAAATAAACACGAGGGAGATCTAGTATGAGTAATATGTAATTTTATTGAAAATTCACTGGGCTGACTTTCACCTAAGACACAACACACACAGATAAGCAAGGCGCAAACCATACATGTATTTGATTAGTGCGGCAGGCCTCAGAGCATAGGTGGACACACATACAGAAGGAAAACAGAACATTATAAGAATAATAATAGGAGTATTAGGATATTATAAGGATATTACAATGATATTGTGAAGTATGGAGTACAGAAAAGGGGGTAAAATAGTAGTATAACCAGATATAAAACAGAAATGTAGAGCAAAGATGAAAGGAAAAAAGCATTATAAAACAGAAATACAGAAAAACGTGAAAGAAACTTACTCATAGTGCACTTGAAGGTGCTCGTTTCTCACAAGGAAAAGTCACACAGACGAAGACCTTAATTTTTAAGAGAGAACCAAGATGGGCCGTTTATAAGGGTAGTTGAGCCAAGTTGCTCCTGTGAGATAACCATCGATGGGAACGGCTAGGGCTGCGAGATAACCGTCGATGAGAATGGCTAGGGCCGCGAGATAACCGTCTATGAGAACGGCTAGGGCCATGAAATAACCGTCGATGGGACCAGCGTGAGACCAAGGTCTCTCTAAAATGTTGAGTCTTGTACCTATTGGTATTATGGGAAGGCTCTTTCGAAAACCTAATGGTGTTCGGGGAAGGCTCCTTCTGAAACATAATGGTATTGTGGAAAGGCTCTTTCTAAAACACATTGATGTTTGACTGACCCTAAGAATACTGTATAAATAGAAGAGCTTCAGCTCTAGTCGTTTAGATCATCCTTGGGACATCTCAACTGTGTGATCTCATGCAACAATAAATTTGGACCCTTGCCTCTCCTCACTCACTGGTTAATGTATGTGAGTATCTGTTTCTATGTTAAATATTAATTGTCTTTGGGTAATAAGCTAATTTTGATAAAATATACCATGGACCCTCAGACCCCCTGTTAAGGCAGGTAGCCTCCAGTGCTACTGTAGGGCCTCCCCTAGCCAAGACGGTCCAGCGTGGAAACTACTGCCAAAAGTCTCTCCATAGGTTCTGTAGAAGAGGGTTCCCAGGTCCAGTTTATAGCTATAACACCCCCCCCCCACCCCCGGGTTCAGAGGTCTGCTCACCACAGTAGTCAGCACAGACCAGAGCCCAACCTTAGTGCAGGAAGTACAATCCCTCTTGGACAAAGGGGTCATAGAACATGTACCTCATTCTCTGAGGGAGGGAGGTTTTTACATTTACTGGTCCTCAAAAAAATAGTAGTATGCGGCCAATTTAAGATCTGCGTCATCGTACCACAGATTCAGTTTGAGAACTGGTTTGTGGCAATAGATCTAAAAGGTGCATATTTCCACATAAGAATATCGCTAGCTTTATTTCCTCTCTCATCTTCACAAAGTACATGGATGTCACTCTGGCTCCATTGTGACTCCAGGGCATCTGTGTACCAAACTACTTGGATGACTGGTTAATTCTAGCATGATCCAGGGAACTGGCAGTTCAAAATCGAGATGTTGTTCTCGCCAACATAAAGAGCTTGGGGCTCAAGTTGAATCTCAGAAAAGTATGCTTTCCTCTGTACAGTGGACAGCTTTTCTAGGGGTTATAGGATTCTACTACGATGAGGGTGTTTCTATCCCCAACATGCGTAGTGTCAATCCTATCAACACTGAGCAAGATAAAGCTGGATCTTGGGAGACTATTGGGGTGGAGTCCATATGGAGAGGTCCCAACTGACTTCCTTCTCTCCCCTCTCAGAGACTGATGTCTCTAAACTCCTCCTCTCTAGTCGTCCCACAACCTGTCCCCTTGACCCTATCCCTTCTCACCTTCTGCAGTCCATCTCTCTCACACTATTACCTGCACTTACACACATCGTTAACACATCCCTCTCTACTGGCATATACCCTACCTCATTTAAGCAAGCCCGGGTTACCCCACTGCTTAAAAAAACATCACTCAACCCTAATATAGTTGACAAATACAGACCTGTTTCCCTCCTCCCTTTTCTTTCCAAACTCTGGAAAGAGCCATTTTTAATCAACTCTCCAATTTTCTCACACAGAACAACATCCTGGACACCAAGCAGCCTGGCTTCAAGAGCAACCACTCCACGGAGACTGCTCTGCATTCCATACTGAAGCCTTACGACTACTAAAGCAACCTCTAGATCATCTATCCTCATCCTACTTGACCTCTCTGCTGCTTTCAACACTGTGAACCATCAGACCCTCCTATCAACTCTCTTCAACCTGGGCATCACTGGAACGGTTCTACGCTGGGTGGAATCCTGTCTTTCTGACAGATCCTTCAAGGTATCATGGAGCGGAGGTATTTCTGAAACTCAACAACTCACAACTGGCGTTCCACAGGGGTCAGGTCTGGGTCCACTCCTCTTCTCTATCTACACTACATCTCTCGGGCAGGTGATTGAGTCTCATGGCTTCTCCTATCACTGCTATACTAATGACACCCAGCTCTATTTGTCCTTCCAGCCTGAAGATCCATCCGTCTCTGCACGCATCTCTTCTTGCCTGTCGGACATCTCGGTCTGGATGAAAGAGCACAATCTTATGCTTAACCTGGGAAAATCTGAACTTCTCGTCATCCCAGCCTATCCCTCAATCAACCAGAACCTCACTCTCCAGCTTAGCTCACTTGTACTCGTGCCAACCAGGACGGCCAGGAACCTTGGGGTGATTCTTGATGATGGCTTGACACTTACAGACCACATCTCAGCAACTGCAAGGTCCTGTAGGTCATCCTGTACAACATCAAGAAAATCCGACCATACCTCACCAAACAGGCTACACAGATACTTGTCCAGGCTCTTGTTATCTCTAAACTGGACTACTGCAACTCACTGCTTTCAGGCCTCCCAGCCAGCACCATCAAACAACTTGCTTGAATGCTGCAGCACGCCTTGTCTTCAACCAGCCCAAAACAACCCATGTCACACCCCTCTTCATCTCCCTCCACTGGCTTCCTGTAGCTGCCCGCATCAAGTTCAAGGCCTTGATGTTCACCTACAAGACCTTGTCAGGAACTGCACCCTCCTACCTCAACTCTCTCCTGAAGGCCTACGTTCCCTCTCGCAATCTGCGATCGACTAGCGACCAACGTTTAGTAGTTCCCACTCAGTGTGGCGTAAGGTCCCTTTCCAGAACCTTCATGCTTACCGTTCCCCAGTGGTGGAATGCACTTCCAATCTCAAACCAGACTGCAGAATCTCTCACTATCTTCAAAAAACAGCTAAAGACCCATTTCTTCTGTGAACACCTAACCAACTCAAAAAACAAAACAAAACAACAACAAAAAAAACGCACTTACACCTCTACTCTGTGCACTTTGCTTCCTCTGGTATTCAATTAATGGATCTTGTATAGTAGCACTACTTGTATTGTTCTCTGCTTGATATATTGCTTTGCTTATTTGTAAGTCGCTTTGGATGAAAGCGTCTGCCAAGTGAATAAATGTAAATGTTGCCCCATTTTAGCCCTTAGAGGGGATCTACTGTCTCAAGCCAGCGGGGTGATTTATCACCGTCGGCCAGAACTACTACGGAAACTGTGGGTCTGGCAATTGAGGGGCACCAGCTCATAGTTTCTGGTCTCACAACTAAGCTTGTAGAGATCATGTTAAATTCTAGAGCATCATCCACAAGGAACTTGTATGCGCTCAAGTGGTGGCATTTTGTCTTGTGATGTGAGGAATATCAGCTAGACCCAGTGAACTGCACAATAGCTACAGTCCTGGAGTTCTTACAAGACTGTTTCTCAGCAGGGTGGCTCCTTCGGCCAGCCACTCCCCAGTTCATGGAGCCTCTGTGGGGCAACATCCTCTAACTTCAAGGTCCATGCGTGGTGTCACTTGGCCAAGGCCCAACTGCAGGCCACGCATACCTTCCTGGGACCTTGCTGTTGTCTTTCATTTGAGCCCTTAGAGTCAGCCTCTGAGAAGCTTCTGACTCTAAAGTTATCTCTTTTACTGGCCCTGACATCTCTCAAGTGAGTGGGAGATCTACAAGCTCTCTCTGTTGCCCCTTCCTGCCTTGACTTAAACCCTGGATTAGCCAAGGCCTTCCTGTATCCTAAGCCGAATTATATTCCTAAAGTGCCTACATCGGCTGACCACCCTGTGGTGTTGCAGGCTTTCTGCCCTCCTCGGTTCCTCCCACCGGAGCAAGAGAGGATGCACCTGCTGTGTCCAGTAAGGGCTCTCTGTATTTATGTCCACCACTCCGACCAGTTGTGTAAGTTGGAGCAGCTACTGGTCTGCTTTGGCATTGACAGGAAAGCTGATGCTGTGTCAAAGCAGTACATCTCTAATTGGATAGTGGAAGCAATCTCTAGGGCTTACAACACGCAGTCTCACCACGCCTCTGGGCATAAGAGCTCATTCCACTAGTGCGGTCGCCTCCTCGAAGGCTTTGTCCAAATGGGTATTCTTACAGGATATTGCTGCTGCAGGAAGGTCTACGCCACACACATTCATTCGATATTACAGCATGGATATTCATTCCACTCCGGGTTCGAGTGTGTTGCAGTGACCCTTGGGCTTCTGTATTTTTGAACAGGTATGACGGAGTGGGTATTCCCGTTCCCATACTTTTATGCTAAATGAAATGTCGAAGTTCCCTTTGAAAAGAAACGTCGGTGTTACGCATGTAACCCTGTTCCCTGAGAAGGGAACGAGACGTTGCATAGCTTTGTTATACCAGGGCAGGTCTGTGAATTGCCTCTTTGCTTCAGATAATAGAGGCTGGCGGCGTGGTTCACAGGAGCCATAAATATATCATGTGACTCACTTAATTGCCATGCCACCTGATCATAGCAGGCCAATAAGTAGAGGCATGATTTTAAACAAGTTTCCGATACTGTTCATGTGCACAAGGGCGCTCCCCATATTGTTATGCTAAATGCAATGTCGAAGTTCCCTTTGAAAGGGAACATGATGTTCTCTTTTCTATGACAGGTTACTCAGTGGCAGATTCAATAGA
This sequence comes from Ameiurus melas, assembly GCA_012411365.1. Lineage (NCBI taxonomy): Eukaryota > Metazoa > Chordata > Actinopteri > Siluriformes > Ictaluridae > Ameiurus > Ameiurus melas. The sequence goes on along the minus strand of CM022756.1, from coordinate 35,406,755 downwards.
GACAACTCATAGAGCCACTAATACATTTGTAGATGAAGGTGATGATATTACCTTGTCCTGCAGCTATAAAAATCAGAGTTCATTCTTTATATTTACCCAGCAGGGCTTCTAAGTCCCAGCATCCCTCAAGAATGTCTGCTAAAGTTAATGAAGGTATTAAACAACTTGATCTGCTCATCTCCTCTGCTGCTGTATGAGACTGCACTATACTGTGCTCTGCAGTCCACAGTGACAGGGGTGAGAGAGAAATGTGATCAAAGCAGAAAACATGGAGCAAATCTACACAAATATAGGGAGAAAATGCAAACATTCACACAGACTTCACTATGATTTGGTTTTCACTGTTTTTAGGTGAGCATTAGAAACTGCTATTCTGCCTTAATATTACATTTCATTAGGTGCTGAGATCACGATTACTGATAACTCACAACTCTGTTGCACAGCACAGCTCAGCTCAATTGGTGCCACAGTGATCAATCTGTGCTCCCCTGCTGGTGTGATCATTAAACATTCTTGGGATGCACATCAAAGATGAACTTATCTGGGCCAGAAATATCCCAGCAGTGTCTCAGTTTCCTGCAGAGACAGCAGAGCAAACCTCATCCATCCTCTACATTCAGAAGAATGATAAAGAGCATCCTGTGCAGGTGTACCACTCTCTGCTACGGAAACTGCATTTTGTTGTAGTGTGCAAGACTCTACAGCAAACAGTGGTACAAGTGGAAACATCATCAGGTACCAGAAAAGATTAAATTTATGTCAACAACTTTATGAATGTCTCCTCCCATCCTCTTAACATAAAGGTCTTTACTTCCCTACCATATGGCAGAATGTATCAGAACATCTGGACCACCACAGCCATACTCTGGAGCTCGCCGGACTTGGCCTGCAGTAACATCCTAGGTCTCCGACCTGTAGACATACCAGCATACCAGGGTGACCTCAGAGGTAAATCAGGCTGTTTATCAATTCTAAAAATGCAATGAATGGACTTGTGTTCTCATGAAGATCAGTCTTGCCAGGCTGCCTTGAAAATATGAACTTAGAAATGCAGGAGGACACAGAATGCATCTTAGCAAGAATTGACATGTGCTGCAAGCTTCCAGTTGCACATTTCTAGTAGTAGAACAGGGTCTTCATCTTTCATTGCTCCCTAAGTAATATTTATCAGCTGGTTAATAGATATACTGTTAACTGGCTTATTAACCAAATGTAAAAACGTATGAACTATTAGAATCTGCAGAATACTCACTGCATTGGACAGCACATTAATAACTGTTATACTGCAGTAGGTGCTTGAATGACTATGCTAAAGGGAAGTTAGTGCATAGCATCAATTTACAGACCCTTTTCCCCTATTTACATAACCTGACTGATCCCTAACTTCTAGCATTAAGGCAAAATGGCATGGAGCAGTTCATGACTCATATGCTAAGGTTGTCTACACTAGATAACTGCTTAGATCTGAGTGCTGACTACATTACTGTACATGGTTTTGCTTTTAAATTATTTTCTTAAAATCTTTCTGACCACCCTGCTCTGCTTGGAAACAGAGTTATCATGTTATGCTACATCCAATTTACATACAATCACAGCACTTCCTGGGTGTGGCCTTCTAGAGATGTGATTCCTCATGTGTAAAGTTCAGCACATACAGCACTATTATACAGAATCCTCACAGAGCTGTGTTCAGAAATGGATCAACAGCACAACTTACTGTACATAGTGAGATACATACCCCTGATTCTCAGTGTAGATTCAGGTAATTAATTTTCATCAATTATTTAATTGTATTAACTGATACCCGTGATTTTTTTGTAAGATCTAGTAAGTTCTTAATTTAATTTAAGTTAAAATTTTGTTTAAAAAAAATACTTCACCAATTTATTTCTTTATGCTTTTGCTTTACAACAGGCAAATAAAATCTGGCCAATGGACAAAAATGCCAGCCTTGTCAGGAAAGAAACAGACACACAGACAGTTACTCTGAAATGTTCATATGAGTCAAGCAGCAGTCTTTTGCCTTATTGGTACAAACAACAGCATGGGGAAATAGTAGGGTGCTGTGGACATCCTGTGGGCAGATGTATTCTCTGCGAACGGAATTCTGTGCAACTTTCCTCACTTTCCCTCACATTTATAAGATTTATAACAGTCTGTCACAATGTGAGGGTTCACAGTGAACTCGGCGGGAGGATGTGCACGTGAATGTACCGTTAATGGTCAAAAACTGGAACTGACTTTAGCCTAGATATTTATGTATCTAGTTACTTACTGTCTGAAAAAATCTGATATGTTCTGCTGCACCTTTCTACACTTCTGGCTGCTGATTCCATTTCTTACAGATTGAGCTGCTCAAATATATCAACGAACTTGCATTACATAATGGCAAAACCAAGTGTACAATTGGAGGGGACATGCACTGATTTTCCTTAACAAATGGAAATATATTAAAAAAAGAATAGACATAAATGAATAGATAAATAAAATAAATAGAATAGATGAAGAAAAGACAGATCCATTGGCAGGGAAAATTAAAGTGTGCACTGTGAGTGTGCACTTAATGACCATGGCCATAAGGTACAGTACATGCCAGCTTCTGAATTTAAAACAGAGCTCTTATTGTCTAGCCAAAGACTCTTACAAACTCATCTCACAACGGTTCCGGAACGGTTCGAGATGAGGCACTGAACCGACTGAAGAAGTTAACTGCCAAAACACTGGAACTAGAAAGCTCGGGTAAATCAAAGCCTCAAGCCCACGACATCCAAGTCCAGACCCAGCCTCATGCCCACGAGGTCCAAGTCCAGACCCAGTCTCAAGCTCACGACGTCCAAGTCCAGACCCAGTCTCAAGCTCATGATGTCCAAGTCCAGACCCAGTCTCAAGTTCATGATGTGCAAGTCCAGATCCAGTCTCAAGCTCATGACGTCCAAGTCCAGACCCAGTCTCAAGCTCATGACATCCAAGTCCAGACCCAGTCTCAAGCCCACGTCCATGTCACGTCCCAGGTCCACGTCCCTGTCCCATCCCAGGTCCCTGTCACAGCCCCGGTTCACGTCCCCGACCTCAAAGCCCAGTTTCATGTCCCCGACCTCAAAGCCCAGTTTCACGTCCCCGACCTTGAAGTCCAGTTTCACGACCCCGACCTCGAAGCCCAGCTTCACGTCCCTGACCTCAAAGCCCAGTCTCAAGTCCCCGACATCAGCGCCACGTCCCAAGCCATGCCATGTCCCAAGCCATGCCTCTAGTCCACGACATGTCGCAAGCCATGTCTCTAGTCCATGCCATGTCGCAAGCTATGTCTCTAGTCCACGCCGTGTCGCAAGCCATGTCTCTTGTTCACACCATGTCCCAAGTCCAAACCCAAGCTATGTCTCTGAGCCCTGTCTTTGCCATGTCTCTGAGCCCTGTCCCTGCCATGTTTCTGGTCACACATCGGGCCCACGACCCTGCCATGGCCCAGACTCAGGTCCCAGCCAAGTCTCAAGTCCAGGTGAAAGTTATCCAAGAGATTTTTTTGGGGGGGCAATGAGGACAGCAGGGCTCCAGCCTGAGGCCTGTGGGGAGGTCTCAGCAGTGGAGCTCCTGCCAGCTGAAGAGGTTATCCTGCTGTCCAGCCCAGCTGAGGACATCGCTCAGTCTCACTGTCCAGCCGAGGACGTCTCTCAGCCTCACTGCTCAGCTGAGGTCGTCGCTCGGTCTCCACGTCCAGCCAGGGACGTCGCTCAGACTCACTGCTCAACTGAGGGCACCGCTCAGCCTCCCTGCTCTCCTGAGGAAGGCGCTCAGCCTCTCTGCTCTGCTGAGGACGCCGCTCAGTATCCACGTCCAGCCGAGTAAATTGCACCGCTCTCAAGTGTCGATGAGAGTCGCTCAGCCTGTCTGCCCGGCTGTAGACTTTGTTCTGCTCCCCTGCTCCAAGAACACTGTGCAGTCTCTTCCTGGCACTGCATGGGACATTCGGCCCAGGGGTCCGGGGCCGCCAATGAAAGGAGAGGACTCCTGGCACTCCGGGAGGACTGCCCTTGTGTGTGTGTGTGTGTGTGTGTGTGTGTGTATGTGCATGTATGTGTATGTTTATATATATATATATATATATATATATATATATATATATATATATATATATATATATATATATATATATATATATATATGAATGAATAAATGTATGTGAATATATATATATATATATATATATATATAATATATATATATATATATTATATTTTATTATTTTTATTATATTCTATTTATTTATTTATTTTTTTAAATTATTATTATTATTTTTTTTATCTTATTCATTCTATGTATATCCTGGCAAGAATTTTAGGAGTGGCTCTTAATTTCACTGTGCATGTGTATAGTGACAATAAAGACATTCATTCATTCATTCATAAGAGTGGGGAGTCCAAATGCATAGCAGTATTTGAATAAATAACAGGGTTATGTCACGGTTTCCCCTTGTGGAAAATACATGAGCATGTGCTTTTCCCGAGTGACAGCTGGACATGTGCATTTGTTGTTGTTTAAGTTTCTGTCATGTCTCCTCCCTGTTCTTTCATTGGTTGTGCTGTCATGTGTGTCGGTATTGCGCTCAGCTGCTAGCGGTTAGGAGGCTGATCATACCGGCATATATACCGCGCGCCTCCCGGCACACGGCGTGGTTTACTAGAATAGATTTAAACTTAGGTTTCACGTTCCATGTTAGAGTTAGTCACGCTGGGTTATCCGTTCCCAGGTCCACGTCCATGTTCACATTCACATTCATGTTTGTTTATGTTTATCACCCTGTTTTCTGTTACCACGACATTGATCTCTGCTTTGCCCTGTGTATGCTTGTTTGCCATTCGCCTGACCTTCGCCTGTTTGTGGATTATATTCTGGATCATGTTTTGGATTTGTCTGCCACTCTCTCTTTAATAAACCTTCCGTTCTAAACTGCAATTGCATCCATCCTTTCTCCGCTACGTCATGATTCGTGACAGGTTACAGAGGTTTTGAAGAAATGCGTTCACTTTCTTATCTGTTGGAGATTCAGACTTATAAAGCGAAGAGTAAAAAGATTTAAAAGTAGCATTAATTTCCATGGGATCTGTAGTGACAATATTATAAGTGTTTTTAATACTAGGTATGAGACGGGAAGTGGCTTGTCACCGTACCTGATGTGGCAGTAGACGACTGTCTATCGCCATGTTCATAATATGAACCACGAGTACGTAACAATAAGCATTCCGCCTCTTTAGTCGAAATAAGGTTAAATTCTGCCTGCAAGTCAAGACGCTGTTTAAGAAGTTCTGGGGAGGTGGTCAATGCACATCTTTGTTCGAGACAAATGAAGTTCATCAAACCTAGCATTGGTAAATGTGCACTTATATAGCGCTTTTATCCAAAGCACTTTACACTGTGTCTCATTCACCCATTCACACACCAATGGTAGCAGAGCTGCCATGCAAGGTGCTAACTTCCATTGGGAGCAACTTGGGGTTCAGTGTCTTGCCCAAGGACACTTCGGCATGTGGAGTCACCCAGGCTGGGAATCGAACCGCCAACCCTACGAGTAGTGGACAACTGACTCTACCAACAGCGCCACAGCCACCCTAGCAGTGCGTTTTTTATTACAGCGAGCAGAATAAGAAATAATTTGTCCTCTGTTATAGGATTTCATTGTCTACCATAACAATGAATAAGAGGTGGAGTCATTCTGATTGAAGAAAAGAAAGTCATCAATAGAAATAGAAATTAACTCACAGAATTCACTGTCTGACAAAAGAAGATAATTAAATTTCCAAGGCAGTCGGCTACGTTTATAAGTAGAAAGATGAAAATCTAGTTGTAGAGGCGCATGGTCAGAAATTACAATACCCAAATAGTCAGAAGAAACGACGCAAGAATCTAGAGTGCTGTCTATAAAACAATAATCAATCCTCGAATAAGAATGATGCACCTGGGAGAAGAAAGAAATCTTTTTAAGAGAGGGGTTACAGGATCTCCAGGGATCAACGAGACTGTTCTGACACATGAAATCGGAAAATGTTTTAGACAATACAGATTGATACAGAGTACGGGGATTAAACCGATCCAAGTTCAGGTCAATTACACAATTTAAATCTCCACCGAAAATCAACAGGTGAGTATTTAAAAAAGGGAGATTGCTCAACAGTCTATTAGCAAATTCCACATCATACAAAGTTATACTAATACAGCAGCACTTCCTGGGTGTGACCTTCTAGAAACGTTTTCCCTCATATGTAAAGTTCAGCACATACAGCACTATTATACAGAATCATCACAGAGCTGAGTTCAGAAATGGCTCAACTATACAACTTACTGCACATAGTGAGATACATAGCACTAATTCTCACTGTAACAAAGGGTACTTTATTTTCATCAGTTAATTCATTGTGTTAATTCATAACAGTGTTTGATGCATTATGGTATTCCTTTCTGAAGATGATGTTTTGGTTTGTTTAAAAAAATACTTCACAGATTAATGTTTTTCTGTTCTTCTTTACAACAGGCGGTTTTGCAGATAAAATCGGGCCGACTGATGTAGATGCCGATATTGTCAGGCACGAAAAAGACACTGTTACTTTGAAATGTTTGTATGAGTCAAGCAGTAATAACATTTGGCTTTACTGGTACAAACAAAACCCTAACAGTGCACCACAGTTTTTATTGTATAAAGGTGCAAGGTCATATAGTTCTGATGAGCGCAAGGCCACTGACACTCGGTTAGAGACTAAAACAAGCAGAGACTCTACTGAACTTACTATCAGTGGTTTAAAGCTGTCAGATTCTGCACTCTATCACTGTGCTCTCAGAGTAGGAGCACAGTAATACAGAGTCAATGAAAGTTTGTACAAAAACCTAATAATGGTTTATATCAAATTTCTTAAACCACTGAAGATTAAAGTACCTCAATGTCAACCACAGAGACAAACAACAATTGTGATAACATATGCAGCTGAAAGAAAAAGACAAATAAAGAACACAACAACTACACTTTAATCACTGTGAATACACAAATCTATATTTTTCATGCTCCAAAATATATTTTAATTACATGTCCGAATTTCCCCACAACCCACTGTAATCAATTTTCATTAATTTGTTCATTTGTATGTTTATTATGCATGTTGGTGTGTGCAGTGGTGTGTGTGTCGTGGTCAAAACGTCACCCTTATTAACTACGTGGCCAATGGGCTCACTCCCTACCACAGTATATAAATGGTCATTAAGGCCTCTCAGAATGTGCCATGGTCGAAAACCTGCCCCTTCCTTTTGTTGCTACAGACTACAGAGGTATGTGTTTTTAGCCTTGTTGCTTAGCTCTGTGATGCTACAGTTGATTATTTACCATGCACTTTATTTGTTTAGTGTGACGTTGGACTACTGAGACTGTGTGTGGGTGTGATGTGCTGCTCATAATCAGTGCACTGTGCAGTCAAGGCTCCCAACTGTGTAGCATGGTAATTTAATGTAGCTCCGGTCGGATAGCCAGCTGTCGTCGTCACAACTATTAAAGTCACTATCATGACTTTCGTATGTGTCATCATGAGTATCATGTCATCGGATCACGGTAGGTAAATAGTTTAGTTCTGTTATGAGCTAAACTATCTTGCATGATTTCCAAATTGAGGTTGTAACACCTGTTTGTTCTTAGGGTCCTTGATTTTGCATGCGTTAAGGTGAGCTGAGTTGGATGTGGTCATATCGGTATATTGCCTCCCCCTCACTCACGGAGCCACGTTGTTTCTTGGTTTTGCTGCTTTGTTGCTGCTTGATTCTGCTTGCTGCTGCTTGCTGTTTGGTTTATTCAGCTTCATACTTCGATTTGGTTTTATTTTGTTGTGTTATTTTGTTTTGTGTTGGTTACTGTAATCAGTTTTCATTAATTCAACTGTGTTGTAACAGTCTTTATCAATTATGCTGATGCTGCTAGGTAGTAGTAGTGGTTTTGGTCAGTTTTGATAAATTGCTACCTGTAATCAATTTGAGCTTGAGGTTAGCTGTGTTTTCATGACAGTAAGTTTGTCTTTGTTTAGTTTTCTTTGTCAGCTTTGAGCATATTGTAATTGATTTTGTGTTTTTGTTTTCTCTTTGTAAGAGCTGAGTGCAATTCTTGGCTGCACTTTTGGCTTTACCTAATTAAGTGTCGTTATTTTTGCTGTGTTCATTTGCAGCATATTTTGTGGGTAAATGGTAAATGGCACACCTGTATAGCGCTTAAATCCAAAGCGCTTTACACTCTGTCTAATTCACCCATTCACACACGCACTCAAACACCATTGGTAGCAAAGCTGCCATGGAAGGAGCTAACTTGCCATAGGGAGCCACTTAGGGTTCAGTGTCTTGCCCAAGTACACTTCGGCATGTGGGGTCATTCGGGCCTGGAATCGAACCGCCAACTCTACAATTAGTGGACAACCCACTCTACCACATGGGAATATACTTCAAATATATTTTTCTCATATGAAATCATGAGGTACCAATAATATATATATACTATATTTAACTTTTTTTTTTTAAATAAAACTATGTTGTGTTCACAATTGTTTGATTTCCCTGAGAGAAGAGTATTTTTGTGATTTTATTAAAGAAAAGATCAAAAAGTTAAACAATGAAGACAAATAAAGCCTTTGTTCATCATATTTACAGAGGGTGCCAATATTAGTGGAAGGCATTGAACATGTCTATCCATCATTTCAATACAGTGGGGGAAAAAAGTATTTGATCCCTTGCTGATTTTGTACATTTGCCCACTGACAAAGAAATGATCAGTCTATAATTAATCTTGGGTGAGAACCTCCTTCCCTCAGCCAGGGCATTGAAAATGGGTCGTGGATGGGTATTCCAGCATGAAAATGACCCAAAACACACGGCCAAGGCAACAAAGGAGTGGCTCAAGAAGAAGCACATTAAGGTCCTGCAGTGGCCTATCCAGTCTCCAGACCTTAATCCCTTAGAAAATCTGTGGAGGGAGCTGAAGGTTCGAGTTGCCAAACGTCAGCCTCGAAACCTTAATGACTTGGAGAAGATCTGCAAAGAGGAGTGGGACAAAATCCCTCCGCGTTTTTCTGATTTTTTTGGGGGTTATTCTGTCTCTCACTGTTCAAATAAATCTAACCATTAAAATTATACACTGATCATTTCTTTGCCAGTGGGCAAACATACAAAATCAGCAGGGGATCAAATACTTTTTTCGCTCACTGTAAACTAACGCTGTCTCCATGCGATGATGGAGTCTAAATCCTGACTGATACATTTCATGAATGTTATTCCTATGTAAGTACGAGCATAACTGCTTTGCTACAACCTTTTCTAAAATCTTAGAGATGAAGGGGAGATTTGATATAGGTCTATAGCTGGACAGTTGAGAGGGGTCAAGGTCAGGTTTTTTAATCAGGGGTTTAATAACTGCTAATTTAAGTGATTTAGGTACATAGCCAGTGCTAAGGGAAGAATTGGCTATATTTAAAATTAGTTCAATTACTCCTGGACAATTTTTTTCACACAGTCAGCCATTGGTTAAATAAAACAGTCACAAGAGGAAATTAACAATAATCATTGGAGGACTGAGGCTTCCTGTATGAAGGGAAGGCTAGTACAACAGCACCAGCTATACAAAAGGGAAAAGCACACCACTAATCAGAATCATACCCACAAAATTCACTGCAAATAAACACCACAATAATAACGACCCTTGGTTAAGTAAAGCCTAAGGTGCAGCAAAGAATTCCCCCCAGCCTCAGGAAGCACTTAGCTCTTACAAGTAGAAAACAAAAACCCAAAATCAATTACAAAATGCTCAAAGCAGGCAAACAAAAGAATAAAACATAACAAAGACAAACTTACTGTCGCAAAAAACACAGATAACCCCACACTCAAACTGATTGCAGGTAGCAAGTTTACCAAAGCTCACCCAAACCACTACAACCACATAGCAGTATCAGCATAATTGATAATGTCTATTGAAAGACAGTTGAAAAAGAAAACTGGATCTTAGTGACAGTAACCAACACAAAGCAAAATAACAAAACAAAGCATGGTTCAGTAACATCCTTGATAGCACCTGTTTTTATCCCCTCATCTCAGAAATGTTTTTATCCTATACAGTACACAAATTTAAATATTTTTTTTTTTACTTCCATCAATGTTTTATCATACATAGTCTTATGACAGGTTCCCTATGTGGGGCTGAATGTAATGCCAGAATCTGTCAATAACATTAGTGACACTCATGTGATCCAATTATGATGTTAATATACTGCTCAAAAAAATAAAGGGAACACTTAAACAACACAATGTAACTCCAAGTCAATCACACTCCTGTGAAAACAAACTGTCCACTTAGGAAGCAACACTGATTGACAATCAATTTAACATGCTGTTGTGCAAATGGAATAGACAACAGGTGAAAATTATAGGCAATTAGCAAGACACCCCCAATAAAGGAGTGGTTCTGCAGGTGGTGACCACAGACCACTTCTCAGTTCATATGCTTCCTGGCTGATGTTTTGGTCACTTTTGAATGCTGGTGGTGTTTTCACTCTAGTGGTAGCACGAAACAAAGTCTACAACCCACACAAGTGGCTCAGGTAGTGCAGCTCATCCAGGATGGCACATCAATGTGAGCTATGGCAAGAAGGTTTGCTGTGTCTGCACGCCATGTTGCACCACAGACTGTCCAGGAGTTGGCGGATGCTTTAGTCCAGGTCTGGGAGGAGATCCCTCAGGAGACCATCCGCCACCTCATCAGGAGCATGCCCAGGCGTTGTAAGGAGGTCATACAGGCACGTGGAGGCCACACACACTACTGAGCCTCATTTTGACTTGTTTTAAGGACATTACATCAAAGTTGGATCGTCCTGTAGTGTGGTTTTCCACTTTGATTTTGAGAGTGACTCCAAATCCAGACCTCCATGGGTTGATAAATTAGATTTCCATTGATAATTTGTGTGATTTTGTTGTCAGCACATTCAATTATGTAAAGAAAGGAGTATTCGATGAAATTATTTCATTCATTCAGATCTAGGATGTGTTATTTTAGTGTTCCCTTTATTTTTTTGAGCAGTATATATTAGAGTACAGGAAGTGCTCAGAATATTTTAATTCAGCAAATACCCTTCATCATGTTCACTGTTATAATCATGTGGCTGTCACTATTCAATTCAGTTCAATTTTATTTGTATAGTGCTTTTTACAATAGTCATTGTCTCAAAGCAGCTTTACAGAAATAGAAACAGATATAAACAGTGAGAAACAGATATAAAACAGAGAGAAACATAAATGGAATTTATCCCAACTGAGCAAGCCACTGAGTGGCGATGGTGGCAAGGAAAAACTCCCTAAGATGTTTTTTGAGGAAGAAACCTTGAGAGGAACCCGACTCAGAAGTGAAACCCATCCTCATCTGGGTAACACAGATAATGTGAAAGTAACACAGATAATGTGAAAATGAGAAGTCTGTATGGCCTTAGGAACAGCCGTAGTCCCAGCAGAAGATTTGAGCTCATCCAGTGGCAGAAAAGATCTGAGATCCAGAGTGTGGAAGAACAGCAGGAGGAAGGCCCATCAACGTCTGGTGCACAGATGAACACAGTTCAGTGATTTTCAGTAAATGCCACAGTTTAATTCTGAATTTTAGAACTACATGATGTAACTAATGTACTATTAATTAAAAATTTCAGTTGCCAGTTAAGGAGTTATATAGACTTCTTCTTATTAAAAACTTGGAAAAAAACTGAAAGAACTAGTTTATTTGGACCGCTAGATCCAAAAGACAGATCTGGAAATCGAGATTCTGAAACAAAAGCTAGAGGTGAGTGTATGGTCACAGGTGAATTCTAGGAAGTATTGATACTATATTAAAATGTAACTTTTTTTTTTGTAGGAAATGAAGAACACCAAATAAATCACTGTGATTTTTGTGTTTATTCATTTGTTTTTTTGTAGTTGTGGTGGAGGATATCATGATTAATCGGAGAAGAAATTGCGGCATATCATATTCCAGACTACCCTTCCATCCTGGAAATCTGCAGGATTGATGGGGTCTTCCTCATGGTCTTGTAATTGTAGGGCAGGGTGTTGCTCCCCTCTCATTATGGCAGTATTATGTAGAACAACACATGCCACAATAATGTCGCACGCCCTTTCAGGGGAGGTAACATAGGCACTGGAAACGTGCTTTCAATAGGCCTATGGTCATCTCCACCCAGGCTCTCGTCCTGCAGTGTGCCACATTGAAGCGCTGCTGTGGGCCTGGTTCAGGTTCTAGGTAAGGGGTAATAAGATTTGGTTGGCATGGGTAACCCCTATCTCCCAGCAGAAAGCCATCAATCTCTCCTGTAAGAAAGTTTACATTGCTTTAGAGCTGCATAGAAATTCCCCTGTAAGTGTGTACACCTGCATACAATGAAATATGTGTATAGGACATACATTTACTTACCCCTTTCCAGTCTGTTGCTCAGGGTTGACTCCCGATACGTTCTTGCGTCATGAACAGAACCGGGCCACTTGGCCTCCACATTTGTGATTATATGTGCAGCATCACATATGATCTTATGATCGGAATATGTGTGCCACCAACGCATCCAACCACGTTCGGAAATCATAAAGGGAATTCTGATTATTAGGTTACTTCCAGGAGTCGCAGCAAGATATGTTTAACTGAATGTCATTTATCAGGTTAGCCTCATTTAAACCGACTTATACACCACTGACCTGCAATCCTGTGAAACTCCTCTTTGATGACTCTCACTGGTTTGTGCCCAGGAAACACCACAAATATTCTCAGAAAGCATTTAAGAGTGAGGCACACGTTCCTTACCGCTCTGCAAACAGTAGCCTTAGTAATATGTTCTGCATCCCCTATGTTCTACAGAAAACTACCATTTGCAAAGAAATGTAAAGCAACGCAAAGCATCTGCTCGGATGTAAGAGCACGGGTTGATGTTCCTGATGTAAGGATGGATGAGATTATGGATGTATCTTATTGACTGTAAAGAACAACGGTAAAGCTCAAATGAAAATGCATTGGGATATGACAAAAAATCCACTCTGGGCCTCAAAATCCTCTCCCGACGTAAATGTAACTCCCTACGAATTAATACAGTCTCTTCATCAACAGGATCGTCCATAAAAGAACATGCCATTTCATTCCTTTTGATGCTGAAATGTGTGCAATGAATGAATGTACCGAAAGAATCAATGAGGTGTTTAAACACCGCTTCCTCTTTAAAAAGGAGAGGAGACCAAAAGAAACTCTGGGTTTACCGAAGAAAACCTGCTCCCAACCAGGTTAGGTTCACAGAGTAGGTTGCCATGGTAACTGACTGAGTATTTAGGTTTAACTGAGGTTTAACATACTTCCCTTTCTGAAACGGAAAACCCAGAGTTTCCCTCATTTCAGGGTTAACATACCCAGAGTTTTCACTTAACCTCCTTTCTGAAACGGGCCCCTGAATGATTAAAACCTGAGACACCAAAACATCAGTGTTGTCACAATATGGAGGCACAGAGAAAAGCAAGGGCACGTATAGCAGTTAAATGAAAAAACAAGAAGTCCAAAGGTTAAGGCAGAAATCAATAATCATGAACAGGCAGAGGTCAAGCGATTAGGCAAACAGTACAAACAAAGGGCATGGGAAAGAGACGAGGTCGTAAACGTAAGCAAAGTCAACAACCAGAATTAACAAACATGGTGCAAAAGCTTGGTATAGACTGAGACACTAGGTAACTGAGTGTATACTTTGCAACTTCTTGAATGAATGAGACCCTTTTAAAAGTAGTTGTGTGAGTACGTGTGTGTGATTAGAACCCCGAGGATGGTGACCATGTCCGTGTGCATGTGTTTGGGAAGTGTAGTTGTCAACATACTAGGAAATGTTTTGAGTTGTTGGTTTGAGGTAGTATGATAAGTTTCTCGTGTATATATCCTGCAAGTGAGCTGAACCATTATAATCTGAGAAAATGACGCATCAGTGTCTGGATCTCTGTATTCAATCTAGAATTAGTTTAAATAGCAGAACTTTAACAACTATAAATGCATTCGCTGAAATACCATACAATGCAGACAGGTAGTTGAATCCTTCAATCAAATTGAATCTAATCTAATAACAAATCTAATAAAACATGTCATAGAAAAGTGCTATCACCAGTGTAATTTTTTTTCACTGTTTAACATTGGCATCATTCTTGTTAGAATGAGAGAAAATTAGAAACTTTTAGGAGTTAAAACTATAGTTAAAAGTTGCAGGCTTCACAGGAGCATTTAAACTCTGGATGCTTCTTTATCTTGTAAACAAACCACTTCTTGCATGATGTCATTATTGTGCTGAGAGCTTTAGACCTCTGATAGTAAGCTCAGCAGAGTTTCTGATTGGTTTGCCTCTAATTGACAATAATCAGGAGTGTTCTTCAGATGTGAACCTGACCTTGTGCCTTTATAGAATAAAAATTGTGTTGTTAGCTTGATGTTTGTTCTAGTAAGGCAAAAATTTGCTGCTTGACTCAACAGAGTAACAGTGTCATCTGTTGGGAAAAAAGTTTGTTTTGGGTTTTAACATCTATGAAAAATTATAAATCACTGCCAAAAAAACGAATGATTATAGTTCATGATGACCTTAACCAAAACGTTAAAAAAAATAAATAAATAAAAAATAAATAATTTCACACAATGGAAGCATAAAAACAAACTATTGTGAGCTCAGTAACCATTCCATAAGAGGTTTTTGTGTCAAACATTTGTCAGATTTCCATCAAGAAACACAAATGTACATGTCCAAAAGGTAAATTATGAAAAACTGTGATCCATTATTCTCTGGTTTACACCAGAAAAAAAAAGAGCTTGATTTAAAATAGTGGATGGTATACAACCCAAGTTTCAAAAAAGTAGGGTCGCTCTGTAAAATGTAAATTTGCAAATCTCATAATCCCCAATGTTATTCACAATAGAACACAGAAAACACATCAAATGTTTAAACTAAGTAAATGTGCCATTTTTATAAAAACAAGGTAATTATGAATTTGGTGGTCGCAACAAGTCTCAAAATTTGGGACAGGGCAAGAGTAAAGTAAGTGCTACTAAAAAGAAACAGCTGGAGGTCAATTGGCAACAGGTCAGTAAAATGATTTGGTATAAAAAGAGTATCTTAGAAATGCAGAGTCTTCAGCACAAACATTTCAAATGTGTAAAAAACAAATGTGTAAAAAACTGCATTTACAATTTGTGAATCAATTTCAGAATACTGTTCCTCAATGTAAAATTGTGACAACTATGAATATCTCATCATCTACAGTACATATCATCAAAAGAATATGAGAATTTGGAGAAATCTCTGTGCGCAAGGGACATGGGTGAAAATCAATGTTGCATGTCCATGATTATCGAGCCCTCAGGCGGCACTGCATTAAAAACAGGCGTGATTCTGTAATGAAAACCAGTGCATGGGCTCAGAAACACCTCCAGAACTCATTGTCTGTGAACACAGTTAAGTGAGCCGTCCACAAATGCTGTTTAAAGCTCTATCATGCAAAGATAAAGCCATATATGAACATGTTCTGGAAACACCTCCATATTCTCTGGCCCAAAGCTCATTTAAAATGGACTAAGGTAAAGTGAAAAACTGTTCTGTGTGCAGATGAATCAGAATGTTTAATTCATTTTGGAAACCATGGACACGGCATCCTCTAAAGAGGACTAAAGCGTAGAGGGACCATCCGGCTTTTTATCAGTGCTCAGTTCAAATGCCTCTATCTCTGATGGTATGGGGGTGCATTAGAGCTTATGGAATGGGCAGCTTGCACATCTGGAAAGGCACCATCAATGCTGAAAGTATACACATGTTTATACATCTGTTTCCATCCAGATTCTGTCCCATATTTACTTCTGAGAGACTCTGCCTCTCTAAGATACTCTTTTTATATATGTATCATGTTACTGACCTGCTGCCAATTAACCTCATTATTTGAAAAAATGTTCTTCCAGATGTTTCTTTTTAGCATCACTTACTTTTCAAACCTTTTGAAACCCCTGTCCCAACTTTTTTTGAGACGTGTTTTGGCCATCAAATTAAAAATTACCTCATTTTTTCCTTAAAGTGGTACATTTCCTCAGTTTAAACATTTGAAATGTTTTCTATGTTCTACTGTGAATAACATGGGTTTATCAGATTTGCAAGTCATTGTATTCAGTTTTTATTTACATTTAAAGCATCGTCCTACGTTTTTTGGAATTGGGGTTGTAATTGCCTGTTAAAATTACTGCATCTCCTTTAGCAACAGCAAAATTCTACAAATAATTCCCCTTTGAGGTCTCTTTTGAGCAGAGGAAACAAGTGGTGAGAAAACCATGGTGATAAACAGATTTTCCCCAAACAAGTGGTGTAATATTGATATCTTGTGTGTGTGTGTGTAATTATATATAATCAAAATACAGTCGACTGCTATTTGGCCCTAGTGAAATACAAAATATTTGTATCCGAACGTTTCACTTTGCTTGTACAATCTGAACTGAGGTAAACAGAATATTAGCCTATGAGTAGAAGCTGTAAGGGAAATAGCCCGGGGAAGGGCGGAGCACAGATACGCAGGAGGCTGCTTGTAGTGACAGATTACAGCTATATTTTTCTCACTCGGTGCTGTCGGTGGAGAGGTGGTGTGAGTGTGAGAAGTTCTTTGGGGGTGTGACTGACGTTGCGACGCTCTCGAGGGCGTGTCGGGATTCCCAGGAAATGTGAGGGAGTTTCCCGTGCCTTCCCAGCGTCGTGTCTGCTCTCACCAACTGGCGTCTTCGTCCACACCCGAACCTGAGTGAGTGAGTGAGTGAGTGAGTGAGTGAGTGAGTGAGTGAGTGAGTGAGTGAGTGAGTGAGTGAGTGAGTGAGTGAGTGAGTGAGTGAGTGAGTGAGTGAGTGTGAGTGAGTGAGTGTGTGAGTGAGTGAGTGAGTGAGTGAGTGAGTGAGTGAGTGAGTGAGTGAGTGTATCGCCGCGTCTGGGGTCAAAAAATACCTTTATGCCGGACGCGTACATGGTCTGAGTCAAAACTCAACCCCGCATGGCCGGAAGAGCGTCCTTTTATATCCTTCCCATGACGCCGGAGTGGTGAGATTCTCCCGTCTGATTCCCCAATCGCCGGCCGGTGTTGTGTCGGCGATTCCGCCCCACTTTGACGGTCCTTGACAGGCATTGTCTCTGGCGCGAGGCTGTCTGCTTCGTGCCTGTGCGGCAGTCGGGGAAGGAGCGACTTTCTCATCATGCGCGTCGGCTGTCGGTCCGTCGCGACAAAGCATAAATGCTCACGTACATTGAGGGGAAAAAAGTATTTGATCCCCTGCTGATTTTGTACGTTTGCCCACTAACAAAGAAATGATCAGTTTATAATTTGAAGAAATCATAAATATATTTCACCAAATCAATTTGAACAGGTGTATCTTTAAATAAAAAAGGGAGTAGTGTGGAAAAGCATTTTTTTTCCATAATTTAATTCACAAAGTGGAATTTTCATATTATTCGAAATTCATTACACATACAGTGAAATATTTCAAGACTTTTCTGTTTTAATCTTGATGATTATGGCTTACATATTATGAAAATCAAAAATACAGTACCACAAAATATTAGAATAAATAATTTTAATACAAAAATATTGACCTGAGAAGAGATCTAATCAGCTAATTAACTCGAAACTGTCATGTTGATCGTGTACTGGAGGTCAGGACAAATGCAAGTGCAGATACAAGCTTTATTAGATGAGAGATAAGCAGACAAATCCAAATCGTCAAACACAGGCGTGGTCAAAACAGGAAAAGGGTCAGGGAATAGGCAAATGGGCACTAATGAGGCTAGAATAGAATCAAAGAATGCTATGGTATAAACAAGATCAAAACCATGAAACAAAACACAAGCAACAAAGTCTTGGCACAGTGATAACACATACGCAATACTTCGGCAAGAACATAAATACACTAGGGGTTAAAAAACAAGCGTAATCAGTAGTGAAACACAAAACATCTGATGTTGACACATAAGGGGTGTCAATGACAAGACAGGGGTGGAGACAGGACATAAACCACAACAAAACACACGTGTCAAAATTAATCAAAGACAATGTCACTTAAAAGCCTTCAGGTTTCAGAGTGTGCTGTGTGCTCCAGCACTTTGCACAAGGGGAAATCGTGACAAAACCACCTGCAAAGGTGTTCTGAGAATTTAATCTCTCAGACTGGTTTGGTACACACAACCACAATCTTGGGGAAAATTAAAGTATATTTTACATTTCATTTGGAAATCAAGGTCCCAGAGTCTGGAGGTAGAGTGGAGAGGCATAGAATCTAAGTTGCTTGAAGTCCAGTGTGAAGTTTCCACAGTCAGTGATGATTTGGTGTGCCATGTCATCTGCTGATGTTGGTCCACTGTGTCAATGCAGCATCTACCAGAAGATTTTAGAGCAATTCATGCTTCCATCTGCTGAAGAGCTTTATGGAGATGCTGATTTCAGTTTCCAGCAGGACTTGGAACTTGCCCACAGGGCTAAAACTACTAGCCACTGGTTTGCTGACCATGGTATTACTATGCTTATTTGTCCAGCGATCTCGGCTGATCTGAACCCCATAGAGAATCTACGAGAGACACCAGACCCAACAATATAGACCAGCTGAAGGCCACTGTCAAAGCAACCTGGGCTTCTACCTTAGCAGTGCCACAGGATGATTGCCTCCAGGACATGCCACACTGATGCAGTGATACATGCAAATGGATTAAAGCCCCAACCCATTATTGAGTGCACAAATTAACATATTTTTCAGAAGGTCAGTATTTCTGTATTATAATTTCTTTATTCTAATATAAGAGAAAAAGAGACAAGCATGGAGGTAAAAATGCCAACTCTTTTGGGACATTTCTAAAACCTTGATAGCTGAGGCAGAGTGCACACTTCAAGACTTAATTTCAGAGTCACTGATCTTTTCATACTATACAACTTTAATCACTTGTGATCAGTTGTTTGGTGTTGTAAGTATGTGCCCACTACACTATACATCTGCGCGCTTGCAGATGAGGCTCACACACTACACCATCTATCACCTGGAGAGATCTCTGCTGAAGTGCACCTGTTCCTCAAATCCCTCTTTTTCATGAAGATAACCCTGGAAGCTGTCTATCATTTAATGAAGACTGGGAAATCAGAAATAGATTGGGTTTTCATAATTGGGTTTTCATTACATTGTGAATGTCAAGCTGTTGACCATGTTATTGCATTTGTGGTGAATGGAGGAGGTTATCATCAAATTATATTACCATTATATTATCATATTATTATTAAACTATATAGTAAAATATTATTTTGGCAGCTCATATCTCTTTTCATCTTTTTGCAATGAATAACCTGTAAGTTGATGTATATATTTACTAGTGCGCTTTTCTCCTTGGTGAACACAAGATGGCGCAGTCAGTTATCTTATTATGGGCAAAATAGTAGAGCAGTGGTCACCAACCCTATTCCTTGAGATATACCTTCTTTCAGGTTTCATATTCAACCAAAATCTAACACCAATTTCAGTTGATCAAAAAAAGAAAAGAAAGCAGTTATCATTAACAGCATTTAAGAAACAATGACAGTGAGAAAATGGAGCAAAGTACTCCCCAATGTCCGGAGTCCAAGAGAGCAAGCACCAGCAGATCACAAATGAAGCAGTTTGGTGACTGTTCCCATGACAAGCCATGATAATGCTAGCCTGAATGTGGAAGGTGTTTAGACGTGCTTACGATGCTAAATCTGTTCATGGCTTTGAAAGTGAGATTGACTGCCCACAATTAAATAGAGTTAACAGCCCATGTACAGACATTCAGGCTTTTGGGGAATACAGGGACTCAAATATACAAAAAGTTCAAGAAGGCTGAGGCAGTTGTTGGCTACTGTGCATTTCTCAAAACATTTATCCAAAATGAATCTCATTTGTAGCTCACAGCATGCATCCCTTCTCATCCTCACCATCACATCTTGGAGGTCTTTTAACATTGTAGGTCCACCACTTACAAAGTTAAATCCTGAGCCATTTGTGCACTCATGGATACGTAAGGGACACACAGAAGAGTGGGAGGACATACATATGACAGCTTTGTGGAATATTTTGTGCTAGGTAAGACACTTTTTCTTGATTATGTTCTGCAGTTAATGTTAGTTCATTGAAAGTAGGCTTACTGTATGAAATGGTGCTTTGTTTTTGAAGTGCTTTGAACAAATGTGTTTTGTAGCTAACTGAGGTGACCACACATGAGTTGATAGAATACGCAAACCATAAATGTTTCCCTTTATACTTAGAATACTCATTGCTATAAACTTGTTACGTTGCAAGGCCTACCTATCAGCATTGAATATCAATGGCTACATAAGTTTCTAGAAGCACTTTTATGTGTCTGTAAGTTTGGGGACTTGGACCATTCATGTGCCTGCTGACTTGCCTGCCGACTTGCCCGATCACTACCCTCTTATTGTTCTGGGACCTGCAGATTTACAAATAAGACTCTTTGATTAAAATGATAGATTTTACATAATTGCATTCATTTCATGCTTGCTTATATGTGCTCTGGATAGGTTTGCCATGTGAAGCTGAATGTAAACAGCATGCTTCAGAATTAAGAATCTGACTGTAACATTGGTGAAACTGTCATTTGATGCTGTGGGGTGGAGCTTCATGAAGCTTTATGATGTTAACATATCAGAGTACAGACAGATCTCTTCTATTTCTCTCTATTTTCATTCACCATGTTCACTGTTCTATTCACATGTCTTTGGCTGTCACTAGGTGAGTTTAGAATATTTGTTATTTAAAAAATATTATGTGTTGAATTGGTGATTTATTAGACTGTTTGGTGTTAAGACTGAATGTGGGTCTGACTTATGTACTGTAGTTCTGGTTTGATTATGTAAAGGTTAAAATCATTATGGTCTCTTCTCTATGACAGGTGACTCCATGGCAGATTCAGTAGAGACACTTTTCCCTCATAAAGTTGTAGATGAAGATGATGATGTTACTCTGTCCTGCAGATACAAAACAACCATTTCTACAGGAAACTACCTGCACTGGTACAGACAGTATCCAAAATCTACACCAGAGTTTCTTCTTTATATTTCTGAAAGTGGAGAGCTAATTTCAAACATTCCCACAAGAATGACTGTTAAAGTTAATGGAGATAATAAACAAGTGGATCTGCTCATCTCCTCTGCTGTTGTATCAGACTCTGCATTATACTACTGTGCGCTGGTGCCCACAGTGACAGGAAATCCAACTGCACTGTTAAAAAACTTTGACACAGTTTTGATATATGGAAAGCAGTTCTTTGAGACATTTATATGCCAATTCTGGTGAATTTTTGTCTTGAGTTTATATTTTTGAGACATATTATTATTATTATTATTATTATTATTATTATTATTATTATATTATTATTATTATTATTATTATTATATTTTTTATGAGACAGCTCATTCATTTATTCATCTTCAGTAACCACTCTACCCTGATTTGAGATCCAGGGCTTTTTCTGAGAATACTGGGAGTGAAGGAGGAGTGTGAGAAAACCAAAGAAATGAGCATGCAAAATATTGCACAGAAAGTAACCTGAGTTCACTGGTACTTGAAAGTAGAAACTGGGCCAGAAAATCCTAACATTGACTACATTTACATGAACAGCATTAATCTAATCATTGACCTTACTCTGATTAAGATTATATTGTGATTAAGGTGTTTACATGGGTCACTTTTAGAATACTCTTGTCATATTCCTGTTTAACATGTTTTAGACCATAATTCGATTAACAGCCCATGTCATTACGTTACCGTGCCATGCTGTCAGACGTCCATCCAGAATTTCATGTATCGGCATACAGTTCGTCTTTGTTATGGTACCTTTTTACAATTTAAAAAAAAAAAAAAAATTACGAACACTTTAATTGCAGTTAAATATTTGTCATGCTATACGTGCTAATACACAATTGCTTGAAGCCGTGGGTGTGTCCCAAATCGCATAGTTACCGTTTATACAGTAGCCGAGATACATGTATTTTCCCCAGTACAGGCCTATAGTAGGAAAGTATGCGATTTGGGACGCGACCGAACTCTCTTGTTCGCCGTAAAATGTAAAACTGACGTGTGTGATCGTGTCCTGTCGCATAATGCGGTGAAAACTCCCACACAACATTCATAATGTGATTAAAGTGTTTACATCTCTGTAGTACATGTCCATAATGCAACTAAAACAAGAGTACTCCACCTGTCTTAATTCAATTATTGCTTACTTCAATTATGACCTTAATTAGATTAAGGTAACTAAAATTTGCTGTTTACATGGTAGTTTCTTAATTAGACTATGGTATTAATCGGATTAAGAGTGGATTATTGTT
This sequence comes from Ameiurus melas, assembly GCA_012411365.1. Taxonomy (NCBI): domain Eukaryota; kingdom Metazoa; phylum Chordata; class Actinopteri; order Siluriformes; family Ictaluridae; genus Ameiurus; species Ameiurus melas. Next base: position 35,384,348 of record CM022756.1, on the reverse strand, counting down.
GTCCATGTGAATGCAGCTATTGTCTCAAATCAGGTTGTAGAAACATCTCATGGATGATCAGTGGAAACAGGATGCACCTGAGCTCAATATAGAGTATCATGGAAAAGGCTGTGAATACTTATGTACATGTGCTTTTTTTCTTTTTTCTTTTTAATAAATTTGCAAAGATTTCAAACAAACTTCTTTCACATTGTCATTATGGTGTGTTGCTTGTAGAATTTTGAGGAAAATAATGAATTTAATCCATTTTGGAATAAGGCTGTAACATAAAAAAATGTGGACAAAATGAATCGCTGTGACTACTTTCCAGATGCACTGTATGTAATGGCTAATCGTTCCTTCTCTTTTTGCGCATATTTTGCTTCTGTAGCAGGGAGCACTCTAGATGAATAGGCCACGGACTGCCATTGGTCATTGTACTGCTGAACTAATACAACACCCAGGCATACTGCAATGCATCAGCTGAATTTCTGCTACTTTTTCCAGGATCATAAAACATACACACTGGTTCTCCTGTGAATTCTTTTAATTTATTCCAGCAGCTTTCTTGTTTATGTAACCACATCCATTAGTTTTTCTGTTCCAGAAGACAGTGAAGTGGTGTGGGCTGCACTGAGAGCTGAGGTATGAACTTTGAGGTACATTACCGGCCTGGTCTGCATGTCACGATTCGAGATGTAATGAAGATAGGATGGATGCCAGTGCAGTTTAACAGTTTATTTAATGTGAGACACAGGCAGATAAATCCAAATCATGATCAGAAAACGTAATCCGCAAACACGCAAGGGTCAGACAATCAACAAACAGGCATACATGGGACAAAGCACGAATCAAGGTCACGGTCACGGTAAACAGGGTCGATATACAAAACAAGAAACATAAACTATAGCGAGTAACTGGGAGCGGAGAAACCAGCGGGGACTAAATGAACTAATCTAACATAGAACATGACATGGACAATAACTAAAACTATGAATGTGGTTAACTATCGTAAGGAATCGAAATTAATCTAATCTACTATATCTAACATAAGTATCTTATCTAATATTCCATGCTTTGTGCTGGGAGATGCACGGTATATACACAAGCACAATCAGCGTGTTGATTGCTGACAGCTGACAGCAATCTAGACACACGCTAAACAACAGCCAATGACAGAACAGGGAGGAGACATAACAGAAACATAACGTACACAATGTTACGATTGTCAACAAACGAAAAGCAGGTGCTCGTGCGACCACATGCTCTCCAGCATGCTGCTTAAAGGGGAAACCGTGACACTGCACTTATATAACGCTTTTATCTAAGGTGCTTTACACTGTGTGTCATTCACCCATTCAAACACACACACATACTCACACATATATGGTAAAAGAGGTGCCATGCAAGGAACTAACTTGCCACCGGGAGCAACTTGGGGTTCAGTTGCTTGCCCAAGGATACTTCGGTATGTAAAATCATGTGAGCCAGGAATCGAACTGCCAACCATACGATTAGCGGACAATCTGCTCTACCACCTCAGCAACAGCCTCCATTACCACATAATTACCATACCTAGAAAGCACCTAACATCCTCTTTGTTCTGTGGTCTGTCCATATTCTCTATGGCAGTTGTTTTTCTAGGATTAGACTTTATGCCGTCCACTGAAATGATGTCTCCAAAATAGGTTAGTGATTTCAAAAGTAAGTGAATTCAAAGTAAGAATGTGAATTCAAAGTAAGCTTTGAATTCACATTTCTCATTGTTGAGCTTGAGGGTTGCTTTACGAGTCACTTCAAGTACCTAACACAGTCGGGCATCAGGCTCCTCTTTTGTATACTATGATGTCACCCATTATTGTTTCCATGCCCTGTATGTGCTCATACATCATTCTGATGGATTTTGACAACGACGACTTATCTAACTACATCTGCCAGAACCCTGAGGAGGCTTTTTGCCCCTGTGAATTGTGACATTATTTAGTCACGGGTAGGTAACTTGAAATGTTCCTTTTTGATTGCTATATTTAGGTCTCTTAACGAATCAAGACAGATTCAGAATAGTCTGTTTTTCTTTTCCACTTTATGCAATGAGCTCTCCCAGACTGTACGCTCTTCAATTTTTACAATTACACAAAGTTTTTCCATCCGGATAATTTCTTCTTTCAGCTTCCCTCTAAGGGCGAAAGAAACTTTGCGACATGCATGAATGATAGGGACCACTTGGTTGTCCATGTGAATTTTGTATTAACATGGGAGGCATCCCAGGCCCTTGAAAATGTTTTTGAATTAATCAAATGTCTCTTTGTCAGTACACTTATGTACATTAGCTAGGAAAACTTTCTTCACTAGATTCAAGTGCACACATGCATTTAGGCCTAAGATTGGCTGCACTTCTTTGCTTTCAACCAGTATTTGTGTTCTGTATTGCTTCCTTTTGTGCAGAATGTTCAAAATGTAGCTGTAGGTGACTAGAACAATTTCACCGGTATAGCCCATGACTTTCATTTTATGCATTTTTTTTTTGAGTGTCTCATAATCTTTCTCTGAAATGAGGTTCACTTGTGGCCCTGTATCTAGTTTCAATGGAATTATTGTTCCATTCACTGTTAATGGCACAAGCTATTCATCTTTGCTTGTGCTGCACACTTGTATTGAATCCACTAAAAATGTCTCTGTATTTTCTTCCACAGTGTGTACTTTAATTTTCGCAGTTTTTGTTTTGCAGCACTTTTGCATAATGATTATCTTTCCCACACTTATGCAAGTTTTCCCATATGTTGAACATACTCTGATTTTGTATCAGCTGCCGCACTTTACACATTCATATTCATTTATGACTCTTAATTGTTGAACTATTTTTCAAAAACACACATTATATTTGTAAATTTATCTCATAATCATGGTATTTTTCAGACCGCATGGTCTTCAGCATTAGCATGGAATGTTTTATTAGCACACATGATATACAGAAATTTTCAACTTCTGATAACTTATTAAACCTTAAATGATGACATTTACATTTCTCCTAACTTTGACACATTAAGAATGCATTCTTATTACATGTATGTGCATTTCATACATGATGAGGGGAGATATGAAGTTTATAAAACACAGGACACTGAGCTGCTGCTTCACCTCTCTCAGAGTCTCTGATTTGTCTGAGCAGCATGCCCCTCCCCAAACAGATGAATACTTCCAAAGGGTAAAGCAATTAAATAATCGATAGCTCATTCAAGTTAGTATGATACAAAAGACTTTATGTTTTATGTTGTTTAACACATCTAGATGTAAATACCAGAAAATAAACGCTAAAATCCTAAACTCTCGTATCAGATCCATCTTTTGATCGCAAAGCAAAATGTCTTTTGTGTATAGCAGAAAGAATTTAATTGGCCTTACCATTCCAATAGTTTTGGAGGGAACTGTACGTAGTATTAGGTAAAACTAATTTTCGTCACCTTTAAAATGAATCCAAACTATGAAGACTTGTAGGCCTTAACACGCAGTAATTGTCCTCTCCTACTAAAATACATTGTTAGAAACACATAAAATATGTTACTTATTTTAAAAAGCCTTAATATTTAATAATTATTTTAAACTTAGGAGGCCTTCTTTACATGACATGCGCAGTGCACTCTGAGTTGATAGCATAAAATGGTTGCACTGGGGCACTCAAAAGAATTAGCAACTAGCCCCTGCAGCAGGAAAAAAAATGCATCTCTGTGCTGATTTACAATACTACTTAATATAATAATAAAATAATATAGGCTATAACTGTATTTCTAGTATACATACTACATATATTAAGTATACTCCTGTCCCCTGCCCTGGTTACTCATAGTAGCTAATCAAATGATGTGATGTCATTCTGTTAAAACCACACAACTGGCATTTATGTAGTTAATTAGCTTGCTACATGCTTTAAGTTAAGTAACCTTAATTACTCAGTTAAAATAAATGTAGACCGAAAGACTGCAGCTAATGCATGAGTGTCACGATTTCCCCTTGAAGCAGTGCGCTCTAAGTGCGAATGCACGAACACCAGCTTTTCCATTGTGGACAGCAGTGACATTTCGACACATGCATCGACACGTGTAATTGTTTCTGTTTGTTTATGTTTGTATGTCATCTCTCCTCCCCGTCCTGTCATTGGTTGTGCGGTCACGTGTTTCTGTATTGCCCTCAGCTGTTTGCGATTAAGAGGCTGATTCATGCCGGCATATATACTGCATACCTGCCAACACTCAATGCGGAATATTAACGTAGAGTAGTTTAGATGTAGTTAGATTTAGATGATAGTTACCATAGTCTTGTTCATGTCATGTTTCATAGTCATAGTTTAGGTCATGTTTCATGTTTAGGTTCATTAGTTTAGTTCACTGGTTTCTCCGCTACCAGTCCCTCGCTGTTGTTTTGTTTCATGTTTGGTATCTCGATCCTGTATTCCCGTGACCATGACCTTGATCTCTACCTCGCCCAAAGTATATGCCTGTTTGCCGATCGCCAAACCATTTGCCTGTTTTTGGATTACGTGTTTGGATTTGTCTGCCTGTCTCTCTTAAATAAAACTCTCATTCTAACTGCGCTTCCATCCGTCCTATCTTCCCTTACATCACGATACGTGACAATGAAGAAAAGATGTTTAATTCAGGCGAGCAAAAACAGAAGTGAATAAATAAAATAGGATGGTTGTTATGACGCGGCGAGATCAGAGTAACATTCCATCACGTGTCGTCCCGCCTAGGGACATGGTGGATAAGGACTACACTTCCCTGCCTCGCCCGCGCTCAAGTTCGCCAGAGTTCTGATTGGAACACCTGTACCTAGTTTAGGTTATTTAGGGACCGGCGCAAATTATTCGTCCAGCAGCTTCTGCTCTGAATGTTACTAGCTCTGTGTTTTTCTAGTGCTAGCACAGTTCCTAGATAACACGTTCCTTACCTGTGTAGTTATTGTTCTCAGTCTGATAGTCCATCCTTAGTCTTCGTCCACGCTATTCCTGGAAGTTCTCCTTATTCCGCTATCCTGCGTTTGTCTCCGTTCGCATCCCGTTACAACAGTGTAAAGACAAAGTATTTAATAATTTTTTATTGTAATATGCCTCAACTGAAAACAGTGGTACAGGTGCTCAATTTACTTGATAAATTGTACATTTAGCTGATGAAATAGACAAACAAACAAACATTTTATTTTTAATGTGGCTTGGTGTGGTTTCAGACCTTTGTACAGAATACAATGACACTTGAAAGTTTGTGAAAATATCATATTTGAAGTCATAAAACTACTGTAGATAAATTATCCAATATTTCATATCCATGAGTCGCAAAACTATGTGAACCTCTGCTTTCATCCTCTAAGACATGCAGTCTTTCGCTGAAGATAATAAGGCTGATGGCGCGGTTCACAGGTGCCACATTTATATCACGCGACGCGCTTAATTGCCACGTCAACTGATCATGGCAGGCCTATAAATAGGCATGATTTTACACACGCTTCAGATGCCGGTCACGCACGAGAGGTGGTCCCGTAGTGTTATGTTAAACGCAGTGTTGAAGTTCCCTTTGAAAGAGAACAGCTTCAACTCTGGGATGTTGGCGGGTTTCCTCAAATGAACTGCTTGCTTCAGGTCCTTTCACAACATGTCTATTGTATTAATGTCTGGACTTTGACTTGGCTGTTCCAAAACATTAACTTTATTTTTCTTTAACCATTCTTTTCTTTTAAAGAATGTAAAATTATTTACCTTATGTTATACAAATATAACCAACACTACTATAGATAAAACAATCATAACATTGCGCTGTCACTAAAGTTTAATTGTATTTACAAACATCTGCGACTAGCTTGTAGCCTGCGAGCATCACCTACCACTAGCCTTTTATGCTTCACATTTCTAATTTACCGCTGTTTTGTTTAAAAAGCAAATATGTCAGCTGGTTCTCCGGTTTAGAGTGCAGATGAGGACTCACTTGAGCTTCACATAGTGCTGTTGGAACTGGAGGATGTGGAGAAGCAGATCTAGAAGCAGAGAATGACAATAACAACGTTCATCATAATCAATGTTCAATAAATTGTCCAGCACCTGTAATACATACTATAGAGACTGTGTCTGTTCCCCGAGCTATACAAATACAGAGTCTTTCTTCGTAACCTATTTATCATAAAATTAAATCATACTGAATGCACAGCCAGCACTTTTAATCTGAAGGTAGGACTATAACATTTGAGCAGTACGGGTAACACTAAAGAACCTGCTTTAAATAATTGGAACGCACTCACCAACCACCACGCACCAAGGGGGTTGGTTGGTAGGGCGCTCCTCGGTCGATCGCGGCCTCAACTTTGGGCACTGGCGAACAAAGTGGGTGCTCTCCCCGCAATAGAAGCACCGTTCCTTTCTGCGTCGTCTCTCTCTCTCCACCTCACAGATCCATGCCCGGTCGAGCTTCATAGGCTCCATGGGATGTAGCGGCACGCTGGGTACGGGATTCCACGGCGCAGGGCAGTTAGTGCGGCGAACTTGGTACCACCAAGTCGATGAGCTCGTCAAGGGTCAGCTGTTCACCATGGCACGCTAGTTCCCAAACCAGCTCGAGGTTGAGACCCCGACTGAAGGCGGTCTTAAGTGCCGACTCATTCCACCCACTCCGTGCAGTGATGGTACGGAACTCCAGGGCATAATCCACCACGTCACGGGGGCCCTGCGCAATCGTGAGGAGCTCCTGCCCGGTCTCCCCGCCATCTGGGGAATGATCGAATGTGCGTTGGAAGCGTGCGAGGTACTCTGTGAGCAAGGGTCTGACCACGCCTCCTCGCACCCACTTTGCTATGGCCCACTCCAGGGCGCGTCCGGAGAGTAGCTCGATGATCTGTGTCCACCGGCGCTCCTCCGGCATCTCCGGATTGTTTTCAAAGAATATATTGCACTGCAGCATGAAATTATAATAGGATTTTTCTATAGAAAAAGAAGGGTAAACAAAAACTTTTAAAGCTCTATTAGGTAATAACTTTTATTATAGTTATTATAATAAAGTTCATTTATGAATGAATCTCTTCGTTTAATCACTTTTCATTTGATACCAGCTGCTGTAATGAGAAATGTGGTTAGCCAATTTGGAAGATGCATTTTTCCTGTTTGTGTTTGAAACCTAATAGCCAGATAGTGTTAAGCACAGAGACATTGAGGTGTGAGTCTCTGGAGTTTAATGCAAAAGAAAAGTAGATGAAAATTTTATTACCAATATTATTACCATGTACTGGCACCCTGTCCAGGGTGTACCCCGCCTTGTACCCGATGCTTCCTGGGATAGGCTCCAGGTTCCCCGCGACCCTGAAGCAGGAATAAGCGGTTGAAGATGGATGGATGGATGGATGGATTATTACCATGTTAATTTTTTCAGTGGACCTGTCAGTGGTATTTTATAGCTATATTACTAATATGGACAGATTTTTTGATTGTAGATTGTGTTATAAATTATTAAATAATGAATTTGTGTCATCACCATTCCTACTGCTGTCTGACCTCTACCTTAAATGCACAAATGTATCACACTAATTTACATGTACAGGTCAGAATAATGCATTTCAGACCACAGGCAAGCCCGTCACGGTAGAAACCAATGTGAACATATATATTGCGTTTTATGCTAACCAAAGTCTACTTTGTCTTGGTTTTAGTTAAGCTCCTTGAGACCCGAGTGTGTTGTGCACAATAACGTTTTTAATAAGGATCTGCTATGAATTCTGAATTGTTTCAAAATGTTGCGCTGTAGTGAACTAGCTGTAGTGTAGTATTTGAATATTATTTTTCCAGGTTCAAACAGACCATATGAAATGAGGCCATAGACCAGATTTCGCCCACAGGCTGTGTGTTTGGCCTAGAGTGTCTGCAGTGGTTCTGATTTGCCCTCCTTGTTCCTGTTGCATTTTGTCTTTTAGTCTGATTTTAAAATTACCATTTTTTTGTTACATGTAATAAAGACTGGAATACTTGTGTGTGTTGTTTGTCTTGGTTGCGTGGTACAGTAATTAGAAATAAAAAACCCTGGTGTCACTCGTGCCCCCTGGTCACATTCTTATAAACAGTGTCAGCTGTAGGAAGGGTAGAGCTCCACCTGCTACTACAGTAAATGGTGCACATTCAACTTTATCTTTCAGCTACTTACCATCACCATCATGCAGCTCTTTAAACTTTTTCTACTAATGTTCCTTCTAGGTATGTTCATTTTAATATTACTTCTAATATGTTTTTGTATTTCATTAATATGTTTAATTCTTTTTTTCCTCTTTACCCTAGGGAGCACATCAATGCAAATTATTGAGCATCTTATAGCAGAAAAGCACGTCTTGGAAGGTAATGATGCCATTCTGTCCTGCAATTTCACTACTACTGCAGGTGATTATATACAGTGGTATCGCCAGTATCCCAAATCCAGACCAGAGTTTCAAGTCTCAATCTATCCATCTAATACTGGAACGCAATCTGCAACAGCTGATAAAAAACCAGAGGATCTTAAGATTTCCTCTGCTGCAGTATCAGACTCTGCAGTGTACTACTGTGCATGGAATGTATTATTGGAATGTATGGTATTTTAATGTATTTTACTACAACAGTAAGACACTGTAATAAAAAAATACAGTGTAGACACTGTAGAAATTACAATATACACCTGGAAACCCTGCTGCCAATATTTTACTGTTATCTTACAGGATATATTTTATTATGTAACACCTGAACATGGAGTTTTTCCAAGTAAAAAACAAAAACAGTCTGGGGTTGGGAAAGAAACAGAAATGGTTTGACTGGATAATGCTGAATGAACCAAAGGCATTGCCAAACCTTACACCTGGCATCTCATTTATCAAAGTGTCATAAACAAATGTCTAGAGTGTATAGCAAAAAGAAAAGAATTGGCCTTACTCTTCCAACACACACATGCACACACACACACACACACACACAGCAGGTATCAAAACCACAAGGGGACAGGCTAATCTCAATACAAACATCAAAATAAATCACAACAGAAAATAACAATGAAACAATAAGCACTAGGTTGCCAACATTCTCTCCAGTGGTGCCCTACATACTGTTATGGAAATGATGTACACACACCTGTAGATGGCAGTACATGATATGGAAAGACCCCAGAAGTGAACTCGGAAGGATCTGGACACACAAAGACACAAACACAGACAAGACACACAAAAAGTAGAGTGAATAACAGGAACCATGAACATTAAACCAGACCAAGGTTCAGCACAAGAAGTTAAGTTTCACAGAAATTTAGAACAGCATTGAGCTTAATACAAAATGCATATACATGCTCTCTCTCACACAGCTTTGCTATGGGTTATATGAAACTGTTTATGGTAAATCCGATCAACCAGTACAGTATCTCTGGTGTCCTGTTAAACTTTAAGGGTGTACTACAAATCTGATGATGAATAAAATTTTATTATGAGAATTGTTTGATAAAAAGTGACAAAATGTTCTCTTTACATTATTTATGAGGTTGAACCACAAATACAATAAAGGGTATATGAAGCATTAAAACATTTAAAACGCAACAGTATAATTTGTACATATATGAACTTTATTTACTTATATATTTTTGACTGTTAACTTAGAAATAAAAATTATAGGAACTAAGAATAGGAAACTTTTAATAAGTATTTTTTATTTTAGATATTGTGTGCGAAATTTACATAAACTAGCACATCATGCACTCTCATTGGTTAAAAAAGAAGGATGCTGTAATTGAGGTGTGGGAAACAAGAAATGCATATATGTTACTTCACAGAAGACAGTGTAGAAGTAAATGTGACAGGAGTCTGTTACATAAGAAGAAGAAAGTAAAGCATGATGGTTTTCTCCACAGTTCTGTTATTTACCATGTTCATAGGTAATATTGTATTTAATTTATCCCGTATATCTTGTTTTAATGTTTAATAAGTAGTATTATTCTTGTATGAACACCAATGATCTTGAACTGGTTCCATGTGTGATTGTTAAGATTATAAGCATGTCCATATATAACACATAACTATGCTATTCTTAAATAAATGTCTTCTTCAGGTGAGAGTACACAGGACAGCATTACTCCAACATCCTCTGCTGTCTATGCTAAAGAGGAGCAAGCAGTTACACTCTCCTGTATTTATGAATACACTGTTTCTATGAACAATCTACAGTGGTATCGGCAATATTCCAATGCTGCACCAGATTTCCTTGTTCTACTGACAGAATCAGGATCAAATCAGACAGGAAATACTCCTCATCCTCATTTGTCTGCTAAAGTTCATAAAGATGGGAAGCGTGTGGATTTGGAGATTTCTTTTTCTGCTCTATCAGATTCTGCACTGTACTACTGCGCTCTGCAGCCCACAATGACAGGAAATCCAAGTGCACTGTACAAAAACCTACTGTACATGGACCCAAACATGAAAGTGTTAAAGAATAACAAGAGGAAGACTGTAAACTATGCATGAAACTAGCATTCTACTTATTCACACAGTAGGAATGTAACTAAATACGTATGCATTACTTGGATTGAATAGATATGTAGTATAGTATCTGTGATTTTTGGTTGTTTGTTTGATGTTTTTTTAAAGCTTGCCAGAAAGGTTCATGTGGCATCTGGTGGAGGAAACAAAGATTTTTTGAATGATAGATTTATACTTCATGCTGTCAGGTTTCGTTAATCCATGCTATATTCATTTATCAATTCATTTATGAAAAACACATGTCAAAAATTTTATAAATTGATTTGCATTTTAATGAGGGAAATAAGTATTTGACCCCTCTACAAAACATGACTTAGTACTTGGTGGCAAAACCCTTGTTGGCAATCACAGAGGTCAGATGTTTCTTGTTGTTGTCCACCAGGTTTGCACACTTCTCAGGAGGGATTTTGTCCCACTATCTTTGCAGATCGTCTCCAAGTAATTAAGGTTTTGAGGCTGACGTTTGGCAACTCGAACCTTCAGCTCGTTCCACAGATTTTCCATGGGATTAAGGTCTGGAGACTGGCTAGGCCACTCCAGGACCTTAATGTGCTTCTTCTTGAGTCACTCCTTTGTTGCCTTGGCCGTGTGTTTTGGGCCATTGTTATGTTGAAATACCCATCCACGACCCATTTTCAATGCCCTGGCTGAGGGAAGGATGTTCTCACCCAAAATTAATTATAGTCTGATCATTTCTTTGTCATTGGGCAAATGTACAAATTCAGCAGGAGTTCAAATACTCCATGTTTGATGGTGGGGATGGTGTTCTTGGGGTCATAGGCAGCATTCCTCCTCCTCCAAACACGGCAAGTTGAGTTGATGCCAAAGAGCTCCATTTTGGTCTTATCTGACCACAACACTTTCACCCAGTTGTCCTCTGAATCATTCAGATGTTCATTGGCAAACTTCAGACGGGCATGTATATGTGCTTTCTTGAGCAGGGGGACCTTGCAGGCACTGCAGGATTTCAGTCCTTCACGGCGTAGTGTGTTACCAATTGTTTTCTTGGTGAGTATGCTCCTAGCTGCCTTGAGATCATTGACAAGATCATCCTGTGTAGTTCTGGGCTGATTCCTCACTGTTCTCATGATCATTGCAACTCCACGAGATGAGATCTTGCATGGAGCCTCAGGCAGAGGGAGACTGACAATACTTTTGTGTTTCTTCCATTTGCGAATAATCCCACCAACTGTTGTCACCTTCTCACCAAGCTTCTTCGCAATGGTTTTGTAGCCCATTCCAGACTTGTGTAGGTCTACAATTTTGTCCCTGACATCCTTGGAAAGCTCTTTGATTTTGGCCATGGTGGAGAGTTTGGAATCTGATTGATTGCTTCTGTGGACAGGTGTCGTTTATACAGGTAACAGGCTGAGATTAGGAGCACTTCCTTTAAGAGTGTGCACTTAATCTCAGCTCATTATTTGTTTAAAAGACACCAGGGTGCAAGATATCTTTGCCCTAATAAATCCTCATACCGATTCTCTCTCTAAACATGTTTTTATTCCCTTTCATTTGTCTTTGTTTTTTCAATCTTAATCTAAATTCTGGATCTCTTACTTGCTCCATACACATAAACCACCAAACAATCAAGCCACCTGTACCACACTCAAAAATTTATCCGACCGTTCATAAATATGACATTTAAATTTTTCTTCACTTTCTGTAAATATATCAATTTCAGGATTATTTACCCCTCTCAAATCCAAATTGTGCTCCCCAATCTAGGTAAATGTTTTTCCCACACTCCTATTGGTATCATTACCAAAGGTAATTGATCTGACACCCCTAGTTCCACCAGTGTGTCACTCAGAATAGATGTTTTCCAGTTTCTTCCCACTATAACCTCCCAGTTAACATATGGTCACTCAATACTCAGATCAATTACCTCTATGTTAGTGAGTTGTGTGTTTTTTTTTTTTAACAATGTCTTTCGTTTCTTCAGTTAAAGGAAGCATTTTTCCTAATAAATCTTAATACCAGCTTTCCCCCAAAACATGTTCTTGACCCTCTTGCTTCTTATGATATGCAAACTCTGCTCTCTGTCTTCTTGTATTTCCATTCACCTTCCAGAGTCAATTTTCCAGAAATGTTGAGGACTCACAAATGCTTCTTTAAATAGCCATGTCTCATGTGAGAAAAGCCCTATGTTCTCTCTTAGGTTTTCGGGTATAATGGTTATTTCTAGTCCTATTAGGGTGGTGTGCCATTCTAATATTAACTCTCCTTTTGCTTTTCTCCTATGCCTTGTCCAGAGTACTCATCTTAATGCTGGGGATATTTCATGCACAGGGTTATTTATTTTCTTGCCTGTTTCTCCTTTACCTCACTCGTAATTTCTCTCTTCACCTCTTATTAGGAAGTGTTCCACTAGTCTACCAATAGGTAGCCTTTGCCTTTGTTTATTTATTCATTTTCATATGACTCATTTCCATGTGATTCATACTCATGCATGTGATTCATTTACATGTAATTAATTTTCATGTGATTCATATTCATGCATGTGATTCATTTACATGTAATTCATTTTCATGTGATTCATTTACATGTAATTCATTTTCATATGATTCATATTCATGTTATTCATTTACATTGAAATCATATCCCTTCCCTTTCCCAAATATTTAATTGAGAAAAAAAAAAAATAATAATAATAATAATAATAATAATAATAATAAAAAATTAAAAATCCCCCCGCCCCCCGGCTCATCATGCCTACTCAATAGCTGATGCTGGTTATATAAAAATTATAAAACCCAAGAACTAAAGTAAAAATATAAGAGCAAGACCTAGACCTAGAGCAAGCTAAACAAAATTACTAAAAAAAAAAAAAATATTCCAGTAAAAAAAAAGTCCCCTGCTGACTTCACATCTAATAAATAGTCTGCACACTTTAATAACTATAATGTCCATACCTTTTAAAGACTTATACCTAATAATATTACACAGTGTAGCATATTAAAATGAAATACAAGAAGAAGAGAATAACGAAGTAATAATGCACCGACAATATAAGAATTCGAATTATGGGGCGGCTGTGGCGCAGTTGGTAGAGCGGGTTGTCCACTCATCGTAGGGTCAGTGGTTTGATTCCCGGCCGGGTGACTCCACATGCCGAAGTGTCCTTGGGCAAGACACTGAACCCCAAGTTGCTCCCGATGGCAAGCTAGCGCCTTGCATGGCAGCTCTGCTACCATTGGTGTGTGAATGGGTGAATGGGTGAATGAGACACAGTGTAAAGCGCTTTGGATAAAAGCGCTATATAAGTGCACATTTACCATTTACCATGTAGAGTGCTGAGTGCAAAAAGAATAAAGAACAAAAGAAAAAAATATAACACTACACTGTGTAGGTGATGGATTTTACCCCGGTATTAAGAGTTTAACGTATTCTGCTGCTTCCTCTGCTGAAATAAAGTCCTTCTGGACACCGTTATATGTAATGCGAAGCCGAGCTGGATGAAGTATTCCATAGCGAGTGCCCTCAATACCACGAAGTTGACGCCGAACCTCGTTAAAGGCGAGGCAAAATCTTGACTGTGTAGTCAGGAAAAACGGAGATGGTCAAATCCCTCACTTTAATCTGCTGGCGCTCTCTCGCACGGCGTAAAATATCAACACAGTCACTGTGATAATGGAATCTGCACACAATAGCTCATGGTCGTTCACCAGACTTCGGCTTCGGCGGAAGGGTCCGGTGGGACCGGTCCAGAACCGGCTCCTTCTCCAGACCAAACGCCTCTTTTAACAAGGCTGCTACAGCAACTCCGAACTATCCTCACGTTATTGCGCCGTGACCTCGACTCCAGATCTTCACATTTATTCTCTAATTGAGTCACGGTCGCAGTGAGAGACTCGATAGTAGTCTTCATATGAACGATATCAACAATGCAACTGGAGAGAGTGTGCCCCATTTCCCCCAGAGTACCTTTCAGTGTGGATATGGTGGCCTCGGTAGCGACTTTATCACTATCATGCTGTGTTTTCATGACCTGCAGGTCATGCTGGTTAGTAGATAGCGCATCCCTGAGAGTCTTCTGAAGATTCTCATTTTGAGTCTCCTGGTGCTTCAGATGATCCTGAAACTCCTTCCTAAAATCAGCGTTGTGCTTCCTCAGTACAGCCAGCAACTCAAGCTTGAATGCGGCGAAGTCAGAGCCACCACTCGGGGACGCGGATGCGACCGCGAGTTCACGGGTGAAGGGAGCGCGGCTACGGATTCATGAGGAGAAGGAGGCGCGGGTGCAGGTTCATGGTGAGAGGGAGATATGGCTGCGGATTCTCGAGGAGACGTGCGGGCGCTCTCTAGACCTCAGTTTTGTCTGAATGCTACCACCGGTTTTCGAGTTTTTCCCCCGACATCTTTAACAAACCACCGAGTTAAAAGTACAAATAAGGAAACGAAGTAGAATAAGTCAAAATATACTATATATATAATATTTTTATATATAAATTATATAGAAATATATTATATTACCAAAGAAAGTGCTAATTAATTACGATTTTTGATCGAAATCAGCAGGAGACTCAAACTTCACGTCTTACTCCATCGAACACCGAATTCGAACTCTACCAATAGGTAGCCTAACACTGTACACTGTACAATCTACAAATAGAAATTTTCTTCCTTATTTAATAGCTTTTCTCAGTATCCTACCAGTAGAAGAGTCGAATTCTAGGATGATCCATAGTGTGTGCTGACCTAAAGTTTACAAACCCCAATGATATTAATGAACAATAATCCCAATAATGTGGAACTGAAAAATAGAATGTGTGAGGGTGAGAAGTAGACATCTAATCTACAGATTGCTAAACAGGGACTGAGTCTATGCATCTTGGTAACAACGGTGTGTGTCCAACCAACACGCAAAACAAATTTCTAGAAAGATTCCTAATACTCGCTACACTCTCAAAGTCAACACTCTCTCTATTGTTATTGGATTTGGCAGAAAGCACACCATCACACACAAATAAGCACACTCCTAGGGCCACTCAGAGACACACGGCCACACACTCAATCATGCATATTTTAATCATGCATGCATATTTTATATGGTCACTTTTCAAAATACTGTTAACTCTTACAGGAAACACACACACACACACAGAGATACAGATCACATGCAGGCACACACACACATACAGGATCCTGTTATTCACTCTACACAAAGATGATCAATCCTCTGTCAAACCAAAAATACATTTTACACATAGTTCATGAGTTATTCAACAAATTTTTAACCATTTTTTAAAATAACAATTAAATGACAATTAGGAATGTTTAGACAAAACCTCTTGTTTACAAGTGAAGCAATTAAACAACTGTATAAACTACCTAAAGTACCAATTCCCTGGCTCTGTAGTTTTCAACTCAAACACACGGAAACTGCAGTTTTTCCTAATCTTCAACCTCACGTTTACACACAGCACAACAGATCCATACACCTTTCTTACACACTTCCTTTCTCCAACACAAAATACCTAATCCATACATTCACAAAATCTCACACATCGGTCATATATCATAGAAGATATGGTAAATGGTAAATTTAAGATAGTGATTTATCCTCATACTAGTCTTTTAGGCATGCTGCCCACTACCCAAGTGGAACCTCTCTCAATAAGGACACCCTTTGACCACTCACCCACTGAGAGAAATCCAACCACGTGCACCAAAGGCACGAACACCACAAAACCAAGATCCTTATCACAGAAAAATTGCACTTGAGATGAAGAAATCAATTCAATTCTTTACAGAAATAAACACCCCCATTTAAGTGTATGTTGACCCAAACAAATTGGAGCATTCACTGCTTGGATCAATATGGAGTTTACAATACCTTGAGTTGACGACAATGGATACAGAGTATCTCACAGCAAGTAATAGATAGCTCAGGGCCCAGTAGACCAAGTTTCTGACAGGAACTCACTCAGAAGAGAAATAACAGCCTTACAGCCCCCAGAATAATGTCAATCACACAGAAAAAGGAAATAAAAGAACAAGGTAGAAGAAAATTCTTAAAATAGCAATCAGTGCAAAATGTGCATTTACATGCAATTGACTACACTAGTTAAATGAAGTGAAACTAAACAGTATATTTAAATTATTAATAAACTGCTTAGTATTTCAATGTATTTGTGGCATTAATGAAACTATAATGTTATACTGTAATTCCAGAGAGCAATGATTATCACACTCTACAAATTTCACATAAACTACATACAGTCACTATACTAGTGAACTGTGTAATATAAGATTCAGCAAAATGTGGACATTAATAAACTGTATTATCTACATTCAATACCTGTTTTGATTATTTTATTTACATAATTGATTACATAATTGATTATTACTCTACCTTTGACATTTCAAATGAAATATAGGTAGGATATAAAAGATAAGTTGAGAGATTGAAGTCAGAAATGATGTGACTATGTTAAAGAAGGTGGAGCTAGATGTGGTGAGATAAAGTTTAGACAGTTTCACAGAGATACTACCATTTATATCTACTGTAACAGACACATTCACAACAATCATGTTACTCTTCTTTGTTTTTGTAGTTGTTAAAAACATTGGTAAGTTTGTTATATAATACACAAACTTTAGGTGGATGCTGGAGATTTGTACGGATACCTAAAGATGATGATTCAGTTGTTTAAAAAATGTCCTTAAGCAATGAAAATTCAAATGTTTGTCTTGTTGCAATATCATTACAGCAGCTGCTGTTGACACCAGCCTTACACCAGACCAAACCATCATATCTTCAAGTGAAGGCAACAACACCACACTGACCTGCACATATGATGACTTGGCTAGATATCTCAATTGGTATCGACAATAGCCTCAATCTGGACAATGAATAAATAATTTGAGATTCTGATCCTTAATTTAAAACTATGGATGTAACAACTTATATAATAGCACATGATCCAGCACACTTATGTTAGTGGTCAGCTTTCTGAGGCAGCTCTCTGCTCCTTCTATTTATTGTTCCTCAGACATCTGTTTGTGTCATACTATATGTTATTTGGAGGCAGAACACAGCAACGAACTGTCAACACAAGCGAGCAGCTAACAAGCTAGCAAGTTCTCTAAAACACAAGGCCTTGTTGAATAGAAAAGAATCACAAAATAATAGAAAAGGATTATCTGATCTGATTGCTTGAGGAGGCACATGTTGAATTTACATTTCTGTGCTTCCTGAGGCTCTAAAGCCTGTGACAGGAAACAATTTCTGGTTGTAATGGACAGGGTTGCTCCACTCCAAACGCTCACTATGCCTATATGCAAATCTACTACAGTAATAATGACATTAAATGTTGTTCATTCATTTCTTTTTTCTTCTTTCTTTTATTTTTATTTTTATTGTGGCTGAGGTAGCTATGTTACACTAAAATCTGTTATAGGATGTTCTAAGCGATTTCAGAGAATTGTGCAAAAAAAAATACCAGAGTGGCCACCACGCAAGGTGGTTGGGTCTGCTTACACACACTACCTCACAGTGGAGCAGCTGCAAGGGAAACGGAAGCAAACAACACTGC
The DNA here is from genome assembly GCA_012411365.1 of Ameiurus melas. NCBI lineage: Eukaryota > Metazoa > Chordata > Actinopteri > Siluriformes > Ictaluridae > Ameiurus > Ameiurus melas. The sequence continues at coordinate 35,366,322 of CM022756.1, read as the reverse complement.
ATGAAAAACCACACCAGTTAACCACATTAACTGACTGAAATGTAAATAATTTAGAATTATGAATACGTTATGTTTACCTCCATTCATACGGTGTTTCAGTATTTACAAGGAATCTTCTGGTCATATGTTGAAAAATGTATATTGTATATTGGAAATTGAAACATGCTGCTCATTCAAATGGTTTTGGGGTGAGTAACGGCAAAATAATAAACCAAAACATTAGATGAAAATAGAATGTCTAGACTTTTTTCTACCTAATCTGAAACAGCACTATGCACCATCGAATGGCACACACCAATTGATATTTTCAGGCATTCACAGTAAGTATCTACAATATACAGAAATCTGAAATCTATTTCCAGGTGTTGGAAATGACACAAGCTGGCAAAATCACCAGTGTTCATATAACACTGAATGCACACCCTACAGTGTTTATATAAGTCCATTGGACACAAATGAATACTCTGGGTGTTAATTCAACACTAGGGATTTTACGATGTATGATAACTCAAATAACCAAAATTTATAACCATGGTGAGCAGAAAACTCAGAATCTCAGAATGGACAACACGTCAATAGTTAAGTTGGATGGGCTACAACAGCAGAAGTCCACATCAGATCCCATTTCTGTCAGCCAAGATCAGTGGGAACAGACTCAATGAAATGGGACAGTTGGAGATTTAGAGAATGACTATGAGATTTTTTTTTCCCTAATCTTCAACTGTGTAATTACTATAATTTTGACATCACATGAAAAAGGACAGATTTAAAAGAAAAAAGGTTGGGATAAAGCTACCAACTATACATTGTAAATGGAATTACAGCCACAATCCACCTTTTTATAGTCTTTACTGGCCAAACTGAACTTGTTAATAGAACTGCACATCCGAACATAACACAGCAACATAGCACGGAATGTCCTAATTGTGTAGTAGATGAGAGAGAAAGAGTGAGAGAGAGAGAGAGAATATGAATTCATGGCTCTTTATAGATAGTGCATTTCCCTGTTCATTGCTAATATTTTTTCTAATATTTCAAGATTCTTTCATGAACAAAAAAATATAAAAAAAATGACTGAAAATGTCAAGTAAATAAGTAAATCAATCAATCAATCAATCAATCAATCAATCAACTGTCTTGATACACAACACAGGTCTCTAACTGAAAAAGCTAACGAAATGAAGTCAGATGCAGTGGGTCTGATGAGCAACATTTGAATTGTTTTGTGTTGTATTAGTGACTCAGTTCACTGTCACTAATACTGTGAAGTAATGATCTCTACAAAGTTATGCTAAAACAGCAGCACGTCCTGGGTGTGGACTTCTAGAGATGTGTACCCTCATATGCAAAATTCAGCACATACAGCACTATAACACAGAATCCTTACAGAGCTGTCTTCAGAAATGACTCAACTATACAACTTACTGTGCATTGTGAGATACACACCACTGATTCTTACTATAGCAACAGGTAATTAACTTCATCAATTAATTAATTCTATTCATTCATAGCCATGTTTGTGTAACATTAAGCTATTAATTTATTAAGATAATTATATGTTTTGGTTTGTTTACAGAAAAACTTCACAGATTAATTTCTATATTGTCTTCTTTACAGCAAGCAGTTTTGCAGCTAAAATTTGGCCAATGCATAAAGATGCCAATATTGTCAGTAAAGGAGCAGACACTCTTACTCTGAAATGTTCATATGAGACAAGCAGCGAAGACATTTTGCTTTATTGGTACAAACAATATCCTAACAGCGCACCACAGTTTTTACTGTATAAAGGTGCAAGGTCAAGAACTGCCCAGAGCACTCCTGATGATCGTCGATTTGAGGCCAAAACAACCAGAGACTCTACTGAACTTACTATAAGAGGTCTAAAGCTCTCAGATTCTGCACTTTATTTCTGTGCTCTTAGAGAATTAGCACAATAACACATAGTTAATGAAAGATTGTACAAAAACATTAAAATGGTATATATGAAGTTTCTAAAACCAAGTCAAAGATACTTCCTTTACCAACTTGCTATCATTAAACCACATGCACCATGAGAGGTGTGCAAGGTGCTGACTCACTGGGTATAATCTAACAAGGATTAAGTTTATTTTAGAATTATATGTAGGTGCTGAACAATCATATTTCTAACAAGTCTTGCGAAATGCAAAACGCTGTTACGGAACAGGAGACAAAACTGAATTAACACAAATTAACACGAAACCGCTACTGTTAACGAATCGACAAGGTTGTTTACATAATCAGTAAGTAATAGCAGACTTATGTTTGGGGTAAGCTGTTCATAATTAGTACATTTTATCCTTCCTCCTAGAAAACAATGGATCATTTAAAATATATTGCTTTTTAAATTAGATTTCTATACCTTCCCTCATCCCTCTGAACTTCATGCTTATTTGTAATATTTTTTTTCCACATTATTATTAATGCTTAAATAAAGAGAAGACAGTTTAAGTCCACACTTCTCACTGAATCACTAGAGAGTGATAGGAGACTAGTGGAACATCTCAAGCCATCAGCCAGTCATCAAGTCATGTTAGATGCCAGACTTTTTATGATGTAAGGTACATCATAAAAAATAATAAAATGTATTAAAAAAAATTTTTATATGAAAATGAATCAAGACAGATCTAAATAAACAATAAAGTTCCAATGAACAGTAAATCTACAATCTACTCATCCTCTAACTTGTTCAGTACTAGTAATACAGATTACATACGTGTGGGCAGATGCTGTAAACTATGGATCTGATCCAATGTTATTGTTGAACAAAGATCAAGCTGAATTTTCTCAACATAAATGTTGTGTGTAGTTTGTTATCAGATTGTCTAGATGTACATAACACATCTGATGAACGAGATTTCCTCTCCCATGCTGTAATGATGGCTGGAAACTAGGACTTAATGGCATATACTGTTGAAAGATCATATAGAACATAGAGAAATCACATTGGGAATTAAGTCATCTTTCACGTTGCATTTTATAATGATCACAATCAGACAGTTATATTGTTTCTGAGTTTAAAAATAAGATTAATGTTTAGACTTTTTTTAATGCTGAAGAAGCAAAAATCTAAGGAACCCTTAACCTTCAGACTGATGATTTGCAATGTTTGAACATGATGCTTGAAAATAAACATATATAACGAACTTGAGAAGGTGGAAAGATGTTCTATGAATTAGTAAATGGGCATCTCTCTCTTTATATCGCTATTACAGCAGTCTTTAAACAGATACATAACAGACAAATATACATATAGATAGTTTTATTTTGTACACACATACCAACTTAATCTTCACTTATCATCGATCCCTATTAATGAAATCTGTCAATACCTAATAAAACATTTTAAGTCACTAACCAAAGTAAGTATACAAACTGAAGCTATGATAAAAGAACATAAACAAGGAACCTTTCTAAAATAAATTCCTAAATCCTCTGACCAAGTATATGACTGTGCCATCTGTCTATTAAATAAATGCCAGTCCTTCATGCTGAAAAAGAAGGATCAAAATATAATAGCAGTAGTTTGGCACTGTGACTCAAGTTTTTTTTCATATCTGACATCTGAAAGCTAACTACTGTCCCCAACTGCTGTACAATGCTGATAATGCTCTTACAGTTAAGAGGACTGAATGGCAGACCTTGTTAAATAATATTTCATGTTTCTTCCTCATAATGTGTTATATTTTATAAATATATTGTTATATATCTTATATTACTTTTTGCCTTTTCTTAAATGTTGAAATGGGAGAAGAGGGGATCAATGCTGGTGCGAAGGTGGTCCTGCACAAGGACATCTCTTTGTAACTGTAAGTGACGAGTCAACTTAATCCTTCACATGGTATTCATAAGGTGTCGTAAGTTTCTGCTACTCTATTTATCATGCTGAAGTTTGAACAAAATGGTTTGACTTAATATCCGCAGCAGTAGTGTACAAGTTATTTCTTCCTAATTGGTTTATTAACTTTTATTGTATGTCTAAATGTAATAAAAGTTATTTGCCAGATTCAGATGCTCCTAAAGAAAGTATTATAAAGTATGAGTTGCTGACTAATACAAAGACAGTACTATATTTTCTAATATAACGCATTAAATATGGACCAATATTTTCACTGAAATATTTCAGATAATTTTTTTTACACTAGTTTACACTAAATGTTTAATATTCTGTTCTGTTTGAAATATGCCTGAACTGTTTTTTCTCTGGAACCTTTTAAAATAACTTGACTGCTTCTATAACTTTGGCTTGTAGTGTATATGACTGCTCCCTTTCATAAACCCCTACAAGGAAATAAACATTAATATTTTTGACTGCAGATCAGGAGTGGGTAATGACAGACTAGTGATCTGATCTATATTATATACATGTACCTTAGATAATGCCTCTCTGAACGTCATGGAGGGACGTTCCAGAGTTTAAGTACTGTACAAGTCCTAAGCATTAGATCACCCCAATTACTCTTGTATACTCTTTCCATACCATCGTGATCTTTGCCTGAAAAAGCAATACACAAAACATATTTGACATTTGGGGCCTAATTCTAAAAACACCAGATACCAAATGCACAACCGTTTTGTCTTGATGCCATCACAAAATAAAAATGTTTAAACCTTAAGTTACGTAGTCACTGAGGGTGTATATATTTTTCACACTACATGAAATTTGGGGATAAGAACAGCATGTTAGATCAGGCGGTATTCTTTCGTCAAAATCCTGACAATAGTTTTAGCATTTTCCCTCACGCATGGAAACGACATACAATGACCAATAACATTCTATGCAGTCAAAACGTTTGGCATATGGGTAAAATTGACCTTCAGACATTCAAATGTATCAAAAGGCCTCTGAGTAGCGTAGTTTTGTAGTCATATCAAACATCATGAGAGATATGTCTTTATTTGAGTATGTAAGTCACGTATACAAAATTTAGAGGTCATATCAGACAACAATTCCTAATAGAGAAAGATGGGAGATGTCATCTTTGTTTTGACGATCGCGAGAGCTGTTGCTTTAGCACAGGAAGAGATAGATTAGATCTTACATTGAAGGCATAGCACGAGTCTGTTAAAAATAAACCTTCGAATATTGTGCACACATGAGTTTGAGCTGAATTAAATGGCAATGACTGTGCTTCAGTTACCATGTCTGGTAAACAATTGATTTTAAACAGTCATGATTTTCAAGTAAAGGAATGCTGTCAATTTAGCAGACAAATTGAAAGGTCAAATTTGTGATAGCACAGAGAATAGTTTCATAACAACTTCTGCGCTGAGCGGTCATGTGTTGTGTTTAAATATTGGATAATAACACCAAAGGGTGTGACAAGACCAATCATTCTGCATCGATTACCAAAAGAACAGCACTCACAGCCACTGCACGCAGAAGTGCGCAGGTAGTCCAGCATGTTCCTGTGCCCAAATGCCTAGTGTGTTAGTGGGCAGATGGTAAAATTTTGTGTAGTCTGTCAGACCCAGGGCTGGAGAGAGGAACATGAAACAGTTTTAAATGTTTAAATGCAGAATCAGTCTCAGTTGTGTCTGTGTCACATAAGTATGTGTCCCAGGAGTCAACATGTATCAAATGTTCAACGATGGCCCTAAGATGTTTTGTAGTGGGCAGTTGAGAATTCATGACAACTGCCTCCAGCCATCCTGACAAGCTTCTCTGTCCTTTTGATAAGAGAAAACCCAAACATTTGACTTCGTTTTACATAGGTGCAGTGTTGTACTTGGAACCTTGAATCCTTTGTGAGCTAGATGTTCCAACAGTTTCAAGGTGTCAGTTCAGCAGTAAGCTTCTGACTGGCATCGTCTGTGACATGGAATCTTGCAAAGAGTCTCAGAGTCTCGTCTCACCATACAAGAAAACACGAGGCCAACGTAGCCCTCCAGCAGGTGTGTCCAGGTCAGCTGGTGTCCCCTTGCATAAATGCAAACAGTGGCTGAACACTGAAACCAAAAGAGCATACTCTACCACACTAAACCATGCATGGTGTGAAGCTATTAATGTATTAGAAACAGGAAAATTCAACACTGAAACACAGCTTCCACATGAGGTCTTGTGTAACTCGCCACATGACATCAGGCTTGGGAACAGGATTTAACAGGTGTTATATGGGCTCACACAGGGCTTCAGAACACCTTGCTGTAACAGAGAATTAACAATAACATCAACATCAAGGACATTCAATTCTGATAAGGGATATTGTTTTTTTACATACACAGGATGAGAATGTTTTGACTTAGCTGATTGATAGGACATAGCATTTCCTTGTGGTCTAGAGAGTTAGGCAGAGTCTGTAACCTGGATCTGATTCTGAATGAGACACATTCTGACAAATTGAGCTGATTTAGGAAATTTACTGTTTTTCCACAATCAGAGGTTTAGAAATTTACAGGTTTAGAAATTTAGAGCCTGAGAATGCAAAATTAAAAAGGCACTCCAGCATGTTGACACATTCATGCATGAAAATTTCATGATCCAAACATTAGAATAATTTGTACTCATATTTATATTCATAACAATCCCTGAATATTATATACAATGGCAATAATTAGAAAGTCTTTTGTCAGGCAAAAATGACAAAACACAGACTGAGGTTATAAAAGTCCTCTCCAGACTAATAAAATCAAGAATTCTGATTGATTTTTAGGGCGCACGGTGGCTTAGTGGTGTAGAAAATATATCAAAAATATGTATAAGAAAAATAGCTAGGATGTGTAATCAATATGTATAACTCACTTCTGGATATGTTAATGAAGTGTATTCAATATGTAACCTACATTTAGAAGTACTACTTAAAGCATAATCAAATAATCTGTATGGGTTAGAAAGCATAATCTATAATATGTATAATCAATAGTTGGAAGCATAATCTAAATCTATAGAACAATGGTTAATCAAGTTATATTCTGAGTGGATTTGAGTTGGATGAACTAAACCTTAAAGTCTTACTGTACAACTAAAGTTCTTCTCTACCAGGTGGCACTTTTCTACACAGCAATAAATTGGCATTAGACATTCACTTTTGTGGGAGAAAACTTTGAAGCCAGGTGCCTATGGAAGCAGGAACAGGGCCTCAGGAAGGGAGTGTGGTTCAAGGACAGGACAGAGAAGCCTGAGTGAAACCTTCTTCTTGTAGAAAGATAGAAACCTTGTCCTCATAAAACCTTTTCAAGAAAATCAACTCACTGCGCATGCTCCACAAATTTAAGATAACGTATAGACATGAATAATTAATTAAGGCAATAGAGATTGGTCTGTTCCCAGAAAGAAAAGGGGAATGCTCCATCTAGGGATAATTTTACTGTTTCCAAAACGTATATAAAGACATGTTTGTGTATGTATAATTTGGACTCTCTGCAGACAGTCACACTTTGTTGGTTTTCAATAAAATTTATTACTTTTGACATCTACTAAACTCTCTGACTTAGAAGTTTTTTGACTTAGGCTAGAAAGGTTGATTTTATCCACAACAAATTGGTGACCCCGACGTGATCTGTCTAGGAGCAAAGAGGGAGACTCGGCCGGCGAGGCTGACACTGGAAAAGCCGTGCAAGAGGGGCCTCTAAAAATAAGGTAAGCAGTTTTCTGCTTTTTTTGGATAAATACTTGCGTGGTTTTCCTGTGGGTCAGCCTGAGACAATGTTTTTCCCCTCACGAAAGCTCCTGTAAATTATAAACAAAATTTAGAAAAGAGGGTTTTTTAGATCTCAAAAATAAAAGAAGCATGCAATATATACTGTATGTGTGTGTGTGTGTGTGTGTGTTGTAGTGTTTTGTCTTGAGCAGTGTGTCTGCAAGCCTGTATTGTCTATGTGAAAAATGGAGTCAGATAGAATACAGAGGAATTGACTTAAGGTTAAGGAATTGACACTCAAGGCCTAACAGTGTTCTACAGAAAGTTGGCGGATTTGCTGCACTAGTAAAAGGATCCGAAACAGCGCTGCATAACTCACCCTGTGCACTGGGCCGAGAGGGTCAGATGTGTGTTATGTGTTGTGAAGCTTCTTAGAGTAATACTGCAGTTGATGTGACGTTCTAGGGAGAACGTAATAAGTTCATAAGTGAGGTGAACTGTGAAACAGTTCTAGGAAGAACTTAGTGATAAGACGTTCATAAGTGAGGTGAACGCATTGGGCCCAATAGACCCCAGGTGGGGTCACGTGAGAGGCGTGGTGAAGCGGGAAACGGGTGTTTGTCTGGTCTGTCAATGTTTAAATGTTTTGGGGTGTGATTCTTGTAGTTTTATGTTACATGTGCTGAATGCTGTTTATATTTGCTATGCTTTGTATATATGCTGAATGTTGTCTGTCTCTGCTATATATTCAGTAAATCTGCTGAATGTTGGGTATGAGTGCTGAATGTTGTTATAACAGGCGGATGGATGTTTGAGAGTTCTAGAGGTGCTGAATGTTGAGTTAAGCATTTTTTTTTCTTTTGTGGAGTCGACTCTTGTTTTATTTCAATTAATTAATACATTATTATTTTGAGTGATTGATCCTAGTTTGGGGGTTGTACGGTGTTGTCTTCTTTTCTTGAGTGAGTTTCTGGCTGGCTGGCCACTTGACTCTGATCCATCTGCTCTGTGGGTGCTACTTTATCAATTGACACTGAACCGTGGTATCATAAAACTCCACACTGATCCGAGCAGGAAAACGCTCCAATTATGTTGAGTTAGCGTGTCTGATCTCCTCATTTTTGAGTGACGTTCTCTTGTGGTAAGGATTGCGGTGTCGTTGGGTTCGGTACCGTGGCGGTGTATGATTGTTGGACTCTCCCTGGTGAGTGAGTGCTGGAAAAGAGTTGAGGGTGTCCATGCCAAGCGAGATTCCACCTGAGTGAGGGACAACTTTCCGGGGGCCTTACATTAGGAAGATATCACTGTGTTGTTATTATTATAATAAAGTTTATATATATGAGCTCCATAAATAAGGAGACGTGTGCTTGATCAGCTCTGAAAATTAGTTTCGGAGACAAGTGTGAATGTTACATTGATCAGTGTATATATGAGCTCCATAAATAAGGAGACTTGTGTGTTTTATAAGCTGTGAAAATTAGTTTTCGAGACAAGTGTGTGTGGAAGCCTCAGTGTGCATGTGTGTGTGTTCCTATCTACGTGCGGACTGTGTGTGCGTGTGCGTGCATGTGTGTGTGTGTGATCCTCAAAGTGAGAAGGGTAACAGACTTCTGCTTTGAAGGTTTGTTCTGGTTCTGGGGACTGTATCATTTGTACCGGTTGCAGTAATAACATAATTACTCTGAAAAAATAAAAAGGAATCCTGGAGCAGCCAGGAACTTGGCATTGTAAATACTTTGGACATCCTCCTGATTGCCCGTTGTGAAAATCATTGTGGACCTCTAGGCCTAAAATATGTAACAATATTCCTAGAAATTGGATGTGTAGGCTTTTTGGTCATTTACCCTCTTGTAGGCTGTGTGATCCAGCTGGGGAAACACAACCTTTGTTGGAAAATGCATGGTCTGCTGTGATTTCGCTAACTGGACTTGGTTATTACATATTTGTCTACACTCACATTTTGTTACATAGACTGGGTGTTACATATTTTATTCATCCTTCATGTGTACCGAGAGCAAGATTAGGCTTTTAGGAAAAGTGTTACAAAGAGCACATAATACAAGAGTACATACAGTTAAAGAAGCTTGTTAATTAGGAATAAAGGGCTGAATGGAAGCAGAGTTAGTTACACTGTTTCAAGAAACACAGGGAGTTCATAATCACTTTTGGAAGGAACAATTCTATTTTGACAGCAGAGGAACAAGACAGCCATTAAACAAGCAGGAAAAAAAACGCATTCTTGACGCGAATAACGCATATATTAAATTTAACAGAAGTCCAGGGAGAATTTCCCTACGTTAATTGGCAGAGAGTGATAGAAAGGAACTGGAAAATTGGTCATTTGGAAAAGCTGCTAGATAACTTTTTCCAACGTGCATCTCAGTGGCAGTTTGCCCAAGTATCCATAGATCCTCAGGTTGAGTTATACCTCAGAGTTGGAGAAGAAAGAGGTTTCGAGAAGGGAAAAGGGGAGACGGGACAAATCATAAATAAACCTGTACTAGAGATTGACTTAATGAATTGGCTTGATAACTTTAAATCACTAATTTCAAGTCACAAGATTAGTCACCCAAATTCAGACAGATAAGACTGTGTTAGAGGACCTGTAGACTGAACAAATACTATACCGAGGACATTTCAACATGAGTATCATTTCACTTACAATTAAATTCTACAAAAGAATTGAATTTGGATTTGGACTGTGGATAGTTCTATGAGAGATAAAAAAAAAAGTAGTAATTTTCTTTTTTGTCTAAATTGCTCATTTCATTCAGTGCTTTTATGTCTATAAACCTACAGAAATGTTAGGTATTATATTTGTAGTGTGATTTACAACGGATTTTAGTTACTATTGTTATACAACTTGAAGTTAATAATTTCTCTTGGTTTAAAAGGTTGTATTCTACCAGAGAAAATCTAATTGGAGCAACGTAATTAAAAAAGAAATAATAATAAGAAGAAAGTAAACTTAAAAACTTGTGTTCATAATTATGTTGATTAAGTACTTAACACTTAAATTCCTTTTAAATAATGTGAAAAAAACTGATTTTTATGAGTAATCAATTTAAAATAAAACATGTGTTTACTATACAGATTATTAAATAAGTTTTATTTGAGAATACATTTGATTGTAGAGGAAAAGGTCATTTCTCTAACTCAGTGTAGTTCGTTGGTTGAAATTAATTTAAAATGTAATGTTTTGTTGAGCTTAAACATTTGTTTTTAGAGAGTACTGACAACCTTCACAGCCGTATCAGACCTGTAGTCCAGCAGTGCAGTGAGTGTGAATTGTTTGGAATGGTTTGAGTTTTGGATAGATCAAGCTTAATTAAATGCTCAATACACATGGGTAATAATGTTTGATGTCTTTACCTCATTTACTGTATTTTTTTTTTTTAAGTTCTGTATTATTGGGATTATCACTTGTTAGCACAGAGGGGATATTAACATGTTAGGTTAGTGTATATCACAAATAGTCCTAGACTAAAAGATTTTTGTTTCTTTCATTCACCAGAAGGATATTAAGAAAGGAATTCCGGAAGGGATAAGAATGAATCTTTGCCACTTGGGGTCGTATTTTTAAAGACAACAGACTAGGACTCTTTGACAGATTAACTAAACATGAGAGTAGAAGACACCTTTATGAGAGGAGTTATTCCTTTGATTAGAGAATTAGAGATTACTTCACTAAAGTTTAAATGGTTTGATAGACCAATATGATTTAAGCTTATTCATGATCCACTGTGTCAAAAGCCTTTGATAAATCGATAAAAAGGGAATTGCAGTAGTTACCTTTATCTAGAGATTATGCCATATTGTTTAAGACTTTCAAAACAGCTGTTGTGCTGCTATGTTTTTATGAAACTTTAATTAGTAGAAAAGATTTTTTGCAATCTGATAACATGTCAGTGGTTCACTGATAATGCTTTCTAAAAGTTTTTATAGGACACAAAGCTTTGGGATTGGACTATAATGATCTCGTATAGTGGGATTTCCCTCCTTAATAAAGGAACAACAAAATCTGATTCACAAATTTCTGATATAACACAATTTAGGAATTTAGGGAAGAAGTAAGTAAGTGAAGTGAAGTGAGGAATAAGCGTACGTAGACCTAAGGGCATTGTAAGTAGGGAAAGAAAGGAAAGCAACACAGGGCTATAAGATAAGTTGCTTTTGGAATTGATGAGGTTCCAGTTCAGTGTCCACGTCTACCCCAATTGCATGTTACAGTAAATCAAATGCTAATTATCCACTTTTTTTATATGCCTTGATCTATTGCATTAATTGAACATTTAATGATGGGTTTTGCAGTTGTGTGTTCCCTGTTGTCTGTCTCCAGTTTCAAAATTGGACAGTGATGGTGGCATCAGTAATCCTGGGCTCACTAACATACCTGGCATA